>JAXCHB010000374.1:0-365000 GCA_036926305.1 Uropetala carovei
GAGGGAAAAACGACAGTCTACGACATAAAGTTGATGAGTCAGCTCTCGGGGAAAATGAGAAAAAACTACCATTGGTGCAGGTTATGATTGACTTCTCCTTCGCTTTCTCTCTCTCTCTCTCTCACTCACTCATACTCAATCACGTCCTTTCTACGCTAAAAACTCGCTTAGGCTGTTTTCGAATTCCAAATTCCCGAAAAGATCTGTATACTATGGTTTAACGCAATCTTACAAAGTTTATATAAAGTGACGTCATGTGAATGATTGAGCTATGTTACCGTAAGGGTTTATCGTTTTGATTTTTGCATATAAAATTCTTAATATGTTTTAGAGACGTTTGAGGCTTATAAAATAACAAGAAAATGTTTATTTTCTCTTTCGTTGAGGTTTCTATTCCAAAAGTTTTATTTGAACCATGAAAAGTTTTAGGAAAAATACGGATAAAAAAGTAAAGATATTAATAGAGACTGGCTGTTTAATCGATGAGTCTATACAAAAACAAAGGTCGTTTGCATCCTTGTGGAAATTTTTAGACATGTAGAATTTTGTGAACGTTTCAAAAAAAAAAATATATATATATACACACACACACACCTAGGTGTATATATATATATATATGAAGAATCAAATAAATAAAGAAGAACGAAATTCAATATGTATTTCTCTTTCGCTCTTATGCGAGGACCAAAGACTGAAGGAAGCAATTGATTTAAAATAGCCACGAATGTCTTTTTTTTCATTTTTATCTAGAACGATAAAATGTTTCCTTTGAAGGGGTATGCCATAAAAATCAATCGAATGACTTTACGTGCTTCTCTTTCATCCTCTGACGCTGCAATATGAAACACCCTCGAACACCCTCAAGCACTCCCTTTGAGTTATAACGAATGCTGCCGACGCTTGTCGTTCTAATGTAACTTCCGTGCTCATAACGGCTACTTGATCGAACTCTTCCGCTGCAGGTTCGATTCTTTAGCGATTTGAATCATCAAAGATACGGGCAGCGTTACTTATTTACAACATGTATAGGCGTAACTAGGCGTCGTGTGGCTTAATATTTTGTTCTAATATCAACGAAAATATATTTCTTTTTAGTGATTTTAAAATATGTATATTTATACGCAGATATAAATTAGTTAAAATTTCTATACATAAAATTATTATTATCTACATTAAATGTTCTCTGTAATACATAAAAATTTATCTTTAAACGTCTGTTACGTGATTGCATTAATAATTCTACATACCTCTCAATGCGTTTACATTTTCTCTATGATAGCTGAATATTTGAGACTAATTGAAAATAACGCCGGAAGCGGTAATCTCATTAAATTAGCCGACAAGTGCGACCATGGCATGAAAATTCTCACTTATCATATTGTGTCAATTAATCTCGAACGTTGGATTTCACAATGGTGTAAATTAATTTGAGAAAGATATCGATTAAATGATTTTTGGCCCTATTGATCACCCATATATTTGAAATTACTTTCAAACAGTCAATAAGCCCATGTACTTTGGGTATAATTTTACTAGCAGGAAACAGTACAAAACCCAATTAATAGATGCTTCACAGAGATTTTGGTCAAGGAAAATAAAATCGCAATTAAAAATTTCATCAAAACTCGACTCGAAAAAGTGTTATAAAGCATAAAATTATAGTTAATTCCCACAGTTTTTATTTATTATTAAAATCAATATTTATCACGGTTAAGCGAAAAACAGCACACTGAATCGATATTGTTTTTAGATTAAATCTCGATCAACATTTAATTATTGGGAAAATTTTCTCTCAAATTTTCATTAAATTGCCTTCAGGATGGCCTCGAATCGGGATTTGAGGAAACTCTCCATATTAAATGCGTTGAATAAACCAGATGCGTATTTTAGCAAAATAGCAGCCGTCATATGTGGGTCTTCATTGATCGTTTAATCTAATATTAGAACCATCAATGAATTACAATTAAGGAAGGCTACCTTGCAACTAATAGCCGCAACCAGTTTGCTTCGGCAATTGAATAAAAAATTTCAAAGGGGGCTAGATAATTCAACTTTAAAATGTTGGAAAATCTACCGCGTAGAATTAGTCGGAGCAAATGCTAAATTTTCAGATCACTGTATAAAGAATGTTTCGAAAGATTTCGAAATAAAGCTCATTGCATTTGATTTAAAAACTCCATGATTAATTTAGGTTCGTATCCGTGTTTTATTAATGAATCATTTTCATCCTCTATTTTTAGAAATCTAGGAAAATAAATTATATAGAGATCCGTTTTTACGATGTCGCTCGTGCGAATGTCAGGTGCTCGCCGTAATTTCCCTCTGCGTTTGCGATTATGGAGATGCCTGCATCCAGAGATGCAACTCGGTCGATATGAAGTTCATTTTTTCTCGGAAGAAGGATTCCTCTTTTCCGTTTTGGAGAGGGAAAAATTGGATTCCAGAGATAATGGGTGCGAGGCTCTTTTGATTCCCGCAGCTGGGCCGCGGTATCTGTCAGCGGAGTAAGGTAATTGGACGCGGCGCGGGAGAATTAGGGCGCCAACTGTAGGATAAACTTGGAACGACAATGATAAACGATGCTGATATCCAGACCGAATGTTGTTTTGAAAGTTAGACGAGACAAACTTTTTAATTGAACTCGACCTAGCGTATAGCATTTTTGGCCAGAAACCTACATAGGATACGAATTTTTTAATCCTGGAGATTAAAATAAACATGATAGCATCTCCAAATTCGGTTCATCTACTAGTAATTTTGTTTTCAACGATTCCATTCTTCCTTCGAATTATAAAAGAAGAGAACGTTTCATTCGCCTTTCCTAATGTCCTCGAAAAACTTGACTTTTAAGAATATATTGTCACAAAGAATTTAACTGGAATATGATGATCCGAGAATATCAAGGATTTTTAAAATGTATTAAATGATTCCGTTTTATCTTTAAAGGTAGTAGTTAGAATGTTACTATGAAGGAAATACCTTAATCGGAATGGAAAATATTTACATCGACTTTCGTCATTTTGTTTACACTGTCCTAGTTTCTGCAGATTTGGTCTATATTTTACATTTATCCATTTTTTGAAATATTTAAGCAGGATATGTATTTCAAGTTTAAGACTAATAGCTTAGGTGGCTATGAAAGTCGCTGTATAAGGTTACAATTAAGTTATCTTATTCATTAGGCATGTTTGAATGAAGGATGCATCACAGATTTTAAAAGTTTCAATATATTGGATAGCCAACTAAGGCACGAATAAACGCCAATGCGTATCTGCATATGGATAAAGGGAGAACAAGAGCAGAACGAATAAAAGAGAAAAAAGTGAGGAACGGCTAAGGCATTCCACAGAAAATGAAGATCGCAGGAGAGTATTGCGAATCGGAAACAGCGAAGCGCATCGCATTTAATGATATCAAAGGCAAACACAGAACTCCTGGATCGTGGCATTTAGAAGCTAGCGATGAAACGAGGAAGAACGAACTGCCTTAGCATAACACAGTATCATTCCCATTTTTGTTTCTGCATTACTTTGCATTTCAGCAGGTAAGGTGCAGAATCGGCATTGCGCTTCGGGAAACCAGGGCAAAATGCCACAAAAGATTCGAATCCGTTCTAAAGTACTAGAGAGCGAATTTTGGATCATGCGCTTAAAATTTATTTTCTGATAATCGTGTATTTCATAACCTCAGTAGAAATGAATTTTATATCATAATTTATGCATAAGAACGCCTCCAGATATGAACAAATGGTAAAAATATGAGATGCAACCAAAGCGTGATGATTGCACCAAAATTTGAATTTGTTTTGACGAAACTTCCTTTAGAATTCTAATAAAAAAATTAATCCACATATTGAACCATTTATAAAAATTATGCTACAAATTAAACGTTAAATATGAAAGGGTAAAGGCGGCAACATTAAAATTCCTGGTTTATGAAAATTTTAATAAATTAATCATAAATTGCATGTAATACGACACTTGGGCACACATTTCTTGCGCATTAACAAATATTGACAATTTTTGTGAAGTAGAACAAATAAACCCTCTTGGAAATTAATTAAAAAGTTATATTAAAAAAGGAAAAAATCTGTTCAGGCTTCCCAAATTATATGTGCTATAATAGAATAGGTAATTGACAAGCACATACGACCATGCTCTTGGCAGCATTCGAACCCGCGATTCTTGCATTTGGAGGTAGACACGCTAACCACCCCTCTCCCAAGAAATCGATTGTAAATGATATGTGGAATTTGTTGATGGTTTCTGTTATGTGTTACTGAAATAGTTTATAAAATGAAATTGATGATAAAAATAAATTTTAAAATAAAGCATTACGTGAAATAAATTCATCTGGAAAAAGATTATTTTGTATGCATAGCGTTTAGAAATATCTTCTATAATTCTAATATTTATTGAAATATTAATTTATGTTAATTTTCCTGCTAAATTTTCATTTTTATTTAATTTAAATCGGTCTCAGACACTCGATATATAAGTACATATATATTTTTATAATTTATCTTATTTATAATTGTTATTCAAACAACAACAACGTACTGCTATATGACTCGCTGAAAAAATTCTAAGCCTTTTACGGTCAAGGGGCAATTAATTAACACATTTTCTAACAAAAAGTAGCCAAAGAACTGAAAAACGTTTCTTAGCCATGGCGGAACTGAAAATAATCAGAGCTCGCTGACCGCAAACTAATACAATTCTCGGTATCCGGAATAGGAATTCCTATGAGAAACAAATTTGAAAATCGAATCAGGTTGCTCCTTTTATGCTATATTCGAGTAGCACTAGCGTTTGAATGTCGGAAATTGGAGGGGCCTTCTGAAAGGGAGAGAGAGCCCGTTATGTTTAGCTACATTCCTATCGCACTCTCTTCTCCCGCCGTCTTCCTTCTCTCTCTCTCTCTCTCATTTCTTCTGTTATTTCTTCCATAACCCCTTCTTCCTTTTATTTCTTCTCTCCGTCTGCCTCCCTCCATTCTCTCTCTTTCTATCCTCCCTCCCTCTTCCTCCTTCTCCCAGACCTTACTCGTTCTACATCGAGCGTGCTCGTGCATCTCTCGGCTGACTCCCTTCATCCCCCTTTAAAAGGTTGACCTTTGTATCTCTCAAACAATGACGGCATTGCCTAGCACAGCCGTAAAATTTAATCGGAAATGCTCTTTGTCTTCGCGAGAACAAAGTTTTAAACGCAGAGGTGGTATTTATCCGTGTGTGAAGTCGTAATTAAATCACCTCTGGAGGTGAAGGGATACGAGGGGGGAAAAACAGGAGTGCACTTCGCGTAGGAACGGAATTCCGATTCTTTTGAAACGAATGCGATTTTATCGCTGCGATCTAACCTATGCAGAGAGACAGAAAGAAAGAGAAAACTCGTTCGTTATTTAATATTGTACACCAGGAAGTGCTTTTAATGTTTACGAAGGAGTGCACGAGATGGGTTTGTCGTAATTCATTTAGCCCGTGCAGTTGTGAAGGCAAGTTTAAATAATTCTACAGTACAAGATTTTTTAAAAAGCAATTGCAAAAGAACTTGTTTTATAACGAACGGACAATCGCATTAAGTAATTTCCCTGAAATATAAAACTAGAAAAACTCCAATTTGTGTAATGATTGCATTTAAATTCGTTACAAAGTTATGGTACGTTTTATTAAAAAAGATGAATATTTGAATAGATAACTTAAAACAATTATTTCCTGTTTGTATAAAAAAAAACTTTGCACCTTCTCAAAATGGAAGATTATTTAAATCGGATGTGAACTCATGAATACAAATTGATAAGTACGATTAGAATATGCCACATAAAATTGAGGCGCTATAAATCGGAAATACTGCAAAATAATATAAATAATAAGAATTTCTAAAGTGATATTTAGGCTGTAGATATCAATGGAAAGATGATTCGTTGTAAGAAAGCATCCCTATAAATTATGTTTAACCGAAAAAGTAGAGGGCGCAGTATCTATGTTATCAAAATACCCAGAAGAAAATGGAAAAAGTTTCAGGAAAACTTCCGATAGAGGTAAGTAATGAAGAATGTGAAAAGAGAAAAACTCTGGAATCGGCAGATATAGAGCAGAAGTCTTTGCCATTACAGCAGGGACACTTTTATTCAATATCGCACAAAATTATCTTTGTTGTTCAAGCAAGAAAAATAAGGATGTTTACACTCTGACCAACAATCTATTTTATTCTATATAAACAATATATATCATTTGATCACATTTCATTCATTAAAAATACTTTAATCAACACATTACCTCTTTAGCGGAGCCCCAATTAGCGGAAATTCGTTATATCGCGTTGTTTTGAAAGAGTTATTTTTAACTTTAACTCTGGAAGATAAAAAACAAATGAAAAGATTAGTGTAAATACAGTGAAACCTCTCTAAAGCGGACACCAGTGGGACAGAATAAAGTGTCCGCTATATGGAGGTGTCCCTTTTGGGGAGGTCAAGTCCGAGGTTTGAATATCATAAATATAAATAGCATACAAATTGAATAATACATTTAATAAGTGCAATATAATCAATACAATGCAAAAGTGACGATAAATCTAATACTTTGTATAAAATGTACATATATATATAAAAGCATTGTAATGCATATAACAACAAACTAAGAAAAAGCAATGAATTAAGTATACGTAATTGTAATTTGTTACATATACAGATTTTATTATTGAATATTGTGCATTTGCTTTACATATAAACATATGTAATGATTAGTTTATATTTAAAAATGAAAATAAAGTGCTTTGCTTGGAAGATTTCATTTTGGCAACTTTATTTTCAGCATATAATTAAGTCGCTCACTAGTTTCAGTCCAAACTCGTCGTTTTTGCTTAGATAGAAGCCTTTTAAATTTGTTAAGTAATCTAATGCATCACTATGTTTCTTTAATTTGGAGTCACATTGATCTTCAGTCTTTTCATCTTTGTTTACATCTTCGTCCTCATGTTCTATAATTATTCACAAATTCATTAACAATGTCCAGAACCTCAGTGTTCCTACCTTCTATTGCTGCATTGGAGTCTAAAAAAATATACTCCTCGGCGCTTAGTGAAGAATTCCCTAATGTCTGTAGCAAACCATTAAGTATGGATGCATCAGCTACATGTTCATTATCACCACCACATTGGCATAGATTGCTATTAAATCCTGCTTTGTAGAAGCAATTTTTAATTGTAGAAGGGGTCACCTTATTCCATGCTGCGCTAATCCACGTTGTCACCTGCAGCACATCAATACTTTTGCAAAGTTTTGTCCCACTACTATTATTTTCACAATTCATTTTCGATATCAGGGGTTTAAGCACCAACTGTCGGTATTTCACCTTGAAATGTTATATTATCCCTTGATCTAGCGGTTGAGCAATAGATGTTACATTGGGGGAAAACACTGTTTCAATATATTGTATTTTAATCTTTGGGTGACATGCTACATTATCGATAAAAAGAATAACTTTTCTATTCTGGCGAATCATTTTTGTCTAACTGGGTAAACCATTCCGTCATAATATCTCTAGTCATCCAAATTTTTTCGTTTGACTTCCATATGACATTCAATTTGTTTTGGTCTATACCTTTAAAACACCTTGGCTTCATAGATTTGCCAATAACAAGAGGTATTTCACGAGTACCCGTCAAACTTGTACACGAAAGTATAGTCAAACGTTCCTTCGCCACTGTACCCCCTGCACACGTTTCACCTTTAAGATGGTGTTCTTTCCGGGATTGCACGGAAAAACAAACCTGTTTCATCTGCGTTCAAAATGTTTTCTGCAGAGTATGATTCGAATATTGACGGAAACTTATTTTTCCACTCAGAAACAGTTCCCAAATTTACGTCTGCAGACTCCCCATGAATTGCTTTAAAGGAAATATTGTGCTGTCCACGGAATTTATCCAACCAGCCATTTGCGACTTTAAAATATATTGCATCGATTTCCAAAGCCTTTGTTCGTATCCTGTGCCCCGAGATCGGAATTTTTTGGTCTCGCACCCGACCAAACCATTCTAAAGTCAATTTATTCACTAAAATACGTTTTCCATTACAAAACTTACGATATTGTTTTCCAGTCCCGTTTCCCCGCCACAGTTTTAACAAGGCCACTTGATTTTTATGATGAGTGCTGCGGTTGTTTTAATTATTTTGAAATGTTCAGCCAATTTACAGACTCCGCCCTTTTCTTTTCTGTAAAACTTTTTCTTTTAAATTTAATTGATTTCGAGACAAAGTCAACGGTAAAAAGGGTCTGAAACACAAAAAATTGTAATATTCGAAAATCTATAAAAGGAATTCACTAAACTCGAGATAAACTACAGTAAAGTACAGCACACCTTCTCCTCAGAAAGAACTGTAGTGTACTGTATTCACTTTCTTCAAAATGATCTAGGGTGTACTTCCTTTGCTAATGCATTTATAATGTAAATGTTGTAAAATCGCTCCTATAATAACAATAATTAAAAGTCTTGGAGAAAAATACGCGAGAAGTAAAAAGATAATACCGTTTTTAAGTACTGAATGAGCTACATGACAATACAGTTATTATATTTGTATTGTCTTTATGATAAAATATTATATTAAAAATACTTACTTGCGCGTATTATGGAAAATATCCAAAATGCTAATCCCAATTCGGAGACAGTAATAACTTTCCTCACTGAAGACAATGAAAGCACTGAATGATTGTGACGATAAGGCTACGGCATACTGGCGTTTTTTTCGCGGCAATAATGTTGCTATCTAATTTGTACATTGTTTCCCAAGTACGTAATGTACGTAATATGTGCATACATTGTTTTCCTCTCCTTGAGCCAGCCCTGAGTGTCCTTTATAGGGAGGTTGAAAATACAAAAGGGACGCCTTTCAAAGTGTCCGCGTCCGTATTGGTGAGTGCCCGTTTTGGAGAGGTTGCTTACCGTGTAATTTCTAATGGTTCTAGCTGGGACCCTAGAGTAAGTGTCCGCAAATGAGGTGCCCATTTCGAGGGGTTTCACTGCATAATATTAGAAACAGCGTATCTTTAACGCAATCGAAGAGAGTGTTTACATTAATGGGGCCAATATCGACTACCAACTAGCGTGTGTTTCGTCCTCTCATGTCTGTACCTACCCTCTTAATTCCGTTCATATATTTTACTATTATTACTGCATTTAAAGTGGTATGTGCATTTTATGATATATTAATCCCTAATCATGGCTAGCAAAAAGGATGCAATACCACGAATGCTTCCAAAGCGCCTATAGGAAACTTAACTTTGGAAGTGAAATGAAAGGTTGCAAGGAAAGTTAAGGGAAGTGAAAAGAATTCAGAAGTTGGGCGAATCTGAGGTCTCGCATCGTCTACTGTAGACGATGGTAGTTCGTGCAGAAGAAACTGCGCTACAATCATCTATGTATGTACATCCTCATTTTCTACGAAACAACGTCGTGCTGGGTCAGGAATCTCTAATTGCATAAGGTAAAAATAGGAACCTTGGGCCGACCTTGGTAGAGGTTAGCGTGTCTAGTTCCAAATAATAGGACCGTGAGTTCGAATCCTGCCGATGTTCTTCTTTGTTATTGTTGTTCAGCTTATTGTAAGAGGCCGTAAAGTGCTGTTTATGATACAATAAATTATAAATAAATAGATTGGAGTGCCGAATAGATGAAGCAGCGTGCCATCTTAATAGAATGTGAGCTACATTTATATACGGCATTTCACAATATCTAACGTACGTTACAAATTTTCTTGAACGGTAGGACGGATTTCTGACGAGGTATTTTAATTAAATGTAAATTATTATAAATATTAAAGATATTTATATAGCTCCATATCGTTTTTTACTCTATGATTCTTTAGATTAGGGTTTCCCTTCTGCCTACTTACAATAGAGGATAATGAATTAGAGGGCTGTAAATGCGAGGCTGAAGGGCCGCACGTTTGAGGTAGTTGTATTACTTATAAGAAGTGGCATGATAAAAGTGAAGAGAACGTTAAACATTTAACGATAAAAAAGTACCCATATTCTATTAAATGAGGCGATATCCATGGAAAAGACATTAAAGATGGTGGCAGCTTTTCCCTGCACGACGTTCTTCGCTTTTACCCAAACATGATCGAATTCTTTGCTATCTTATGATCTTTTCCAGTCGTAGCTAAAAGAAGTGATACCATGCATGAGGCGGCTTTAGCGTAAGCAGTTTCCCCTAAAATGAAAATGAAACGCATTGTGTCCATATTGTAGGATCAGTTACATATATTTATTTTTCTTGAAAAAACTAAGAAGGCTTTCCAATTGTGCCTGGAATCAAAATGGCGTTTCGGTTTGGAGGGCTTCATTGCTTCATCAGCCAAGGTTTCGGTGAATTGACATTTTCAGGTAGTCATTCTTAAGTTTCCTTTTTACTTTGTTCTTTATCTTTTCGTTATTTCTGTTGTTGTTTCGGTTTATATCACTGCTTCTTGCAATGATTTAGTTGAAAACCTCTTCATCGTTCTTCACATACCATACCAGTAATTAAGCAAAGTATTCACATGGAAGACATTTTCCACTGCAATGTGCCATGCATTTCTCACGTACTTTACATAAGAATCAGAGTGTTTCACCTCACTTGCAAAGTCACCACTATTTTGCACCTTGCTCATATTAGCACAAATCCCTCTGGATTTGCGCTTCAGAATATAAGCAAACTATCCTTATTAACAAAGAAAATAATATGAGTATCGATTACCACAAAGTTCAGCCAAATTCCTTGGATTTTATCAAACGATCCTTATTAACCCTTTTACAGCTGAGTTTTTCGAAAAATAAGAAGAATAAAAAATTAAAACAGGGATATCTCGGGATGATCAGTCAAAACGTTAAACTCGCAAAACAATTTACAACTGTCGAAGCAGAGTCAAAAACCAAAAATAAACAGATAATAAGTCCTACTGGAAGCGCCTGTGGTGAGAATATGTTCTGCGAGAACATATAGGTGACTCCTCGCGAAATGACTTTACAGAACCCGACCGGTTATAGCATATATTAGTGAAATTATTTCAAGGAAATTATTCTCCTCTTAAAATCCACTAATTTTACTGTGAGTGTAACTAAATTATTATATCCTTGATGTTATCTGGCTTCCGGAAATCATTCTTTACTTACTGCGAATAATTCGTTTTCTGTACACAAAAGTAACACGTCCACCAAACTTTATCTCTCGAGAAACTGAAATACATTTATATCTATATCTATATCTATAGTTCACCCTGCAAGCCACCGCAATGGTGTGTGGCAGGGGGTGCAATAGCACCAAGGTAAAGCGCATAATAATGTATAGTATCACTCTACGTCGGCTGATTACCTTTCGTAACTTCTGTTCTGCTCAGCTATCGTTCTAGGGAAAAACGAGCCTTTATACCTCTCAGTCCTACAGGCTATCTCTCTTATTTTACGAGGATGGTCCGTTCTACCAATATAAGTTGGCGCTCTTATTATTTCTTCGACATCGCTGGAGAATATATGCGTTCTAAATCTTTCGAGAAGTTTTAACCTAGAGCGTGATCGGCGCTCGGCTAGTGATTCCCATCCTAAGTCCTGTATCAAGGCTGTAACACTATTGTTTCTATCGTAACAATTTTTGACGAATCTAGCGGCTTTTCGCTGCACTCTTTCTAACTCTGAGATTGATCCTTTCACATACGGATCCCATATGCTCGACGCGTACTCTAATAGTGGTCTTACTAACGAGAAGTAACATGTCTCTTTGACTTTTTCCTCACTTTTACCTACTATGCGTTTGATGAATCCTAGTTTCTGTTTAGCCATCCCGCATATATTTCGTATGTGCATATCCCACGAGAGGTTGCTTGTTAAAGTAACGCCTCAGTATTTGACGGAATCGGCTGGTTTTACCTGGACGCCTTCAACAGTGTAATTCGTCGTGTCAATGTTTTTGTTTCCCCAGAATCTCATAAAGGAACACTTTCCTAAGTTAAATTCTAACTGCCACTCTTTACACCACTCGAGAATTGCATTTAAGTCGTCAGAAAGTAATAATTGATCATTAGGACTGCTAATCTCTCTGTAAACAACTGTATCATCCGCGAATAACTTGATTTTACTTTTAATAACCTTATCTAAGTCGTTTATGTATAAAAGGAATAGTAGGGGGCCGATTACACTTCCCTGTGGAACGCCTGAGGCTACGCTGAATGAATCTGATTTAAATCCATCTATAACTACTATTTGTTCACGCTCGTTAAGAAAGTCCCTGATCCACTCGATTATCTTTCGATTTATTCCACAGTCATTTAATTTCTTCACTAACTTACTGTGGGGAACTTATCGAAAGCCTTCTTGAAGTCGAGGAAAACCGCATCTCACTGAGTCTTACGGTCTCCTGATCTTAGTACCTATATAATGAACGAACAGAGCGAGCTGTGTTTCACAAGATCTCATCTTCCTGAAGCCATGCTGATATTTACTTAGCAAGTTCTGACTATCTAAGAAGTCCATCACGGAGCTAGCGATAATGTGCTCGAGGACCTTGCAAGATAGGGAGGTAAGCGAAATTGGCCTGTAATTTTCTCTGTCGTCTTTTTTCCCACCTTTGTGTAACGGCGTTATAAAGGCTAATTTCCATTCCTTAGGTACAACGCCATGACTAAGTGACTTATTGAAAACTATTTCGAGATACGGTGCTATTTCCAGTGCTACCTCTTTGAATACTCTAGCTGGTATCTCTTCTGAACCCGGAGATTTATTTGACTTGATATTTTTAAGCTGTTGAGCTATCCCTTTCGCTAATATGACTATATCGTTCATTTTTTCCTTGCCTGGTTCGGGCGCCACGACCTTCGCTCTCACGTCTTCGGTAGTAAATACGCTCTGAAAAAATAAGTTTAACAAATTTCCTTTATCTGTGCTATCGCTAACTACCTCTCCTTGGTCGTTTATTAACGGGGCTACGGTTGGGCGTCGACCTTGAACTTCTCTAACATATGACCAAAAGCATTTGGGATTTTCACTTAGATGTTCACTAAGAGTCTTTTTCTTGAAGTCTGTTAGTGCTTTGCGCATAACCTTTTTGGTCTTATTGTTAGTCCGACAATCTCTGTACTTAAGTGAAATTGAAATTACTTCCTCCGGTGACTTACAGTTATTGATGCGTTTAAATTTCGAGTGAAGCTTTCTTTGGTGTCTGAGGGCGCATCTAACCTGCCGATTATACCACCTTGGTTCCCCATTATCGCTAATAAATTTACTTGGTATATACGTATTAATACCAATTCTAATTTCTGATAGAAATGCTTTCCAAGTTTCCTCAACGTTTTTTGTGCTTGACGAGTTTCTCTTTGAAATCCTCAAAGTTAGCATTTTTATACATGTACACTTTTCGCTTAGGCTTGCGATATTTTGCGACAGTTATATCCAAAAGTACTCGAACTGATTGGTGATCACTGATTCCTTCTTCAACAGTTACTTCGGAAACACGCTCGGGGATGTTAACTGCTAGTAAGTTTGGGAAAGAAGAAGTGCTAAAAAAGGAAAAAAGTGGCGAAAGCTTTCACTATGTGGTAATTATTATCCACAAAGTATCATATTACGAAAAAAGTTTAACTCTGCTCCTACTGATTAGCAAATATTCTAGATATTGCGCTTTGATGGATTTTTAATTGTTCCAAGCAAAGGAGGAGAGTAAGACCAGTTTATTATGCACTGTGATTTTATGCAGTGAATAATTCAATAATCCGTCTTTGTTGAGGGCGATATTTAGACAATCGTGTCCCTTATTCCATATAACCACGACGAACACAAACCATCCATGTCCCAAGCGTACTGGTCCAAAGATGAAAATATATTGCCAAATAGAGAAAGACGAAAGAGAGAAAAGTGGAGATGTGGCAGTGTAAGAGGGAGAAAGTAAGTGGTAGGTGGGGGGAGGTGGGGGGGGAGGTGGGGGGAGGTGGGGGGGGGGGTGGGTGTGTCGGACAGCGAGGTCAGGCGGAGGAACTAGTGAAGAGAAGTGGCGCTCTTGCTGAGAGATCAAGTGAGAGCCAGAGAGAGAGAGGAGGGTGCGGATGAGGAGAATGAGGGGGAGGGAGGATGAGGGACAGACTGACAGACAGACAGACAGACAAACGACTTTACTGAGGGCGAAATTGAGACTATATAGTCCCTTCTTACATTTAACCCTTAAGGGAGAAGGAGGATGAGGGAGAGGGAGGATGATGGTAGAGTGAATGGCGTTATATAGGAGACGAGAAGAGGAGCGAAATTGCGCGCGTTATTCACATTTTCTCTCGCGATGGCCAATTGGTTGTTTCTCCCGTTCTCCCTGAGCCCACGCTTTCTCATCGAGTATCCACCTCCGTTATTCTCCTTCTTTCTTACTTAAATGGAGTCCCCGGGCGTTTGGGGTATGGAAGAGGAAGAAACGGATGAAGGAAGGAGAGGAGTAAGTTAGGATGAGTGGTAGTGGGGGAGAAGGAATGCGAGAGAAAGCGATGGCGGATTTAGTTACTTTCTATAAAAATCCAAAATGTAGGCAGAGTGACTCGGGTTCGATTCTGGAGAACATTGGCCACCTCAGATTTGTTTCAGATTTCGATCGTGCAACTTAAATCAGACGGACGAATCGATTAGCTACTCTTTATTTTAGTTACTTCAACAAGAGATCCACTATAGTTCTCGTTCGCACCCTATGTATGCATATATCAGGTGATTTACAATGGAATTATATATTTCGGATGAATATGAAATTTAAAAGGCTGGAATCGAATTGCCCAATCGCTGGGAACGAAAAATAAATGATTTACAGATATATTGGAAAAGAAAATATTTCATATTAAATTTTTTAACCACCATTGCAGAAATAAAATTTGTATTCTTAAAAATTACATATTTTGTATTTTGCTATTCAGCCATCAAAATATCCAATAGTTTTAATAGCTAGCTTCCTTTTACAAAATATTCGTAGATTAAATTAGCCGATAACAGTGTTTGTTCAAAATTTATTTTCGGTAACAGAAAAAATGCCTTTGCCTTCCTAAATATTTACCTTTATATTGGTAATAATTTTTTTATAACTGTTCTGTATTTACGTAGATACTTAGTCGGTTACTTGAACAAATGTCACAAATAACCATTTATAAGATACTGAATATATCGATGCCACTGATATTGGTTTTCGACATTTTTTCACGAACGAAACAAAATGAACATACATAATATTCAATTATTATGATGTTATTGTAATGCAGGAGTTGAAACCTTTTAGGTGAAAATAGTTATTCCGTCATCAGTGATGCATTTTAGCATTTTGACATGGCCATGACAGCAGGCATACTCTGGACTCCGTATATCTTGGTTACTATGAGATATATTCAATACTTGATTAGTTGATGCTCCAAAAAAATGGCGCTGGCTAATGAATCTATCACTGTGGCATGTTTTTCTATGCGAAATAAATAATTTTTCATTTATTAATTCTCCAAATAAATTTAGATATAAGTTTTGGTTCCCCGAAGTGTGGGGAAGACTTCGGTTAAATTCGCCTGTAGCTACCGTCTCGCAGGTGAAAATGATATTTTCAATTATAAAGTCTGAACTACCGAACTCGTCTTAAGGTTAAAAACAAATAGAAGGATAAGCACTTAAGTATAAAAAATTGAAAAATGTAGTAGTACTTATCTTAGATATCTCCAATTGCTACAGCTAGACAATGTAAAACCAGATGCGCA
This sequence comes from Uropetala carovei, assembly GCA_036926305.1. Lineage (NCBI taxonomy): Eukaryota > Metazoa > Arthropoda > Insecta > Odonata > Petaluridae > Uropetala > Uropetala carovei. The sequence continues at coordinate 15,730 of JAXCHB010000374.1, forward strand.
TTTCAGTTAAAATATTGCCATTGTCTGCGGTAATTCACCGAAATTAGATCTCAAAAGTCTATAATCCACTTTCTGTGAATCACCACTGAAAACGCCTGCTTTGCATACGAAATACGCTTCTGACTTTTCGTAACCTTGTTATGGTTATCGAGGATATCTAAGATAAGAATTTGCTTTTTAAAATTTTTATATCTAATTGCTTATTCTTGAATTCTTTAGAAAGTGTTAATAAAAGATACGGGAAGAAATTCGTCATCTCACGTTGAAGATGATTGTTCAAAATTTAAAAAGATTATTAATACTTGTTTTAATAGCAAAGAATAAATCCTAAAAATTTTAATTTTTTAGCACTACAACCATTTTCAACATATGGAAAAAAGGTTCGATGACTAAGTGAACGATGGTATAGATAACGACGAACAACAGAACGAACGTCGGTTTACTGGTTATTTTCTTCCAGCGATTTCTGTCTGAAACATACCCTTAATCAATAGTCAGAGGACAATGGCGTGGAGAGAATGAGCATCCGAGCATAATTGCGCAGTTGTGTAACCGAATCCGAATGCACCCAGCGCGAATATAGAGGGAGTTACTTGTCTTGACTCACGGATGAGTCGCTCGACCTAAAAATGTCTGAACACTTTTGCGGTTTCGAGGGCCCCGTTGAGTGGCTCCGTCTTCCCGAAGCACCGTGCCTTGAAAATGTGGTACCTACTCACTTTAGTGGATCACATTTCTGCTTAAAAGGAACGAACAAAGAGAATACACTCGCGTCTTGGGAGCTGAAATTCAACTACCTGGGATTTGAATTTTTGTTTTTATTCAATTCAAACTTTTACGATGGGAAAGACATTCGCTAACACACATTTTGGAAGAATTGGTCCGATACCGTCTTTATAATCTTTTTGAATCGCATTCAATTTGCATTGGACACACTTTTTTCTCTTGATTTTGCTAAAATGTTTTTTGAAATGGCACTGAAAGAGTTAATTTTCATTTTGTTTTTTTATACTGTTTCGTTTTATATTTCGAACTAGCTCAGAAACAGTCGCCACCGGACTTTTTAAAAATTATTTAGTGTAGTAATGATAGCAAATAAGAACACATAAACCATGCATTCAGCAGGTGCCGGGAGCCATTCACGCTAACTACGTACCTCAAAATCAAGATTCGATAAGATTATTCGCAAGTACTCCATATTTTAGTTCCACAAAAATTGACAGACTTTTTCACAGAAACAGTTGCTGGTTTACGATCTCTGCAATTCTAACCTCGTTTACATAGAATAGGTTTGCTTAAAAGATATGGAAAAGTGAAAAGGGATGAAAATAAAGTTCCGTCGCCATTTCATTTACTAGCCAGTATACGCGTCACTATTTCACATTTCCCCTATTCAGTAAACTCGAACTGAGTATTAGTTAATCAGATCTTTAGTCTTCCCTGCTAAAGTATAATTTTAATATAAAAATGGATAAATTATTTCATCGTTCGAAGCAAATGGTCGGCTCTATATGTTTGTGAACTCAAGAGACCGATTTGAGAATGGAATTTACTAATTTTGTTCTCTTGTGTTGTTTGGATTGATGTCGATCTCGCACCCAAATGCCGATGTGCGTTCGTCACCACGAGTTTTTTCACCACATTATCCGATCATTTCGTTGTGACGGGCTTATGACCGCAGAATCATTTCAATTTGTATAAATTATTGTCGTCACACGCGTCGATAACAAAAGAGACTGACGAAGGGAACTTTTCAGGACTAATGAAAACTGACAAGTTTAAATCTGAAAACCAAACTGATTAAAACCATTAGCAATCTACCGAAGAAGTGGATGATCCGAACAGAATTACGAAAAATTCGACGCCAACAGAATAAAGCAAATTCGCTTTAGAAAAGGGACGACTTACTCAAATCCTTTACATCCGAAGTATCCCCACCTACCTATTACTTCCTCCTCTCCCTCCTTCTCACCCCTTCCTCCCCCTCCTTTCCTCCCTCCCCCTCCTTTCCTCCCTCCCACTCCTTTCCTCCCTCCTTCCTCCCCCTCCATTCCTCCCTCCTTCCTCTCGCCCATTCATCCTCTTCTCACTCGCTCCCAAACCCCCTCCCTCCCCTTCTCGCTCCCTCCCATTCCCCTCCCTCCCCTTCAACTCCTTTCCCATTCCCCTCATCCTCCTCCCTCCTCCATGTTCCCTCTCCCTCCCTATTTCGCTACCCTCCCTCTTTTCCCTTCCTCTCCCACTCCCTCTCCCACATCCATCTTCTCCCTCCCTCTTCTCCCTTCCTCAATCCCTCCCTCTTCCCCTCCTCTTCCCCTCTTTCTTCCGCCTTCCACTTTCACCTCCCTTTTCTCCCTCCTTCGTAACCCTCCCTCTTTCCCCTTTCTCAGCCTCCTCCCTCTTCTCCCTCCCTCTTCCCCCTCCCTCTTCCCCCTCCCCCTTCCTCTCCCTCTTATTCCTTCTTCTCCATCTCTCTCCCTTCCCTCTTCCTCTCTCTCTCTCTCTCATTCTCTCCCTTCTCCTTCCCCTCCAGTTTGTTTCATTTCACATTATTGCCATTTCGACGCACGTGGCAGAAAGGGAGTCGGGAGAGGCACGCGTCCACCCCAGTGAAATAGAGGAATTGTAAATCCGTGTTACAGAGGTCATTTATGGTATTTATATGCCGAATCTGATTGCTTTCTGTTGCCATGGGATTTCGCTCTGAATTAGTTTTGTCCGCACGAATAAAGCCTATGGAGAACACAAATACGTTCCGCTCCGACACTATTCTATATATGTCACTGATACTTGCATGTTTTAAACAATTAATGGATGTTCGTGAAACCTCGTTCTGTTAACTTTGTTCGGTTGACCTACTTTTTCTTACCCTTTTCCGCAAATTACAGCAAATATTACCGAAACGCGGAAATCGATTAATTAAGCGGGGTAAATTTTCGCCCAGCGCTTCGTAGCATTAGGTTTTACATTTCAAAATGGGATATGTGGAATGAAAACGTAATCTCTCGTTGAGTTTTTGGATTTGCAAATTGGAAATATATTCTGTGATTTTTCTTCAACGCATGCGAGTCGTCTGAATGCTGCTTTATAACTCGAAGCGCTGATTAATTATTCTTTTTCATTTGATTTGTTTTCATATATTCGGTTATTAGTGCTCGCAGCCCAATCACACGGATTAAATCTGTTCGATCGATTCTAATTAGGAAGACGTCGACATGAAACATAATCCAGAGTGATTTTAAAACTGATAAAGGCAGATCCCTGCTGTCGGGATCAACCGTTGCGGCCTCTCGCTAAATGTAAGGTTTTTTCTGTTACTTTCGCAAACGCCCTCCAGTCGCAGAAAATCTAATATAACGTAATCCTTCAATACTCCATTATAATCATAATCATTTTTAACGCACCCGAAGTGTGATGACTACATTGGAATTAATATCATTAATATATAACAAGTAGAGTTTTATCCACGAAAATATTATTTTTCATGTGTTTATACCGCCACATGTGTTTATACCGCCATTCTTTCAATAGGACCTCGTTTGTTTAATAACGGGGATACCACATGAAGGTGAGGATAGCGTTTCATTGAGAGTTTTTTAATGGATAAGTTAGCGTTGTGTTGCGGATAATCATTATATATAAATATATATTTTGCCTAAAGATATACTTATTTGGATAGCTGACGCTTCCAAAATGTTATTTTGGTTTAGAGAGCAATCAATTTTGTACTAAAATTTTGAACGTTTCCCTATTCGCCTCTGTAATGTTTTCAGAAACTTTTCAAGAATAAGTGGCATCACTGTGGATAAGTACACTCAAACATTTAACTTTCCATCTTTTACCTTCGGAGATATAAGTAAAACAATCGAAAATCTAATATATAAAATTGACTTCGTCGTCGTCGGTGGGAAATCGGAACTATGTAATGCTATTTTTTACTAACTTTCCAAGTAGCTAGAAGATTGGCATTTGGTAGGAATGTTCAGTTCTTAAAGTAGTAGCCATTTACGAAAAAAAAATTCCAAAATCGACCCGGGTTCGATTCCCGAGAATGATTTCCATTCCTCATAAGATAACATGGAAAAATCGATATTTCGACCTGCAACCTTATTTTGTTTTGCTTATTAAAATTCGCATATTTGACCTACGATTTTCGGACTTGGACTTTACTAAAGAAAAATAAATGCAGTTTCTTATTCTTATCGTCTTTCATCGCTTTCTAATATAAATCTTTCGAATTTAACGTTTTAATATCAAATTTTAACGTGAAGTTTCCTTGCCAACCGATTACATTGTTAAACTCGAAATCCTATTACTCTCACGTATGCTCACGTTCTCTCCGGACCTCCATGGACTCTCCCGGCCCAATTCATAGGTATCAGAGATATCTCAGAATTAGTTTTTACTTTCTCCAATATACATAGTATAGAGAAAGTATTGTTTTTATGAAAAAATTCGAAATCGAGATTTCAACGGAAATACACAGGATTTTACGTCACGTTGCCATGGTAAATGACATGTTTGTTTCTTTCGTATGTTTATCAATAAGCTACTGTAAGGAATGTATTTTAATGAAACCCAGTACCTGTCAGATAAATCGGAATACGTAAGTTGAATCAAGGTTATAGGTGTCAATTCACATTAAAATATGTCTGGCATAACCCGGGCATCGCCGAGTACTTTCAGCTAGTTATTTATAAAATACCTGACTTGAGTAATTTTAATGTAATCTTTACGTTCAAGTTCATTTCTTCTTTGTAAATTATCAATTCTTTTTCAATTTCAAAAGCGCTTTGTTTGCACGAAAAAAATTAACATATTTACGTTCAATTCTTCGTCGTATACGTATAATATATTCCTCTCAATCACTATATTCTGATTGCACAAGAAAAGCGATTTAAAGCAGCGATTCCCAAACTTGTTTGTCTTGGGAACTCCCATTCATAAAATTTTCCATATTTTTGAGGACCATTATAGCTAGATTCGGATAAATTTAACAGTTTTAAAACAGAATTTTAAATTTTATTAACAAAAACTTGTTTTGAAATAAACGGTATACATTTCATTAGTAAATATTAAAGTAAAACGTATTCTAATTTGAAACTGGCAATAATATCAAAAGTAGACTTTTTGTGAGATGTATAATGTTATTTTGATGATGAAAGAGCAGAAGTATTTCATTTCATTTTACTCAGTTGAAGTCTTGCATCTGATTCTAGATCGAGACTGTTTCTACATTTGTTTTTCGCATTTTAACACAAATAGTGGAGATCCTAGAAAGGGAAAAGTTCTGGGGTCGCCAATTTAACAAAATGATTCATGGTAAGGTTTGTTCTTGTTGAGATGGGAACCTAACCCTGTATTTTACATTGCCTCAATTACTTCTCTTTCGCGATTTTGGATTTCACGGTGTTTTCCGGGAACTTACCCCGCCAAAGACGAGGTTTACCTGTAACTTTTTTTTCAAAGATCTTCGCGCGGTCCCCTGAAAATTAGTTCGCGGACCCCAGTTTGGGAAACACTTATTAGAATATTTGTGTCTTTTTCAGTAGTTGTTACGAAGATTGTTTTTGTTGGCAAAAATTAATAAAACCCTGAAAGAAATTCTATAATTTCAGAATAATTTACGGCTTCCTATTTTGAGTTTTCTGAAAAATTTCAAGAATAAGTGGAAATTTACGCTCAATTTTTCAGATTTCCATCTTTTTTACTTTATTATAAAAAAATTCAATGAGTCCCAATCCGAGCTTATATATTTAGCAAAACTCAAATGAAAGAAATACAAATGGAAGCAGTTCAGAAATCTACCCTTCCAGTTTCAGCTCTCTATAATTTATGGTTTCGTCACAATTTCAATTTAAGCTACTTCACAGACAGACAGACGCCAAAGTGAAGCTATAAGCGTATTTTTTTAAACCGCTAAAAATATTTTGACTTTGTTATTTTCGAAATGTGTATAGATCGATCACACGAATTCATTTCGGACTCCATTCCTATTTGTTGCTCAAATTCAGTTATTCAGATGATGATGGAGACACTCCATTGAACCGCCTTACTAATTATTCATGTATTTTAAATCAATCTGTTTGATTCCCTTTAAATTCCGCACGTATCCATCGTTAAATTACTTTTGAAAAGTTATTAACCGTTCCCTCATTTTTAATCTCCGAAACCAATTTTGCATTTCTGTTTAAATCTTAAGAAATGTGAAAGCTTGTCTGAATATTTATTTTGAATTGTGTCAAATTTATATATTTCCCCTAATTAAATTGCCGTCGAATGAATGAATATGAATATAAAAATAAAACTGACTGAATAAATGGAAAGGAAGTTGAAAATAAACCGAACGAGCGGAGCGGTGACGTCATTTTGCCTAGCTACTAGTTACGTTTGCAAGGTCCATTTACTAGCTGTTAGTTCTTGCATTGATCGCCGCGAGGAAGGAGGCGCTGCGTACTGATAGCAGCAGCCAACCTGCTAATGGTCTTTTCCCACTCGCTTACGAGAGAATTTATCGCAGTAAACGTTTAAATCTTTCTTTGAACCAAAAATTTGAACGAGACAATATTTCGACTGCTATATCCATTTAATTCCGAATAACAGGAAATTTCGGTGTGAAATTTGAGTTTGTCTCGGGATCGATTTATTCTGACAGAAACTGAAGGCAGTAAAACTCGATGGGAACGTCAAGACAAATTACTGCACTTCTCTTTCAGTGGAAATGGGCCTACACGCGTTCTTCTTCCGGACTCTTCTCTACGCGCTATTCTCACAACTCCAACACTGATGAGCTCGCACTAACTCTTCTTTAGTTATTCTTCCGCGATAGTTCGAAAACGATTTTTTCAATACTATTTCCCGGTATATCTATCGATATCTGACGGCACATTAATGCGCCACTTTCCATCTGTTGGGAAACATCTTTTTAAACTCGAATTTTCCTAGTTTTTGTAGTTATTTATCTAGACGCACAGAATGCTGTCGCTAATTAAATGAGATATTTATTAGATTAGAAAAAATTCGTTCACTCACCACTATCACTGCCACTTCGCCTTTTTACGATCACCCATCGACTTATTTCCTTCGTCTTCCTATAAAAAAGAAGTTCACGTCCTAATTTATTCCCCTTCAATTAAAAACCTCATTCTGAATGCGCACAGGTCCCGAGGCGGTCAGTTTCGAAGGAAAACCGCATTCCCTCTGCACACCTCCTCGTCAGACCACCCCCTCCCCCCTACCTCCCCTTCTCACCTTTCACCCTTCGCCTGTCTCCACTTTTCTCCTTTCACCCCTTCACTCTCTCCTCTTTTACCTCCTCCTCCCCTCTTCACCCTCCCCCTTTTCACCCTCTCCTCCTTTCATCCTCTCCTGTCTCCCGCCTTCCTCCCTACCATTCCAACTACTTGCTCAAAACACCACCCATTCACCTTGTCCCTTCGCTTTCCGGAAAGCTCGTTTTAATTCCACTGCGAAGCCATGACGAGCGGCTAATGAACGCGGGGCCGAGAATCGAAAGGAATGAGACAGAGGTGGGCGGAGAAAGGGAGTATGGAGGTTGAAAGGGGGATTGAGCAGAGGGGGAGAGGAGTGTGTGATAGAAAGAGAGGCTCTCCGAGAGGTCTCTTTTCTTCCTTTCTCTTATGTTCTCTTCTCCTCCTCTCCTCTACGCCAATAGTTCCTCTCTTCATCCACTCTCTTCCTCTCGGTGTGGATCCCATTCATTGCCTCCTGGCTCTCACGCCTTCGAAATCCTTCAAACATTTTTCTTTCTCAGAATCATGTTATAATCAGCATGTCCTGCGTATCTCCGGCGGAGATTTTGATGTATCATTTTTCACGCGGCTCAAAATTTCTTCAACGTTAAAGTGTTCTCCTCTTTTATTTATATATTTTTTTGGAAGAAACATTATGACAGTATATCGACATCTGATACAAATAACCTATTATGTAATGACTTGGAGCCGTAAACTTCAGCCTTCTGACAAGCGATACAAGTATGAAAAATGTGAAGATGAAAAAATATTGAGTCTCATTCTAAAGTTTTTATATATTTTTTGGTATTTATTTCTATAAGCAATGAAAATGGCTTTTCTGTGACTCTTAAATATTTCTATCTTAAAAATTCTGAAGTAAATTTTACCAAGTCTCTCTGTTTGTATCATTTGCGATTGCAAATGTCATTTCGGTTCACGTTAGGTCTTATTACGAATTTTATCATCATTCTGATCTTAGCATGCTCATTCCTTAGAATACTGTATATTTCTCTTAACATCTGAAGAACAAGTTTCTTCATTTTTCTCTCTTTAATAATGTTTACATAGGTAGACAAATTGATTATTTTCAAATAAGATAGCTGCTTTATTAGTCTGTCGGCATACTCCTCGGTTTTATACTGTGTGACAACATATTTAAAGATCTGTAGAGCGGTAAAAATATATAGATATTTCATTGGAAATCAAAAGAGCTTCGGAAGTAGTAAGGTTTTATTTTCCATGCACTATAAAATGATTGAAATAAAACATCCAATCCTTGAAAGGAAAGTTTTAGTAATTGTCGGTATAAGACTGAAGAAATAAATATTTGTGTTTCTCGGAGATGTTGCAAAATGAAGCTAACGTGGTGTTATCCATAAGAGAAGTGTTAGAAAATAATAACTTTGCCTGTAAAAAGAAATCTAGAAAAATTATTTACTGTTGTATCTTACACGTAGCTGCTAATGATTTGTGATGACAGATGAGTGAAAATGGCACGCGCTTGTATTCGGCTAAACAACATAGACTGATTCAACCCCAAAGGAGTTTTCAAAATGTTTCATCCCTTCAATAACAATTATCCAACTAATCCAAAGTCGCATACTTTATGATTACCTGGTGCTGTATGAATTTCTTATAATTAAAATGTATTTCTTTTCTCTTGCGAGAGAAAATGATTACAATTTTACCTTTATCCACCAAGCAATAGAAGAAGAATAAAATGGTGACTGTCGAGACATTCTCTAAAGTGCGAAAGGTGAAATCTTACAGCGATTCAAAGAATGAGTTCATTAACTGAGTTCCTACATTAGCGCACATTATGCGTCTGAAAACATTCACACCAACGACTTACTCTCCGAAAATGCCGCATAGCTTAATTTGTATGACAGAATGGAAAAATTCGAACGGTTGATTTGTTGTACATTTGAATATAAACCAACATTTATTGGAGGAGTAAAAGTTCAGATTAAAATTACACGATTAGGATTTTATTTTCAGAAAGTACCAATCTTACATGCAAAAACAAGGTGAAGTTCTCCGGGGTCCAACATTATGGTTTGGAGTCGGTAGATAATAGCAGTACAAAACAACTCCAGCAGTTTCTCCTTTATTACTAGGAATTTGATCATATGCGATTAGAGACATATCTATATGATATGGTTAGATATTATTGATTTCTAATGGACCTTATATGCATGTCAGCTGCAAAGTAACCATCTTCAACACTGTTTCACTAACAATTAATAGATTAAAAAAACGTGGTGAGACGTCTGATTAAGCTGTGAGTATTTCATTCTTAAAAAGACAGTTCCATTATGGCTGGCGTGTAAAAAATATATTTTTTTGTAAAAACGACTTAAATGAAAAAAATAATGTTATCACATAAAAACGATATTCAACAATTGCAAGAAAATAAGAGTGCCAAGACTAATTTCTAACTAATAAGAATATATTTTTCAGCTTTTTGAAGGTATTAGATAATATATATTATATGTCCTATAATATAATAATAATATAATAACTTGATTATGCATGAAGTGTAATTCCACGTGATCTGTCAAGATATATGCACCGCCGGCGGTATAAGATACAGGGGCATAGCCTTTCGCTATCGTGGAGAGAGTGAGAGAGTGAGATAGAGAGAGAGAAAGGGAGAATGGAGCGAGAGAAGTAAAAGAACGGGATAGAGGGAGAAAAAGAGTGAGGAAGAGTTTTTATTTAATTATTTAGTCATGCCTACCCGGGAATTTCCACTAGTTTATATTATATATATATATATATATATATATATATATATATATATATATATATATATATATGGACTTTATTGATTTTATTGCTATCAAATCGAAAAAATCGGTACAATATACATTGCACAAACTTTCTCATATACTAATGCGTCGTTTAGTTATCTATTGAAAATTTTGAACTATGTAGAATTATTATGAAAATCAAGTTAAATAACTGTACGATATTTGATGAAAATCGTATGAGCTGTTTTTTTAGAAAATCCAATTCTTATTAAAGTTGTCAAGAATAAACTATCCTTATATTAATTTTTTGAGAAATATGAACTATGTAGTATTATTGCAGACATCAGCTCAAGTAACTGCGCGGAATTTTATGAAAATCGTATTAGCCGTTTTTGATAAAATCAAATTGTTATTGAAGTTGTCTCGAATAAGCTAGTCTTATATTCATTTTCTGAGAAATATGAACTATGTAGTATTATTGTAATCTCAAATATCTGTAAGAAATTTGATCAAAGTCGTTGGAGGCATTTTTGAGAAAATCAAATTGCTGTTAAAATTTCATAGAATAAACTGCCCTTAATTATTGAGCAATTTCAATCATTTCTTCGTGACTTCTATTCTGTATGATAAAAAGTAAGAGATTTTATTCATTTTCACTTTACCGCTTAGGCTCTAGAGCCGCGAACGGACAGAGACAGACCCACAGACAGACAGACGGCATTGCGAAAACCACTTTTTCGGACTCAGCTACACCTAAAACGTATATTTCCATCAAAATCTGAAGATCGAATTTTTTCGCGATTACAATACTTTTTCAATATGTATATTTCGTATATGAGAAACTAAAAGGGAGACGAAGTAGAGTCAGAAATAATCTAAAAATTGGAACTTTATGCATTACATTTACAAAACATAATAGCTCAATCGCATGAAAATGCTTCTAGTAGTATAACCGGTAAATTTATTAATTTATTTTGCTGGTTCCACATGGGTTGCACTCATGGATGATGTTGAAAAACATGGCACAACACGATGTCATCAAGAGCAAATGCAGTGAATTCATTGAGGTTACAATTGAAGCATGTTTACAGTGTTAATAAAATTAAGGAATGAATATGAATGGACAGATATTGAAGGTTTGCTAATATAGATCGACGTGCAATTTATGTTTTTCTTGTTAGAAGATCAACCGCCTCACAAAATCTGTTCAGGGTGCCGATGTAATTGAGGATTGATCCACAATTTGGTAACAGACACAAAAAGTTCAAAGTCACGACTGGAAGAGTATATGGAAGAGGCAAAGACATTTTTCCATGAAAAAGGAATCCCGAAAATAAGAGGAAGAAAAAGGAATTAAATGACACGATGGAAACTGTAGCACCCTCAATACCTGAAACAACAAAATACTATTTACGATGCAGTGCATTAGGCAACAAATTCTCTTCAAAGGCAACTACAGGCACGATTTACATCTTTATACGAAATTGATAATGATTAAAAATTTTTAAGTTGTGCTTTATATATTGTATAATACGACTGAAGATGAAATGATAAATTCCTGTAAAAATGCTGCGTACATGTATAAAATCAATGTGGATGAACGCGAGTCAATCGAAGAAATTCTCAGTTTGAAACACCACCTGCCTTCGATAAAAATATTGGAATTTCTTCGTGAATATGGTGTTTTAAGTTCCTTTCTCAATGTGGAAATTTTGATGAGAATTTCTTGACATTCGCCACATCAATTTCATGTGGAGGGTGTTATTTCAGTAAACTGAAATTGACCAAAAATGATCTACGGTCATCAATGAATCAAGAGAAAGTTTCTGGTCTAGCCATCTTATCTATTGAATATGACACTGCTAAAAATATAGATTCCAATCACGTAATCAATATTTTTGCTGCAAATAAAGCCCAAAAAATAAATCTGTAAATAAACGATTGTTTATTTTAGTTAAATACCCCTTTTAAAATAAGCACTTATTATTTTATTAGATTATCATGGGGCGACAAAAAATTCTCTGCCCAGGGCGCCAGAAGTGGTCACTACGGCCCTGTATATATATATGTATATATATATATATATATATATATATATATATATATATATATATATATATATATATATATATATATATATATACATAAATAATGTTTTAAGAAAAAGTCTTATATTCCTCTAAATCCGAAAAAAACATTTATTAGATCTTTAACAAGCGTAAACACCATGGTTACCTGTCGAATTTGGGTTAGTATTTTAAAAAATTACTTGCACATATCTTTTGTAAAGTAAATAAATTAAACACCTGCTACAATTCAGTAAAAGTATATTACCGCCACTATAAAAAGTAAATCTTCACTCGGTTATTATCTTTTTGTTACAAATATACAATGAACTTTCATCAAATTAGAAAATTATGCTTTTATAGATAGATTCCGTTTGCGTTTTCCTAAAGTATAAGATTAGCTGCGTTAAGTTTTTCACGATTTCTGAGAGAATTTTAGTTGGAGAAATCATTTTGAAAGGGTTTAAATTTTGTGAGAACTCGAGATAAACGTTATATATCACCACTTTATTTAAACATTGGATTTTCGCTCGTATCGGAGCGGGTTCTCCATTATGATGTCCTCTTCCCTTTAAACAATAAATTACAGTGCGGCTCTCTCTCTCATTTCGTTCCACTAACTGCTCAACTTCTAAGCCATTCTCAAGCAAATCAGGCGCAAGTCCGTGACCTAGGGCGCGTCTCCCCTTATCCACTTCCTGGGTAAGCGTGGCCCCCGTCTAGCAAAATGCGAGGTTTCACTGCGTGGAACAGCGCCGCAAGAGCACTTGCGGGGAGACGGAGAAACTCTAATATTCAGCAGCATAGGAAGCACCGCAGCGACTCGCTTTTGGGTTCGCCACGTTGCTCCTCGTACGCTAGCTACGGCTTGGAGTATTTCGAGACAAACGCAAAACAAACGGAAGGAAACACGCTCTACGAAACACGACCTATGAACAAAAGTGGTAGCACGTCCGATTTTTCTTGGATGAGATCTCATTCGTCTCGGTCTTAATGGAATGCTGGAGCATATTTTGTTTTTCATTTGTTCTCGTAAAATTTAACTTAAATTGGATGAAGCATTGTTATGATCTCACGTAGAGTTCTGTGTCAACTGCAGAATAAATTGCTTTATGAATAATTTATCAGGAAGAAACGCTGCGCTTATTATGCAGTATTTTAAAAAATCACGGATTAATGGCATTCAAGCAAGGGTGGATGCGGGGGAGTAAAAATAGGTAATTACGCCCTCCTAAGATTTCTGAACACTAGAAAAAATTTTCCCTAAAACTCGTCCTACGCGCTAAGCATGTCAAGTGAGAACTATACCATTTTACTGCGTTCATTTTGCTTTACAAAATGTTATATATTTCCTTTTTCTGTATTCAAATAAACGTGAATTAAGATATTTTCAAATAGTTTATTCTTTAATTCCTGACTGTCCCCCCTCCCTCCCCCTCCCTCCCCTTCCTTCCCCCTCCTTCCCCCTCCTTCCCCCTCCTTCCCCCTCCTTCCCCCTCCCTCCCCCCCAATGGATGAAGCCACCTGCATCCGCCCTTGCTTCCAAGAAAAAATCATTGAGTCTTTAGAATATCGGCGCAATATATAAATAAAAAATGAGCTTGATTCGGCGTAAAATAAAACGTTAGTTATTAAGGAAATTGCATCACATTCGGCATTTCTTTAAGATCGTGGTCAATTACCTTAATTAATCTCATATTTTAGACTATCGATAAGGAATACTTCAGAATCTGAATATTTCTTTTTTCGTCGTCTCATAGCAATACTTCCTCCATTCAATACTTAATTAAAAATTCCATTCTGAATCGAACTCATCCACAGATATTCCTTCCGTCTAATTTTAATTACGTTATTATAATTCACCAATCACCAGATTCACCCAACTCTTCCTCGTCCACTTTCATCTCTCACTTTCCAACTTTCACATTTCTAAATCTTGCAATACACGAAAATCACTGTCCTTAACTCAATACAGTACAAAACTCTGTTTCTTTTCACGTTTTCTGCAAATTGGTGTTTTTTGGGTGCATTACGAATCCCTGTTTTGAATTCCCATATTCACGTCTTATTTTATTTCATTATGTGATTTATCTACTGCTTCTAACTTCTCTGTCAATGATAATATATCTAATATATCGGGTGACTTGTGCATTTCTTTTGCAGCAGTAAAATTTCCATTTGTCGCAATAGATGTTTTCAACATTATAAGCATATACCTCGAGTCGCAGAGGTTCTACTGTGACTGTGAAATGTTCAAAGATACTGTAGGGAGGCAAAATGTTTTCTTATCTTAGGAATTAAACAATTTATCAATAACATTGCCGGCTTTAGAGTTGTTTATAAATAGCGTCCAGAGCTTCGTTATTATCATTAACATAACATACTTGTGCTCTTTGTGGTCCATTACGATTTTTAGAAAGAACGTAAATCAATAGAAATAATCCACAACTGGTTGTAACATCACAGAATAGATTCATCTGCTCCATGAAAAATCATTATCTTATCCCTGGAGTTTTCACGTGGAAAATATCTATGAATGAGCTAAATTTAGTGGAAAATCTAAAGAAAGTCATAGCTAAAGTTTTACCACAGACTCGTGACCCGCTCTTAAAACAGTGCCTTCGCTAGAAAAAACGCATTCTTTCAAAAATTTCAAGTTTAGTCTCCGCATCTTTACCGCATAGGGCATTGTCTTCCCACAGGAGGGAAACCGCTTCACTTCGGCTGTGCTTGCTCTCACCGCCTCATTAATGCCGGATAATTGCCCTGCGGAGCGCGCCATCAAAGAAAGGCGGCAGATAGTCGAAACTTGGTTCCATATTCTCCTCCTCTATTTCCCTTTTGCTCCTCCGACCAAGAGATTGAGTTGTAAGACCTCTCCGGCCAATCTCGAACCCATCCGTCAAGCGTGGAAACCCGCCGCCGCCGGTTGATTGAGGTTCAATTCCCGTGTTTATTAGGTTGAAGCGAGCTTCGGATTGGAAGTCTTTCTGCTCCCCTTGCCAATTAATTTTCTAGTGTACTTTATTTAAGTTCATAAACGGAGTTTTCCGGGAAAAAATCGTCCATGTAACTCCGTGGCTTAAATCCTTTGTAATGCAGCCTGCGATATAAAATTCTGCAGCTGTTCCCTAAGCTGATAATATAAACATCTTAGTTTCGGTGGTAATCATATATGATGATTGCCTGTTTCTATTTTAAAAAAGAGCAAATACAATCTGTGTCACAACAAAATATTTTTAGATGACTTTGTTAGATTTTAAGCACCTACCCGGCAAGTGGAAGACCCGGGTTCGATTCCCGATCAAGTTCAGAATTTTTCTCCTTCTCCATCTTCCCATTTGTGATCAGTCTTATGCACTCACGCATATAAGTTACATTTCTACTCTTTCACTCTTGTTGTTAAATTTACTTAAAGACCCATATGCGTCACGTGTTACATTAATGTGCAACCGTTGGTATGCAGTGTGAAAATATTCAAAATATCTCGTTCGTCTCGTGGTAATTTTGGGATAAAAAGAGGCTTAAATTATTTTATTATCGTTTAGAAATACAATAAATGAAATATAAAAACGAAAAGCGATGATTTTAATTTTTATTAAGATGATATGTATAACTATAGTCTTAAAAATTTACGTTAGTAACTTGATTTTTTTAGTTCCCTCTTGTAATAAAAACGATAGAAATAAGGAGGAGAAAATAACCTTGAAGAAACAACGCAGTAAAAATTAGTTACATTTACTATATATACTATACTTTTTATGCAATCATTAGAAACATAGTCACTGGGTGAAGTGGATTGTTTATTTTTATGGGACCATATTGGGAACTATAAAGATCGCCGATCATGCCAGTCGAATTTTCGAATATTGCTTGACTCGAGTTAGCGTCATCGAGCGGGCGACCGAGAAGACACAGGAATCAAGGATTGTCTTTATACAAAAAAGAGAGAGAGGGTGAGAGCGATGGTAAGAGAGAGAGTGTGTGAGAGATAGTGTGAGAGAGAGTGTGAGACCGAGGGTGAGAGTGTGACAGCGAGGGGGAGGGGGAGGGGGGAAGGGAGAGAAATAGAAAGATCGAATCATCGACATGGATTTCCATGATACTCAGAAACACCGGACGTGTGACGATTTGCAATTTTCTAATAAACAACCACACACCCCAAATTACTTCATCTGCCGTCAATATTCCATTGCGCTTCGAGGAAACATCTCTTTAACCCAATATCGTAAAAATTGTACCAATAAGTCTTCGTGCGGATACAAGAATTCAACCTTCATCACATAATATCATAAATCTCTATTATGATATTAATCTATGGTTTTATTGACATTTTAAAAAATTTTAATTTGTAAGTTTCGACAAAGCTCATTATAATTGAAATAAGAATCCGTTAGAATGCTTTTAAAATTTAGGATAATTTTAAAAACTTTGTTTTAATCTTAAAAAACCACTTATATCTTTAAATAGGAAGGAGCCGTCCTTGGTAGAGTGATTGTTAGGGTGTCTGGTTCGAATCCTGTCGAGAGCATGGTCTTTGTATAGTCGTTTCACACATATTAAAAGGCCTTTAAGTGCTGTTTGTGAGATAGTTAAAAACAAAATAATATGACAATCTATTTTCAATTTTATTTATGATTAAAAGTTATATCCATATACCTATAGTTTATTCTGCTGAAATTTGTTTCCCAAAGAAGTAATCCGTTTTATTGTGAATTTGATTAGCTATATTTTCAAGACCACATATATTATCAGAAAAATTAATGAAAATGATGAAGCTGAAAGAATTATTTTGTTGTTATTAGGTTTATGAAATTCTCCATGAATTGAATGTGAATGTATGAGAAATGACGAAGACGTTTGACGACACTTATCACAAGATCATGCTCATCAGATTCAATTACTTGAAATAAATCGAATCGGATATTTAAATAAAACAATACGTATTGTATAGGTACGCTCGACTAATGGTTAAACGATATTAAATTATCATGTTCATGCTACTCCGTCACACGTTGTCCATGATAAAAAAAAAGAAATCGATCAAGGGACATTGCAAAATATTCCTGGAGGTCTGAAAGGAAAAAAATTCCACCAAAGAAATTATTCGCATCAACGAATAATAAAACGAAGCAATAATGAGAGACATGAAACGGAAACCTCTTCAAATGCAGCGGTCGCCCGCGAAAGCGGCCTCGGTGAACACACACTATGGGCACTTAAAGGAAACGGAAGCCGAAGCTTCAACCAATGGCTGTGTGAGTTCGGTACTCTTAAGAGCTTCAAAAGGTCGAAACTCGATTGGAAAACTTTTGAGCAGTCGGTTGCATTCGATCCTGCGATCAGAGCGATTCCTCTGCAGGGACGGTAACACTTATTACCTGCCAGCATTCCACAAAAAGGAATCCGCCATTAAAGGAACGTTCGTCGTTCACTGTGGCTATTATATTGGCATTTTGGGTTCTCTAAATTTCCGTTTTCACATTTCAATAAGTTTTTCACTCAAAGTGACCTTTGAAAATAGTCCATATTCCACAAACACCAACCCATTGCACTCTCTAGCGATATTTAAATTCGTTTTGTCGATTGTATACTTCATGACATCTAAAAATTGTACAGTAATTTATTTTTCCGTTACCGACTTCAGCTTAGTTTAACCTCTAATTTGATTGAACGATACAAAAATAAAATAAAATTTCATGCTGATCAGAAACTTACAAATGCTAATTCAAACGCTGTAACACAACTTTAATAGGTGAAATGGGCATTTGTTCAAATAGATTCTATCTCAGGCATTTCATATTCATTAAATTAGCGTGATTTCTTTGAATACTCGCAATTTTTACTGATACATTGAAGTTAAAATATAAAACAACGAAATTAATCTACATTCAAATATATTTTATGAACAGTAATTTCATTAAGTCAATTAATCAGTGATAAAACAACTCGCGTTCTTATTTTATCGTATATGTAGCTATAAAGAGCAACATTATAGCTTACTAAAGGTGGAAATTATTTAAATTTCAGAATTTTTAGCGAAAGAATAAAATAGAAAAATAAAATAAAAAATTTCGCCCTAGAAGTAAAAAAATTGCCCTTTTGGGAAATATGCCTAAAAACATCCAATCACATACTTATCTTCGCCTGAAAACGCCCTGAAACTCCCAAAAAAAGCACTCGTGTCCGAACGAAATAATAAGGAAAACCCCAATCTCCGAGCTGAACTATAAAGGGGCGCAAATTGGCATTCCTTAAAAAAGGGAGACCTCCCCGACGAAGGGTTTTGGGGCGAAGAAGGTAAAGGGTTTCTCCGAGGACCGTTGAAAGGAGTCGCGGAGACCGTCTCTCTGCTTGGAAGAAGAGGATTGCGGAAAGGAGAGGTTGACAAGGAGTTGATAGGCAGGTAATGGGAGGAAAGGTGGGGAAGAGGTTGGGCTCCCTTTCTACCTTCGAAACCCTTTCGTCGGGGGTCGGGGGGGGGGGCGGAGGGGGGGGAGGAGGGGGTGGAAGCAGGTGATGGAGGAAACACTTACAAAGGGTCGGGATGCGGCGTGGGCCACGAGAGAGGGAGGAGAACTCGTGATGGGCGGTGGAAAAAGGAAATCAACCCAACAAACGAGGCAGTAGAACCTCCTGCCACACACCCTCACCTCCCTCGGCAATTCCCCTAGAAGACGAGGGATAGGGCAGGATGGAGGGAGGTGGGGAGTGGAAGGTAAGAAGAAGCAATTACCCCATTTCCTTCGTCGAATCGACTCGCACGGCAGAAAACCATTCATCCTCATAGCTTCAACCTGGTTCTCGGTTTATCCACACCGCAGCTCTATCAATTCCGCATTCTTTAATCCTCTCTGTTTAACGAAGAAAATACTCTTACGCACGCATAAACACGCGCGCGCGATCGCACGTATACTTGATAAAGATGCTGTTCTATCCGCAGGTGGTTGGATCGGAGCGATGTGGAAGCGATGAAGTGGCTTTGCTAAGGAATTAAAGGCGGCCGAGTAGATTTTGGATTAACTCCGTGCTTCCTCCATTAGGTGGCTCTGTGCGTTTTGGAGGAAATTGGTAAGATGGGGGAGGAGAAGGCGAAAATTAATTCTTTCAGTATGGTGGGGGCGAAATAGCACAGAATGTATAGGGGAAAGCAGGAAAACAACTGTTTCCAAGGAATTGAGAAGACAATTAGCGACTTCTATATGAGGTCGCTTATTTCCCTATTAAAGAGGAAACGGCGGAAGAGGGAATGTTTTCATTGAGGAAATTGGCGGGTTTTTGGGCGAAGGATGTGATTCTTTCGAAATAACAGCTCAATAATAACGCTAAAAAGAACTAATGGAGCTCTCATAATTCATGAAATCAATAATTTAAACAATTTTACTCCCTTCTAAATATATTCTCAAAAGGCCTTGCATTGCTATCGCCTCTAAAGAGGCTTTTATATAGCCGAAATTCGAATCTTATTTTCTTAAAGTATTTATGGTTATTTGAGGCATTTAAATTAATAATTTGTTCATCGAAATAAAAATAAATAATGAGAATATTAAATAAACTTGTGTGATGAATATAAAAACAAAAGCATTTTTGCATTTTTGTTCTTTATATAATTTTCGTTTATGATGAGATTTTCCTTTAACGATAGAAAGTAGCATTCTTCTTCCATTAGAACTTTAGATCGCCATAATTTTTTCATTTCATGCTGATCCGAACTATAGTTCGTATTATGGATAAGCTCAATTATTAATACTGATCTTTATTTAAACAGAAAAAATAATTTCACTAACGATTGAATGTCTTTAATTATTTACCTATTAGTTTATAATGGGATCACGCTCTTACTCATTAGGAAGGTCCTATGAACAACAAAATGGAGGCCAACCGTCGTCGACACTTCAGGATACAACATTGACTTCAATTCTGATAGGAAGCGCGAAATGATTTTGGTTCGTGCGTCCACTCATCAGAAGCAAACTTCACTCCAGAAAGGAATCAGGCATCGTTTGTTTTGGAATTTAGCTCAACATATATGATTTAATTAAATGGATTATATAATTAATATATTTGATCATGATTTATGGAAATAATGGAATGTGACGAGATGAGAGAGCATAATCGGCGGGATACTGTAAGAGACGTTTTTCGCATTGGCACGCTTCCGTAAATTGTGAGATTTTATCGCGTTACGGCGACTAAATTTCCAAGAGATCATTCCTAACTCAGTCCCTCAGACCTTCGGGTCCACGAACCGCGATAAAATCGATTATCCAAAATGTCTTTTCTTAGAACGTAGAGGAATTTTCAGTTTTTATGATGGAGTAATTAGAAAAATATTTAATACGTGAGTAATTTTTATTATTTGATGACCGAATCGATAAAAAATAGAAATGTATGTACACGTTTAATATAAGCATGCGCAGTCGACACAATAGTTTTTGTTCCTTTCACAAAATACAGATTTTTTCCCTAACGCAGAGTTCTTTCTGTCACTCTCACAAAAACAACAAGTGTCTCATAATAATAAAATCGGATCGGTGGTCCGAGGCGAGCAGGAAGGTGCTGAAGTCAAAGTTCCCCGAGTAAAGGTATTGCCCATATAGACAAACGCCGTTACGGAAGGTTGGAAGGGGAGACCGCAGGGTCGAAAAAGAGGGGGACGCGTATCCTCGTGTGTGTAGGCTGGGGCGCGTCTGGCCATTCGACCGCTATTCCTCGCGCTGCGCTGGTCGGCCGGTCGTTTGGAGCGCTGCTGCGATCGATAGCGGCCATCGGAGGGAGCTCTCTCCGCAAAAAGCTACAGGCGGCGACGCCGGCGGCTGGTCTGCGGATCGCTCGAGTTCCGGGTCACAGAAGCGGCCAACGTGTAGGAATTCGAAAAAAAAACAAAACAAACTACCCCGCCGCGGCCGCATGCCCCACCCCCAATTTCCTCTCCCCCTTCTCCTTTCCCTCCAACGACCATTCGACTGCGAGAATGCAAGCCGACCGACGGCACGGTGATGGAAAGACGGGAAAGAGAATAACAATACGGCTAAGCGATTCCACTTGAACGGAACATACGCATTACGACCGCGTACTTTTCGTGCTGAAAGGGGCCATGTTTTTGTCCAAACGGCATGAGACCGCTAATACAGAGGAAATCTAACGAAAAAATGAATTCTCCGATCCTTTAACTTATCATTCTGCGATGAGGGTCATATTGCCTCGAATATTTTTCCAGCTTCCTTTTCGATTATTGCCGAACAAAAAACGCATTCTGAAAACCCTTCGCGGTGGAAGCATTTCTCTTTATACGGAAGAGGAAATTGGCAATATGTGTGTTCGGCGAGTCGGTCGATTCTAAAAGTAATGTCTACCGCGTAATGATTTGTTTTCTAAGGTTATTAGGGAAACTCTCCGGGATGTCTATTAAGCCTTTATTCACAGGATATATGAATTGTTTTAGCACGTCCAGTGAACATGCATGACATAAAAGGAAACGATAATTTGCAGCATGGAAGGACGGCAAAGGACGAATGGATATTGCGTCGAGCAAAAAGGATTATGTTTTGCTACGACGATACTGGATATAATTAAACTGTGGAAAGAATATTTTACAAAAATGTCCGTGTTGTATTTTATAAATGACACATTCCGCCGATGAGGACCTAGTCTTATTTAAGACGTTGCAAGTATTATAATTATGTCGCATTCCGAGAATCTAAAAGACGGCTAAGCTGTACAAAAACTTTACTATTTTAAATAGTTTTTATACAATCAAAGTATTTATTGACGTTTATATTAAAATTTTGTCACGTCAGAATTTTTAAGGCAGTATAGTTTCCTGTAGTTCTTTTTAGTAAGAAGACAATTGCTTTTATGTCTGTAACTATTATGCTTTTATTAATTTTTACATTGTCTTACGGGATTAAAATTCTCTTTCGTGTGGATTAATTCAAAACACTTTCACGCTCGAACATGATTTTACGTATTCTTTCTTTTTAAAGGTAAATTAGAAGGCTTTTAAAGGCAAAGAAGCAAACTTCATTCCTTTGCGACCTGGAAT
This sequence comes from Uropetala carovei, assembly GCA_036926305.1. Lineage (NCBI taxonomy): Eukaryota > Metazoa > Arthropoda > Insecta > Odonata > Petaluridae > Uropetala > Uropetala carovei. The sequence continues at coordinate 37,847 of JAXCHB010000374.1, forward strand.
AAATTCCACCTGACAATAATATTCCAACTGGAAATGTAACCTACATTTCAAAATCCAACTCAAAAGCCTTCTCGTATATGAGGCCTTTTCGCTTGTCTCTTTTTTTAGCCTCTCTCTCTCTGACCTCTCATTGAGCTGCACCGCAAATTCGACGTCAGAAGAGCTACTTACAATTCAGCTTTAATGCAAGATACTGCTCGGTCAAAATCAGAGCTAAGTCACTCGAGAACTTCATCAGGTGGTTAAGTATAGTCTACATTTGCAGGTGGTGCAGAGTTTACTATTGAATGTGCCTTACCGTAAGATTTATTCTGCACACACGCATTCATGTATATGAATTACCACGAGCCTATTGCAATCTAGGTTATCTCTTTGACCGAGGCATGATATTTCAAACGTTTTTATTAAAGGCGTAGATAATTTGTTGTTTTAATCTCCCAATTTTTTCCGCTTAACTCTTGTTCTCGAATCGACCTCTATACCGCAAATCCCATGCTGTTCGCGGAAGATTTCCGACAAAAAACTCAGTCTTTTAATTAGGATGACCGCCCTCTTATCCGCGGTCCCTGTGACCATAGCAATCCTTTCTCCTTTCCGAAGCAATACCAGGGGAAGCAGTAAAAACGAATGAGGCACGATAAGATAGGCGAAGAGGTCAAACTGCGCACACACTCTTAGCAACACACACACACACACACACAAAAAACCTGGACAGATGAGCTCAATTTAAGTCCAGCGATCCCTGGCTTTCCTTCCGGATTACGCCCGGTGAATTTTTCACGGCAATTCCAACTCTTATATTGAAGGAAATTGTGCCCACCCTGCCTTCGGCTGGAACCTCTCCCATCCGATCTTATCCACTACTAGGAGATAAGGATACAGAAAGGGAGAGGGGGAGAGAGAAAAAAAACTTTAGAATTCAGACTGCTATGGCGGTCGTTGGGAGGGAATGAAGCAAACGTAACTAAAAAAAGGAGCCAAAAGGAATAAACGTCTCGGGTAGTTGTGCTTTGTAAGGGAAGCGTCTTTGGGTTTCGTTCGTTCGTAATACGTCCGTCAGAAGGAGAGGAACGCACCGGAGAACGGCTTATAGGAACTCGAGCGGATGAGAGAGATGGGAGGAGGGGAGGGAGAGGGTATAGGAAAGACTGGCAGTGAAAGAAATTTAAGAAATTTTTGAGATGGAATTTATAATCTTTTTCCGGATGACTGTTCCTCCTGGATGATTTTGTAAAGTATAATTTCACGGCCTAGGATCCAATTTTGAAACGGAGCGAAAATTAAATTCTTGAGAACGTTGAGGCATTGAATTCGCTGGATAACTCCAGGTCGTAGTTTAAAAATTGATCGAACTCGCTCACTTATCAATGGGAAGGTTAAGTTAAATGTTTTAAATGTCAGCATTAAAGGAGATATTTGAAAGGTTAAATTATATGCCAAGAAATAATTATTTTAATTGTTGTTGGCATAAAGACTAAAAACATCCACATAATATTAAATATATGTGGAGAAAATCTTATGAATTTATATAATATTTTTCTAAAGAGTTCTTCGTCGTTATAACACGAATAAAATGAATTTTATCGCAAATTCAATAAATTTCATAAATTTAAATGTATTAAATAATTTACCGTTTATTTTTAAATATGGATGTTATCGAGCAGTGTTATTAGTGAATGTATTTTTGTAATTCGTATTGATAATTGACTACTGATATGCGCTCATAATGCCGTGGGAAATTGTCTTTTGAATTTAAATAACCATTATACCATCAAGTAAAATTTCAATGGTGTTACACTTGAAATTACTTCATTTACATTAAATTTAGAAACTGCTTTTTTAATTTCGCTTAGGATTGCAACAAAATAAAATTGTGATTAATAGAGGGAGAAGGGATTTTTTTAAGATTGAGCTACTAGAAAATGGTAAAGAACGTTCCAAAATTGAATAGTTTGGTGCGAAATACAGAGCGAATAGTTTAGAGGAACGGTCCGCCCTGATGGCTTCTTCCAGACCCTCCGTAAATTAATTTAAGGGGCTTTCGTAGGGTTCGGAGCAGAAAGCAGCAGCGTTCCCGTGGAGAGAGGAAATGGCTGGATATTGGGGAAGTGCAGACATAGGCGATGGAATGGAGATTTTATTTTAGGTGTAGGAGATAAGTGCTTATAGTTTCCGGAGAATTATAGAAAAATACAACACCACAACGCCCCTAAATAAATAACATTTTCACGGATGATGATGTTCCAATTGTCTTTTTTAAAAAAAAGTATACAGAAATCAAATAAAAAAGATGTTTCATGGTATTTTTTATAATAACTAAACTCGCTTATATTCATTTGAATAAAAATTTGGTATTTAAATTGGTGGAATTGAAATTACATTCTATAACTTAATTTTAAGACCCGAAATGATCCCTCCCCAGAGTATCAGCCTTGGTGCAAGACACCACGTGCTTTTACACAAGTCATAAATTCCCTTCGAATCAGTTTGATTTGATAAACAGGGTTGCCAACTCAAATTCGTCAATAGCCCGGAGAGTTTATAAATCTGTACCGGAGTTTTCATAATTTCACCCGGAGACTCATAGATTACGAAGGAGAAGTATGATTTTGTTGTATTTAAATGTTGTGATACAAAATAGTTAATTATCAAAGGCGTACCTAGCCGATATGACGCCTATGGCAAAATTTTAGGAAACACCTTATGTAGGATAGATATTTTTCTGCGTTTTAATAAAGAATAATAGCGTTTTTATTACATATAAATTAACGTTTGAATAATAAAATACTTATTTATGGAAAAAGTAACTTTTGGCACTTTTTCGGGAACGTTTGGGGCCTTTTGCAACCGGCAACTATGGCAAATACCATATTCATCATACCCTAATTATGGGACTGATAATTAGTATGTATACAAATTTGAGGAAGGCACTCATTTATTGGTCTATTCCGTACTGCTTCGTGTATTTTGGTGACCCGGAGAATTATACCCTTAACCCGGTGACGAGTCTCAAAACCCGGAGAGGTGGCAACACAGTTGATGAACAAATGAGTGAATTCTATTAATATATAAATTATATGTGGAAGTAGCAATGATGAAGAAGAGCGATGAAAGGCAATAAAATAAAGATTCCGTACCTTCTCGTTATTTATCCGACTTAAACGGACAATTATTATAATTATCAGCAATAATGTTTGTTCACTTAAAAAAATCGAGCGTATTGTTCCATTACCGAGAAACATGACAGAATTATCGAATTATTAACAGCATAGAAATGTAATATATAGGTCGCATGTCTTTTTGTTGTATATTCCTGAAAGGTTAATGACATTCGTAAATTGCAATAAATAATTATTCTCATACTTTTTCGCACAGTTTTTGTGAATCCATAACAGTAACAAATTATTAAAAACAAAGAAACTTTTAACAACGATGCCAGTTTAAATAAGTAAAAATAAAATACACCCAAAAGTTTTCCTCGGAAATTCGTGAATAAAATCAAATTTTAGTGAAGACGAGCATTTATGTTGAGAGCGTTGATATGTTTAAAAACATGGAGATTGGAAAAGAATGTTAACCTAACTGGCCTTTCGGATTAAGTATGAATGATTTTTTTGATTAATTTCACCGCTTTACTAAGTGTCATTTCTATTTAAGGCAATGAGAAAAAATGCTTTACAAAGATTTTTTGTATATATGGCTTTTATCTTCATTCTCGTGGAATGAATTTCATCGTACCAAACCATATATTTAGGCAGGCACTTTAAGAAATGGAATTTCGAAATTCCTTAGCAAAAGAGGATTATGAGAGGGCCTTCTGGTTATTCTGAGATCAGGTCAGCAAAAGCGATGTCCGCTGTGAGAGAAAGAGAGAGGGAAAGGAAGAGAGAGAGAGAGAGATGGCCTTTATCTGATCGGCGACAGCTGCGAGTGGAAGCGGAATATAAAATCTAAGAGTTTGAATCGAATATCCGCATCCATCCGAGACACATAACGCCTTTTAGTTTTTTATTATTTTCGTTGGCCCAGTCATGGAACGTGGAACCTACTGGCTTCATTTTCCGCGTTTTCCAAAATTATGAGCAGAAAATCTGCCCCACGCAGATTTTTTCTTAATATAAAACTTGATTTTAAAAAATTGCGTCATTTAATCCAATTTAATTGAGCGCATTCTTTTGTTTCGCCTATATTTATTCAGAAAATTGTTTTTTTCCCTTAAAGTTTGTTAAATGCTGAGCATATGTCATTATTTGTGTTCTACTATCATATTAGGAATTTATCAGGACAATGTAAGAGAATGGAATCATTGAAGAGTTGAAATGTTTTGGAAGAAATTCTTCTTCGTGCGCTGTCGATTTGAGACGTTTTCCGACCTATCAATACTTATTTATTAAACGCCTCACTTCCAAAAAGGAATGACGCCTAAATAAAAAATAAAGCAATCGATTTTTTGTGAAATGCTTAACTGGATGTAAGTTCGGAAAATAATGACAAATATTTGCGGAAGGTTAATTGCAGGTGTCAGCATGAATGAAAAATATGACAGTAGGTGTAGTTGGCAAGACAATAAATTGAAAAATAAAATAGTCGTTGTGAATTGCGGATTCGAATTAAATGGACGTAAATTACCTCACAGAGTGGCATATTTCGGTCATATAATTTCCAATTTGGTAGCGTTCGACACTTTAAAATTCATACTCACATATATGCTGAAATTTTGTACTTTTGTGATTCGTCTATATACTACTTAGGAAAAGATTAACATTTTATGAAAATACTCTCCGGGTTGCAGGACTTAAATTCGTTACTGAAAACTTAGGTGATAGCGATTGAAATGGAGAGAAAGCAAGTGGTCCTCGTGGAAATGAAATTATAACCTTTACAGTTTCAGAGAATAAAATATAGTACGTGAAAAATTAATACCCCGATTAGCGGAAATTCGTTACAATACATTGTATCTAGGATAAATGGCTTTTGATTTTTTATCTTCGGAATTAGAGATTATAATTCCTTTGTAAAAGGCCATGTAATGAATTTAGACATTGATCACCAGAAAAATTCGATTCTCTTTTAGAAAGTCGATAGAAAAAGTTTCAGCAAGGAAATGTAAAGAGAAACCATTATTTTACAAATGCGTTCATAAGTAATTATCTTATTAGCTGCTATTTTCATTGAATACATTTTGATGGTTGCGTAAAAGCGACAAATACTAAAAAGTCCGGCGCAATACCTTTCTATGTCTCATCTTTTATTTAAAATGAGACAATGCTTACTCGCGAATATCCAACACCAATTTGATCTCATATTTAATTAAAACAGCAATCGATGACTGAAAATGACGTTTTACGGAAAAAATTTGGTGGTTCGTAACGTAAGAGGCTACCGTATTCTTCATAGAATGGACTTTTCCTACAGAGAGAAAACAAATCACGTCGCAATGGAAGAGTGACTGCGTCCTCAATAATACTCCAGGATTCATAGCGTCATCTCCAATTTATTTCGAGCCTCAAGTTACCAATATTGCGATTAATTTATTTAAGTTTTTAATCATTTCACAATGTAAAATCTTCTTATTAAAGTTAATTTTAATTCCGATCCTCAGGTTGCTAGATGAAATTAGTTTCTTTCATTTAAACGTCATTTTAGATTTATTAAAATGTAATGTCAAACGTCAAAGACCTTTCTAAATCCGCGCTAAGATCATGCATACCATAATGTCAATCAGCGTTATCAGTTCATATACGCTCTTGATGCCAAAATTACTGTTTAATTGATATAAGGTAAAAAAATGAATAATAAGCGCTCTTAATAAAAAAGCGAAGGAAACGGCTTCTTCTGCGTCATAGAAAGTCTCGAAAATGAATCGCTCCGATGGCGACGGTTCCTTTTTTCCGCTCCATGGCTGGCGTCCGTAATTTTTTCCTCTAGCGGCAACTCATTCCTTAAGCGCGGAATTAGTGTGAGTGGCACTCCTGTAGAGGCATTTCCCAGGCTTCGTCCTCTGAGAAATAATCATAGGTTCTCCTTTTCTCCAAGACCCACTTCCGCAATATCCTCAATTTATGCTTTCGGGGTTTTTCCCATTAGCCGCGACACGTATCGTGACGTAGACACACGTGTCTCTCGTCTCAAAGCCCACTCGGCTTATTTTCTGCCTGTGTCGCCCTTTTCGGCTGACTGAGACAAAGTAAGCTGTTCTTCTGGGAAGAAGAAGCGAATGAGTGAACTGCCGCTTTTGAATCTTCGTAAATTAATGAATTAAAACAACCGAAAGCAAAAAATGCAACTGATCTTTTACTTATGTTTCCTAGATGAAATTCATGGGTCTCAGTCTCTGTAGTGCCTATAAAAATTCGAATTTAATTGAATGGTTCCGGCAATCGCGCTGCCATTTAACCCCCAGACTGCCAAGGTATTTTACACCTCAATCCTATCGAGTGAGGTAATCTAATTATCGCATAAAATTTCTATTGTAAAAAAGTATTTTCATAAGAACTTTTGTTTGAATTACGCAATAGCAAATAAACGACGCATACGAAATGAATAATGAATTGCCTTCACAATTTTTTCGTTATTTCCTACGATGAGAAATATGTTGTCACAACCCCAGCCACAAGCCTGCAGTGGCTTACATGACTTCGTAAAGATGAAGATGAACTAAAAAAAGGCAAACTTGAAGATCGACGCTGGTAAAGACTGTGAAAGACGAAAAATTCGATTTTTATGAGGAGTATGTTGTTCCGAATAACGCCAAGAAGGTAGCCCGGTAAGAAAATTTTCGATATTTCTCCAAATATTTTGGAAACGTTCTGAATTTTTTAATAATTATATTTAGAATATGCAATACATACATGAAAATATAAAAATCAGAAAAAAATGTAAGGAAGATATCTAAAAAATTATTGTCTGGGGTAATCTCATTGCCCCCCTTGTTAGTCTAAGGCAGCGGTTCTCAACCTTTTTTAGTTCGCGGCACACCTGACAGGCAATCCTCGCTAGCGCGACACACCTGTGTAACTAAAACGAAATCTTTAAAGAATATAACTCGAAAATATATGCAAACAGTTTTTATTATTATTAAATATAATGCATATAAAAAAATATTTTCGCACATTTAAAAAGGCATTGCAATGAAAAGCATAAGAAACAGTTGAACAGATAGAATGTATAAACAAACAAAACATTCTGAAAAAATTCTGATTCGTTCTCAGAGAGGAGCCGCTACCAATAATCTGATAATTTGAGCGTGCTCGGGTGCACATGGAAACAAAGTAAACCGGAGAAGGGAAGTTCTTCCTTACCTCGGGAATACAAGGAGAGGAATGGTGAGAAGGCCCGAGCCGAGAAAAACGGAGGAGAGGACAAATCAGAGCTGCAAACCGAAGCGAACCGCAGCCACTTTGCTGAACCGCGAACCGAACCGAAACCACTGATTAATTTTTCAGTGAACCGAAAACCGAACCGTAATTTTTTGTAAATGTGGTTCGGTTTCAGGTTCGATCTCAATCCGCAAAGTACGGACCAACGAAAAGACCAGGAATTTCCATTGGAAAAACCAGCGGGTTTGCTTCAAAGGAAAGAGTGCCTAACTCTTTCCTCTCTGATACTATTGTTATCCACATAAAAATCACGTTACGATCAAAAATACCATTTTTTAAATATAAATAAATGAAGACTAGCAGCCCGTTGCAGCTACGCTTGCAATAATCTAAATAGTTCGGCCCTAGGTTAGATCTTCTTTGTTTCCTAATCATTTGACGTGTTTCCCTATTTCTTTGTCTTTCTTCTACTCTCCGCTCCTCATCTACACGGGAAATACTATGACCTTCCGCATCTCTTTCTCTCTCTTTCCTACAATACATTTCCTTTGATCTCTAGCTCCTCTTCCTTTCTCTGGAAGCTGTAGTTGGGCTAATAGCTCTCCTTTTCACTGGTCTACCCCTTGGCATTTTTAAATTTTCTGCGATTTTACAGCAATATATTAGAGAAATTACGTGATCACATTGTCACAGAGTCACTCAATGCTAGTTTAATATCGCGGTATATTCAAAGTGGAAAAATTTTTAATTCTACTTAGCCTTAGTTCCAATGATTATCGTTGCACCCTTATAGACGAACTCACAAACAGTCGCTTTCCTTCAAGTGTCTATCAACGACTGCTTTTAACTTCTTACAGGACCTACTATAAAGGCCACGTCAATGAAAGCGTTTATTTAGATTATCAATGAAGAGAACATAACAATAACGCTTTTCTTTCGTCTATTTGAAGGTTTAATTGGCCTTAAATGAATCGGAGGCAACAATGAGAGTCTCCTTGGCAACGCCCGGAATGAGTACGAAAAGTCTGAAAATTTTCGAAAAAGAATGCGTATTTCTGAAAAATTCGACCACTTAACGTGTAAACATTGCAAGAATAAGATAGTATAAAGCTTTACCCGTCGAATAATGCAAAAAAGAAGAAAATTGGTCCATATTTACGTATTTTAATGAACGAAGGAAAAAAACCTTGCACTCTGAAAAATCGAAAATCCCGTGTAAAGTTATGGGAAAATATAATTGTCTCCTGAATTCGAACCCGGGACACTTTAGCAAAAGAAAATATTTTTTCAGGAACTCATATCCTGTAGAAACAAAACGCCGTTTACCGCATATATTTACGACGAACGGTTCTCGATAAATACGCCGATATAATTACGCGAGGCTTCATACGCACTGACGGACTCAGCTTCACTACGCGCATAATATATAAGATGATGATGGGATTGTAACATAAATTTATAAATTATAAATTTTTCCTTTCTTTAAATAAATTCTTCTTTCATTTAAAATAATAATGACTGCTGATTGATTTACTTACAGATTGATACTGAATGTGTAATGTATATATTGGATAAATTATTTCTGGATAGTATTTCAAATGATTAATTTAGTTGAACCGAACCGAACCACTTGTCAAAATTCCCGTCTGAACCGAACCATGAACCGAACCACTTCCAAAAATTTAGAACCGAACCATCTCCAAATTTTGTAGTGGTTTGCAGCTCTGGGACAAATATAAGACAATTGGAAAAGACCCAAACAACTGCGAATGGCCACATGGAAAATATTTTACAACCACTCAGCCCAGGGATCGTGCCTATGGCACGCTTCATGGGAGGCGCCGCCGTATATGGCGCCCCTAAGGCTTTCTTTATTTGCCTATCTGGAACAGGCATGGATTTTGGTTATTTTTAGCGCCCCTTCTACCATGGCGCCCCTAGGCAATTGCCTACTTTGCTACCCCCCCTGTTGTCCTGAAACAAAGATAGCATATGAGTCGCAAAAAAAACTTCGTATCTGCGGTATTGTAATTTTATCTAATTTTCGCGACACACCTGGACCTCGTCCACGGCACACTAATGTGTCGCGACACACCGGTTGAGACCCACTGGTCTAAGGGTTAAGGCGGCCGTATTTTTAATTTTGTTATCGAAAAGTGCCAATTTTATAAAAGAAAATTATTTGAAAAATCCGAATAAAAGTAATCTTAATACCAAATCAAAAGCGAAACTTAACACACATCCCGCATATAGTCTTTAAGTTGACAATTACATTCTTCTTCGATCATAGATAAATCTTGAGATATTCTGATACTCTTATCCTGCCAAACCTATTTTCTCGTCAAAACTAAAGAAAAGATATCCGCTTAGTCTCGTCACAGTCCAACGTCGAAGTGTTTTACATTCTGCTATGATATGTATGGCCTATAAATGATCAACAAATTCTTTGAGTCAATCTAATGTAATTTATCGGCACATGCTAAGGCATGTGAGGGAGGAGAAATTCTTTGGGAAGTGCAGGTATGTCGTGGAATGTTTTCCAGGAATACGAATTGAGGAGCTGGAGAGAAAATAGAAGGACTAAATGACGAGAGTAGTGAAGAGATGGTCTTTATACTACATGTAGGTACGAATGATATTAAAAGAGCAAAGAGAAGCGATCATGTTGTGGGATGGCTTTGGGATCTGTGTACTATGCAGTGTTGCCACTTTTTTTAGTACTTGGGAGCTAGATTTCATCTTCTTGGTAGCTAGAAAGTAGCTAGAATATTTAATTACCTGTAATATTCATGGCTGTGTAACGAAGTTAACCATATGATGTATCTAAACTATTAGAGCATTGTAATTGTGTGCTGAGCATATGCATAAACTATTACACAGACACAGAAGAACCAATTTCTTGGCTAATTGAAAAACTTTTTAAAGCGTTCTTCCCAACACCGGATGTTTCTTTTGTAAGAATTTTGTGAAAAGTATATAGGAAGGCAGACTCCAATTGTTAAAATCATGCAGTTATTGGTGTTTTTGTCTCCTTTTTTTAGATTTTTTGGTATATAGTCTCCTCTGTCCTGACAAATCTTTTACTTTAAAATGCATGTAGTGGGTGTGATCTAACATTTGATTTCCTATTGTTGTCCCAAATAATTATACTGTGAATATCTTATAACTCCCTCGCCAGGTAAAATAACTGCAGTTTTATGTAAAAAATTAAATCCTGAATTAAATCGCTTCAAATTGTAACAAAAAATATATAGTGTTCACTTCTGTTTCTGATTTTTTTAAATATCAATTTTACAATTTTCAACTTCAAATTAGGTAAATATATCTTCATTTCAGAAAATGTCTTTTTTCGTAAAGAGGTTTAATTAGTAGACACTCTTCACATAAAATCTTTCTTGAAAATTACGACAAATACATTTAATGATACAATAATACATTTACAAAATAATACACTTCAACCATTAAATGCTACAGAAACTTTTACATTTGAGAAATATCTTTGGGTCAATCATCAATTACTTAATGCCGGTTGAATAGTTATGACATATGTACGCCTCCTTGTAAAGGGAAAAGGTTCTCTTTAGAGACTCCGCCTTCTTTTCGCCAAGTGCCTTCAAATAACTCATGTGATGCACTATGTTCCTCACCAAAGGTTCCTGCACAATACTATCCGTGCCTTTGTAATTATAATAATAACTTCCGCTTTTATCGGGCGCTTGGATAACTGTGTTTACCGCCCAGGGCGACTATGCAATGAGAGAATTTCCATCTATCTTCTTGAAGGCATGTTTCTGAAAGAATGACAGCTAATGTAAACGCACGGGCGACAAATTGCGCGAATCGTAGAGTCGAGAACTCGCGTGACAGCGATATTTGTTGACAGTGTAAACGCAGAGGCGAGTCCTTTGTACGAGATCCCGCAAGTAACTTGCCAGTCTATTCCCTCCTTTACATTTAAGGATATCTGCAACTGCTAGTTGTTTGTTGGGGTAACATATCTTCGACTTATCTAGGATGTTTTAGTTAGTAGCTAGAAAAAGCTAAAATCTTTTTTCGATTCGCCAGATTTGTAACAAGTCGCTAGGGTTGATTTACCGAGCTAGTTTGAGTAGAAAGTCGCTAGATATAGCTAAAAATTCGCTAGATTGGCAACACCGGTACTATGGCCAAAAGAAAGTTTGGTTCGGCAAAAGTGGTGTTTTGAGGAGAAGAGACGTGCAGAACAGACTAGTGAACTATATTAATGAGGGCATTGAGTGGGTGTGTGATAAGCAGGGTATTTACTTTATTGACCCAAATTGTTGGTTGGAAGATAGTGATTTAGCTCGAGATGGGCTTCATCTCAACAGAAGAGGGGTAATAAAATTCGGTAATTTAATAAACAATGTAGTGCATTATTATGGTTCGCGAAACTAAAATGGGGTATGGGAGATGATACAGAAGTCAGGGATGTGAAAATGAAAGGGATTATGTTAAACTGAATTCAGCGGAGACAGAAAAATATAAGTTTAGTCATTTGAGTTCGGATAGAATGGATGAGAGTCTTCCATGTGTGAACGAAGGTCAACAGAGTAAGAATCAAGGAGAAAAAATAACTGATGTTTATGGAAATGGATATAATGATGTAAATGAAACAGGTAAGGTTCTTAAACTTCTCCAGGTGAACTGCCGTAGTATCGTCAATAAGTTAAATGAATTTTACACATTGGTAGATTTGTGTAAGCCATACGTAATGATAGGGGCGGAATCATGACTCCGAGAAGAGTTGGCAACGTCTGCAATTTTTTCTGAAGACTTTGTTGTATATAGGAGAGACATAAACGCAAGAGGTGGTGTATTTATCTGTATTTCAAAAAATATTGTCAGCTGCTTAAATTCGTCAGATAATGTGAATGAAATATTGAGAGTAACATTGGTACATAGAAACAATTAGCAAAAGTAATATACAAATTTATGGAGTATATAGACCGCCGGGGGGAAGTTTAGAAGTAAATTGATTGACTTGACGTGTGTTGAACGTAATTTATTTATTTCGGAAGAGAAGACCATAAGCATAAGCGGAATTATTTGGAGCAAAAGAGTGACATTAGTAAATATTCATTTCCGAATAGGGGCGTTAAAGAGTGGAATGAAGTAAATGTTTTGAGCGTTTTCCTAAAAATGTTAAAGCCTTTCGCAGGAGATTACATCAAGTTAATTAATTGTATTGTTTGATTTCGAGATGTTTCTAAAATCTATAATTTATATTTTTAATATTGTAAATCTTTGTAGAGTGATTTTTGTTCTTGTAAAAATTATGTTATTGTATTTGACTTGTATGTACATACCTTTCCACCTGGCAGACAGCCAAAATGCATTGTATTACTTATAATAATAATAATAATAATAATAATAATAAACAGAGAAAAAGATAAATAATTAATAATCATAAAGCTCAGAGAATGAAAGTGAGAAAATCGAATGTACTAATTGTAAGTAAGATGCTAATACATATCAGAAATTTTCATAGTTTTAAAAGTACGTGAGAGAAAAAGAATATTGAGATACTTTTAGCAAAGTACTTTCCGGATGATCAGTAAGGAGGATAATATTAACTTTCAATTTAAGGAAATTCAACGCAAAATCTGTCACGGAAAACGCTGATAGTTTAAATTTGAGTAAAGCCTAAGAAAGTTATGCTATAAAAAAAAGAGAAAAACCTCGTAACTATGAAGAAATGAACATACGAGCGAAGGTCAATAATGCCCTAAAGCGAATATTGAAACGTTTTTCCACAAAAGAGAGATAAACGCCCAAAGGAAATATTCAGTTCCTTCTCGTGAAAAGAATTCCGTAAAATAAAAGAACCGAAATGAAAAATATCAGAAGACTCATCGCTCAGGAAATGGGATATTATCTTCAAAATTCATGCATTAACTAAATAAAATGAGATTATAGAGAAATTCATTCATATAAACATTTGTCTTTATACAAGAAAAAGACGGTTTATTTTCTTCAGCTTATATTCAGGAGTTTTGATCGAAGGTTTTCGCAGCGTTGATGTTTGATGATATTATCAACTTTCGGTTTCAGTTACGCCCGGGACATGATGTGACCGATGTTTCGCTGAAGGGCTGAAGAAGCTACCTGCAACGGTCGAGAAACGTCGGTCATATCATGTTCCGGACGCAGCTGAAACCAAAAGCTTATATTCAGGAGGTTAAAAATCAACGTCACACGACGAGAGAGAAAGAGAGTTTTAGGGAATAACAGTGTTAAAATTAGAGATGAATGAGAAGTTATTCGACTGGATAATATTAGCATCACTCATTGCTATTAGTTATAAGTAGATTATAAGTGTAAAGTCACATGTTAAAGCGGAGATGAAATGCCCTTCATAAATCAGAACCAGGGCCGGTTTCAGACACTTGGCTGCACCCAGGCGGGAAAAATATTGCCGCAAGCTTTGTGGGTCGACAATTCATCATTATCTAGGAATTTGATGTGTACAGTTTATATAAGGATTCTTTAAATTTGTACTCAGAAAATATATTGCAGGTTATTTTTATTTACGTGATAAATACAAGTATTTTATGGAAAAATCTAAGTAATATATACTAAGAATATAAGACAAAAATGCTGCCAAGAATATAGTCATAGTGAAAATAAATGATAAATGCAATTTACTAACAATTTTAATTTTACAATTATCAGGAATTTAAATTTAAATACTGGACTATAAAAACTAGTATTTCATTGTGCTTATAAAGGTACTTTATTGAAAATGCATTCTTCCGTATTTTATTGCTGCAAATTCATCAATTATGTCTTCATATTTCAAGGATTCCATAATATCACTCTCTATGGCCATTATTGATAGGCCAGTTAAACGATCGTCTTCTATTGTTGTGCGTAAGTAATTTTTTATGATTTTTAACTTGAAAACTGATCTTTCTGTAGATGCTACTGTTACAGGCAAGGTTAACAAAATCCGTAAGGCTTTAAATGTATTAGGATAAACAGCAGCTAAGTGATTTTTGTGTATATACATAATTTAGTACGTCTATTGGTAACAATTCTAGGGTTACTTGTTGTATCAAAACACTTCACCCTTCAGTCATATATTGAACATCTATATCACTTTCTTCACCAACACAATACAGTTTATAAATTCTTAAAATGATTAAATATTGTTTTTTGTCCATGTACTTCACTTCACACAATTTATATAAGAAATTAAAAGAGTCACTGTGATTTTTAAGTAATTCAAACCTTTCCTTTATAGAAGCAATTGTTTGGTCCAATACAGAATTTAAAAAAATTACCCTGAAGTTATCCTCAGGATCTTGCGAACTTTCATCGACATGCTCATATTCAAAATGGTCTCTTTTGGTCTCTTCTTTAAAAGTCGGTTCTATCTTGAATTCGCTTGCAAGTTCTCGAGCATCTGTTAAAATGTTGTTAAATCCAAGTTCTGACCTACATTCTTAAAATATGCCTGAATCTGTTCTAGAGAATTTACAGAAGATTTTATATCCACTGACGGAATTGCAACATTTTGCTAGTTCCATTTATTTTCAATAAAATATCGTACCAAACAACAATTGAACAAAGAAATTTGAAAATTTTCATTTTCATAAAAAAACAAGAATTTTCAGGGTTTGAAAAAAATATTCTAAACTAGTAGTCATCTTTGAGTTTTTTCAATTTTTCTTTTTTGCAGTATACATTTGTATTTGTTTTTCTGTAAAGGAAACATTGTCACATTTTCGAATGTCTGTTCTAATGAATGACCAGAAACTGAAACCCAAAAATTAAAATTTTCTATTTTTTGTTATTTTGAAAAATAGGGTCATATTACACCCCACTATAGTAGTTTACGTGATCGAAAAATAACGATAGTAGTAGGATGTTAAGACCTTCGGCTTTAGGAGGGGAGGAGGATAAGAGGGGTGTCTGGTCTTTCGTCTAATCTATCCATCTCGATTCTATGACAAAAACGACGTCGGTGCGCGGCATCGTAAGTAAGCGTGCCACCGGTGGCCCGTTCGGCAGATAGCCCCACATATTTGCTGGCATACCGGCGTGCCGTTCGGCAGATAAAGGTTAATAGCGACCTTATGCCGCCCTCTCCTTCGGCCGCCCTTCTTGGGGCGGCTCTGCTTACAATTAGGCGGAATCCTACACGAGTTGAATTTCCCGGTAGGGACTTGGCGCCACCGCACCCTTGACTGTGCGCCCTGAGGCGGCTGTCTCTCTTGCTTACGTCTGAAGCCGGCCCTGGTCAGAACCCTTAGGTACTTATTTAAATTTTAAAACAGCCTAATACGCTTTAAAGCTTTCGTGAGTATGCATTTCAACTTTTTTTTATTAAAAACCAACATGCTTTAATTGACTAATGGGAGCAAATCTCTATTACGTACGTTTTCACTTATCAGTATGATCTTCACATATCCTTATTGAATTTAATCACGTTATTTTTACGATATTTCTTTACTGATCTCCTTTTTTGTGGACAAACTTAAAGAAATAAGTACAGTAAGTCCCCGACTTACACGGATCCGAGTTACACGGATCCGCAGATACACGGATGAGGGTAGTTGAACTGGCGCGCGTATACAGTTAGTTGGGCAGCTGATCGATAGATGGCGTTACTTGTACACTGCAGGTAACGTAGCAGACAGAAGTGCTTTTGTTAGATTTGTTTTTTATTGTGAAAGAGCTTTTAAGTGCATGAAAGTTATCTCGTAATTGCATTAAAACAAATTTGGTAAACGAACTAGGTATAAGCCCTCATTATGGCTGAGAAACGTAAGAGTGGTGACGTGGCGGTTCACGAAGATATCTAGAGCAGTTAATGATGCAATTGCATGCTATAAAATTATTTACGAAAGAAGCTACTATACAAACATCACTGGAAAAGTACATATGTAAAACAGAGACAAATGATGTAATGCCATAGTCACCTGCAGAATCTGCTTAAATACGTATATACTATGTACTAATACTCTTCTTGCAATTACTAACATTTTTATTAAAGTATGATATATTGTAATTAATAAATTTTCATTTTCTTAACATTTTGTTATTATAAGCTCTACTTTTTCGGCTTTAATTATCCAATGAAGTGAATGTCAAATTTGTGTAACTGCCGTGCGTATTAGGTAACTTGACCAGCTACTCAAAAGATGGCGTTTGCTGTACATTTCCACTGAAGTTCTCTTTACATCGCCGCTAGTACTGCACAGCCGACTGCGTTGATTCAAGAAAGGTATTGGTTTAAACATTGTTCGACTTATACGGTTTTCGACTTACACGGAAATATTTGGAACGAATTAACCGTGTAAGTCGGGGACTTACTGTATTCCAGTAAAAGAGGAGGCGTTAAATAAGGCCGAGTATCGACCATTTCAAATGGAAATTTTCTATTTTTGGAGTGGAATTTCGGTTTTTTTCATTTAACTCATCGGATGTTACGGAAATGTCACACTATCATAAAATCCTGCATTTAATTATTATTCGGTTTTCTTATATGTGGGCTCACTCATTACATAAAGTACTGGTCTAACATCTACTGAAATCGTCACACCAACGACGTACCTGGGTACCTTTGGGCACAAACGCCTCAACTATTAGAATTCCATTGATATGATATGTATGTCTCGATCATTGTAAATGAGCATTCTAATAACAGACAAGAGTGCACTCACGCTAGTAAGACGTACATTTAACAAATATTTTTTTTGGTATCGTCGAATCCAAGTGCACAGCGCAAAATAAATTTAAATAAATTTATTTTGAAGTTAATTCTCAACTCTCTCCGGCGTAACTTTATGGAAATATCTATACCAATAATGGAACATTACTAGTGTTGTTATTTCTCAATAAAAGTAATTATCTTATTTCTGATATATTAATATTACTTCGTATCGAGGCTTTGCGTAACTCATAAGCTTCTCGTTGATAATTCGGTCACTCAGCTATTTCCCTGATATCGTAGTATTTTAAAAATTTATTTATTTTTCACTATCTCTTAAATTGCACTTTACGGTCTTTATTATAAGCCTAACAACAATAACAAGGACGAACAAATACGATCATGCCATCGGCAGGATTCAAATCTGCGGCCCTAGCATTGGGAGATAGACACTCTAACCACCCTTCTGCCAAGGCCGGCAAATCTTTTGTCAAACTGTTTCTTTAAAAAAATCGAGTTTCTTTACATCCTCGTGAACTGTAGTCTGTGTCAACTAGCAGAGACTTTAGGAATGACTATAAATAAAAACAAACCAATATAAAACGTATTACTAATATTTAAAATATATTTAGTAGTAAATAACTTAACAAATTTAATTCATTAAGCTTTACATCACGATTCCGAGCATCTCAAAAGAGCGTTGCCAGGCATCCGAAGAGCACAACGGTGCTCGCGAGCATCAGGTTGGGATCCCCATCGTAGGGCTTCATCATTAACCTTCCTCCTTTGAACTCACTAAGCGCCTTACGCAATGGTTTCCTCTAGATCGCGATTCATTTGTTATTGTTTATCGTTTCCCTTTGTTCCTTAGCGACACCTAACGATTTTCTTGTTGCCTTGAAGAGGCAATTCCTGACGTCTGAAGGCGATCAAAAGTAATTGGTTTAAATCGTCTTTTTCCCTAGTTATCACGCTTTTATTTACTTGGTTTAAATAATTCCATAAACATAGTATTGCGTCTTAAACATTCATCAAGTGACATTTTAACTTTTTTCAACTGGTGACTTTCAAGGCGATCAAAATAAACTAAACATTTTCTGGAAATTAATATGAATTTTGTAGAAGCAAAGAATGCAGCACGAATTAGTTATCATAGGTCTCATTGGAGCTGTCTAATATCCTTGAACGACATTTTGTAGCGTTACGGCAAATTTGTTAGATGGATCCCAGCGATGCTGGCTGGGCACTTAATATATTTGGCGTAGAGTTCCAAAACAAAAGTTTTTAGTTCATTTTTTCAGTATTGACATTGATGAACTAAATGTAGCTGAAAAAAGATGTAAAAATTTCTCTATAACATCTAATTTTAAGTATAGCCCTGAAAATTTCTGATATGTTACGTGACGAGACATCACTTTTATGTTTACTTCCTGTTGGTGTAAAATTGTGTAATCTTTTAATACATCAAATATGTTCTCTCATGCTATAAAGTACTCCTTTAATAAATCTCTTTCACAGTAATTGTTATG
Organism: Uropetala carovei; assembly: GCA_036926305.1. NCBI lineage: Eukaryota > Metazoa > Arthropoda > Insecta > Odonata > Petaluridae > Uropetala > Uropetala carovei. The sequence continues at coordinate 56,371 of JAXCHB010000374.1, forward strand.
AAACTTTTCCCATTATTAGATTACTACGCAGATGTGGTCTTGTAATGACAACGATCAAAGGTTGCGAGCATCAAACGTACGCGAGAATTACGTGAGCAAAGATGGTACTAAGTTAGATCACACTTTGTGATTAAGAAAATCTTTTTCCTAAATACTAATAATATTTAACGCACAGCGATTACTTAATAAAAGGGCGTGTTTTTAATCCGATTACAAATCCCAGCTTTAATTGAAAACATTTTTCATTGTGTGTAACGCTTAAGCTACAGTGAAACACGTTCCCGAAGTTGAATTCATGGATGGTAGTGTCATATCTACCTTAAAAATATGGAACGTACTGAACACCAAAGGGTTGCTAAATGTGTCTATTGGATAGGATGACCTAAATAACACGCCAAGTTCGTCTGGGGAAAACAAATATTTCATATCCTATCGCCAGATCACTTTCTCTTTCTAACCGTTACTTATATCTCCAGAGGCTCGCATAGCAGAATTTTTACACCTACGCACCTTAGCGCTAGTCCCTCAAAGTATGCAGAACCGGTGACCTGGATCATCCAACCCCTCCACGAACCACCCATAAGTCACCTCCTTTACGCCACCCCGCCTCTCCCTCGGCGCCCACCACGCCTCAATATGCGACCTCTTCATAGGACCTCTTTCCCCTCCGAGCCCTCCTTTCTGCCGGCAGATACGTGACCGGCCCTAAACGTCCGTATAACAAGGAAAGTAGGTATTCGACCAGGGATATCGAAAGAAATTCTCTTTCGCACATGTAAGAAATAAAAAAATCCGAACGTCGCACGATCTCAGTAACAATCGTCTCACAAAACCTATAAAGAAGTCGCCTCGGGAAGAGGAAAAATTTCAGCCTCAAGTCCATCTACTAGGTGGTGGTGCATTGTTGCGCGCCTCCCTTTTGCCTACCTTTATTCCCTCCACAGCGGCACGCGAAAAGGTCACGACTGCCGTAACAAAACAGCATTCCGACCGACTTCACCTACGTCGACCGAGGTCATCCGCGGCCTCCCTCCATATCCACCATACTACAGCACCCTTATCACCCACAGGCCCTTCGCCCCCGTACAAACCCTTCGCTCCATCCCATCCACGGGACTCCTTCCTAAAACCCACCCGACGTCTAGTGGATCCTCGGACCCCCTCATCTGTAGGCATGGATCGGGAAGGCCATAAAACTCCTACCGCCGCCCTTGTGCCTACAAAGACGTCTCCGTGACGAAAATTCGGATCGGGGCATGTCCTCCCTCTCTCAAAAGGAGAGAAAAGAAACCGTTCGCCCCCGGACCTCATCGGCTTCTTTATCAACCCCTGGAGTTGCGCGCCCTCGCCCTAGCGTGCCTTCTTAAGCGTGCGCACGCGCACACACACACAAACAAAGGGAGACACTCACTCGAAATATGGCGTGAGTGAAAAAGAGGAGATATTCGTCGAGTGCTCTTCGCTTACACGTGTGCTCGAAGGCGGCGTGCGGCCGATTGCCGAGAGATGGGACGATTCGAAGGTCTATCGATTATGCGACGGAAGAGAGGGACGCCCACGAGTTTAATTGCTAGGATACGATTTGAGTCGAAAAACATGACATGGAGTGAGGAATGACAAAATATACGAAGGTTGATATACAGTTGGCCCTCCTCCAAAGCGGGGGTTACGTTCCTCGAGAACGCCATGTTGAGAGAATCCGCGTTGGAGGAACTTATTACCTTGAGTGGGATACGTGAACGCGGCCTCGTGATTTCTCCGATAAATATCTAAACTGATAGATTTTTTTATACAAACATAAATGGAAAGCTCTACCTATACTGTGTGCACTTAAAGGGGCTCGTATTTTCTCTTCACTTTTTCTTATCGTATGTATGTATGGTAGACACATTGACACTCAAGCCGCTTCGCAACTTATCAAGGATCTTTATTGTCTCAGCTAATGCCATAACTTTTCTTTGCCTCACTACCACTTTAAGATGCTTTACGCTTTGATTCCATACCATGGGCTATTACAGAAAATCTGCAAAAACTGGCACTGAACTTAGCGCGGTCACAGCTTACACGACACTGGAGGAGAGGAGAGAGCAGCGCTCATCAAACAAATGAAAACGTTACGTATTTTTTCTTATATGAGTTCTATGAAAACGGCAACAATGTTGTTGCAGATATTTTTAGGCGCGTTTCGCTTCCAGCGTGAGCGCCTATTATCGTCCGTCCGCATGTTCGTTCTCGGCTTCTACCTAACGGATTTTCATGAAATTTTATATTAAGGACTTACGATAAAATATAATAAGAAACTCGCACAAATGAATCACCTACTCCAATCAGGGGTACCACTTTACTGGTGACAAAAAGTAAATTTTCGTCATATCTCGTATATCAAAATATTTTTCAAATAAAAGTTGGACAAATAGTAAAGAAGAGTATTTCCTTTCTTATACATTTTTATCGTAGGAGCTGCCGTTATCTATAAAATCGAACAAGAATGTCTTAAATCGAGTTGAACTTAGAAATTTACTTGCATGGTTACTTCTTCATTCTTGCTAACATAAACAGTCTCACAAACAAACGTTTAATTTCTTTACGTGTGCATGCAGTAATATTAAATAGGAAGAAAATGGATTATTTATGATGAAGAAAAGAACTTTAAGACGTTATTTCCCTTACGTACAGGTGTATAATTTATTTCTAACACTCCATTGCAGGAAACGCGCCCATTTGTGATACGTTGTACACTTTCCTAACTTTTTAGTTTACTAATCGGCAATTTAAGGGGTGGTCAGTTATCGTTTAAAAAGTTCTAGAGCGCGGATACTGTTGCGTATTTGTTGAACCGCATATATACGAATTTTCCGCGTCCGGCAGATAATTGGTCGCACTTATTTTTGAGGGTGTAAGCGAATCCGCGCTGGAAGAGCATGCTGTATTTATTTTGACATTTCTCTCTTGGGTTTCTTGAAATACGAGTCGAAGAGAGTTTGCTCAAGACAAGTGAGGGGTTCTCTCGATCGGAGGAGAAGCATGTTATAAACTTTCACCGTGTATACATCGACGGGATGCGAGTTGTTAACAACAGACTGCTTCTTTGGATACGGAGGGCGTAGCCAAGGAGACTGTGTACTCCTTTCTCTACGCACTGAATCCATCTCATTGTTTCTTCTCTTCTGTTCAATTGGAAAATATTTAAAATGAACATTATAATATCCTGCGAGTCACCTTATTGGTGGATGGCAGGGGGCGCTATGCACCAAGGTTCCCTAGCTTCCCCTCCTTACCTCTTCCTATTATGTTTCCTTAACGTTTTGTCCAACTTGCAAAATCATATGAAAGTAAAATTTCACCAGAAAAACTGATGTTACTATTGTTTTTATACTCAGGATTGCTAATTTATGAAGAATATTGTGTAACTTTAAGAGCTAGTTTTTTTAAAATACCTATTTAAAAATCAGTTAATTTTTAGATTGTACGCGATAAACGACAGGTTTACGATGATTTCCAAAACATAACTAAAACTACATGCTCATTTCCACTGCTAAAAAGAGCATGTAGCCGCATCGCTTTCTCACTCATTACATTAAAAAAAAATTTATTAACACCTTATGCACAGTGTTTAGAAATGATAAAATATTTCCTGTTTACATGCGTTGTTATCAGATTTTATTTGGACTTATTTTATTGATTTCTATTCAGATAATTTGGGCATAAAATTCTGAATGCATGAAGATTAAAATGAACGACGAACATGAGCAATTTTATTTTCGCCGTGTTTATATACAGAGCTGAAACACTCTTCAAATAAATTTTTTTAAATAATGTTAAAGAGGGAGAGGAGACATAGTAGGCGAATGACGGAGGACGGGGAAGCGAGGAAGAGAGGAAGGAGAAAGCTACAAACGAAACTACGTACGTGTATGAGTCTATGGACAAAGAGGAGGAAAATAAATGTCAGAGGAGAAAGTGAAGATGGAGGGGAAAAGGGAGGGGGAGATAGAGATAGATAGAGAGAGAGAGAGGGAGGGAGGGTGGAGGGAGAGAGAGAGAGGTAAGAGGAGAAAGGGGGGGGGGGGGTTAGCGAAGGGGAGAAGAGGAGAAAGAAGGATAGGGAGGGAGAGGGGGGAGGTAGAGCGAATAAAACAGCACGACGGCCTTTTCAAACGAATGGAAAATACAGTCGGCGTCGATAGGACAAATAAATAAAAGAAGAAAGGTGGCAGCACTGCCGCGTGAACCGGCCCCTCTCTCTCTGTTTATTCTCTCTCTCTCACTGTAACTCTCTCTCCTTCTCCCCAACTCTATTCATCTCGTACAAAACTCAAAAAAGGGCGAAATGCAGTCTACGTTCAACTGGTGCGCAACAGCTTCCAATCCCTTTATTTTACGTCCTTCAAACCTCTCATAAAATAAGAAAAGGAAAACGATATCGTCCCAACAACACTTTGCCCTAAAACCTGATATGGCGTCGTAGTCCCACTTTCGTGTCACCTGCGACGTCCAATAGAGGCGAGTGAGGAATGCGCGCGAGAGACAACGTATAAGAACCTCTCGCTTTATGTTATACTTAATCGAACGATGTCTACGGTATGTTTTGTTTTGCGAGAAAAGTTCTCTTATAATGTTCCATCCTCGGAAATTTCAAATATCGAATGGGAAACGAATATTGAGAAAACGCGAGAAGACAAATTAATTTCCAGTTTCGATTAAGATCTTGTCACTGACCATTAGGTTTTACGAAGAGTCTTTAAATAAATATTAATACGTGTTTAATCGCTTTACCTCGCAAACTATTTGTTTTTCGAATGCTTTTGAGAGTAGAATATCCTTCGTTGAGTTTAATATAGAAGAAAGTCATTCTCACGTGAATAATAAGTTACTGATACAAACTATTTTGACGCACAGGACAGCCTATTGATCGACATTCGTTTTATGGTCCGATTCCAGGTGAAAATTATTTACAGTTTTCCGGACTCTACTAGTATATATATTCTTGACAAAAAAGGTGTGTGGATTGATACTTGCAGCTTTAGAAATGTCATACTAAGATACAGCATTGATGCTATAGATCGCATTAAATTAATTTTGCTTCCAGAACATGCAATTTCCATATTGTGATTCCTAGCTATTTCGATCTCTTTGGTGTAGCTTTCCCTATTCAGGGTCTATGACCACCCTCTTGCCTGAGATATCTTTTGAATAAACTACCTAAAATTTATGTCTAACAAAACACGAATGCGATAATTAAAGAAAACATAGCCTCCCATAGCATGAACTCATTTTGTTTAAAAATACAAATTGACACGACATAGAACCTGGGATGGGAACGGTACCCATTCGAAGCTTCATGGCTCGAGTCGTTAAAGCAGCTCCACGTGCGCTCGCCAACGCAGTTGACAATGCTAGACACATATCATTTGGTAAATACGTGACGGAGGTCAACCGTGGTGAGAAAAAAACATAAAACCTCCGAATCGGGATATATGGAGCTGGCAACCGACGTAAACGGAGCCGTTACGTCCTCCGAGCTTTCCCGAAAGCGTAACTGCGCACATTCCGTGAAGGAAGAGACTACAAAAGGTTAATTTTAAAATGTTGCATCACTTTGGTTAAGGTTGATGAGCAAGCGGACGCAAATGGCACTTAGTGTGCCTTATTTTTTAGCTTACGCGGCGGTTAATTCGAGCGCAAATGTTGCCGGAGATAAGAAGATATTATGCGGAGAAGGGAAGGGGGAAAGGGGAGGGGGAAAATGGGGAGGGGGAAAGGGGAGGGGAGAAAGGGAAGGGGGAAAGGGGAGGGGGAAGGGGGAAGGGAAAGGGGAGGAGGAAAGGGGAGGGAGAGAGGGGAGGGGGAGAGTATGGGGCGTATGAAAAAGGCTGCGTCCACCAATAACGAGAAAAGGGGAACTTTTATCAAAAGGAATTAAAATCTTTGAAACTAATCATTAAATTATAAGAGTCTCTCTGAACTGATGCAAACAAGTACCTCTGTGTTAATGCTTTTTGTAGTTTTATGTTTTATAATAATGTAAGCGATATAATTAATGCTCTCAATACATTGATATTCTTTAATAAGTGCTTTTTTCCTTTATTTGCCACTGTTAATGCTATTCGTCATGCAAAACTAATTGATTCAACTTTCAGTTGATTGAAAGCTTTTTCACTTTTTCTATGAAGTCACATATTGCCTTTATCTAATACAATTCCATGTGCCATATTTTATTAAAATGTGAAAACTTCTGCCTATTAAAATTATTTCCGCCATTAAAGTCAAATCTTGGCCATTTAATTTTACTCAACAAAATCATTTCTAATATATCTTCATTTGATACTAACCTCCAATCAGACTAATCATAATTGAAGCAATCTTTTCGCATTATCTCATTTTTCATGATATTTGCTAGAAAATTGATTGTGTATACTATCTAAAACGATGAAGAGAAACTAACGAAATGAAAAATAATCCGTCAAAGGATATACATCTATAATAACCCTTCAAAGACCAGAAAATAAGTTTCAGAGCGGAATTAAACTGAGTAATATTTTTTAAGTCTACCACATCCAACATCAGCGTAATAAGATGCGAAAAAGTTTTCCCAACTGCTCTCCGCGAAGTCACGGTCGGAGATTATTTTTAATCCGCTTTTTGCACAAACCTGCAACGTGAATACATAATCGTTAACTTTTATCTCAAAATAAATAAAAAACTTCTTTTAGTGAAAAAACCTTCACGAATTTATGAGGCGCATTATGCGCCTCGCGAGGGAAAGCTCTAAAAAAATCCGCGTTCAATAAGAATAGGATGAGAATTTATTCGGTCAAGCACGAAGAGAAGAGAGAAGGATAGATAAGAGAAGGGGGGAGAAGGGGATGGATGAGAATGAAGAGGGAGGAGGAGGAGGAGAGAGGAATTGTGGGAGGTGAGAGGAAGAGGAGATAGGGAGAATGATAGAAGGAAAAGGAGGCTAGGAAGGGAGAGGGGTGCTAATGGCGACACGGGGAGGAAAACTTTCCACCCTCCGCGGTTTGTTTTCCTCCATTGACTTCAGGGAAAAATGTTCGACTCTAAGTTCTACCGAAAAAAGAAATTAATATCCATACTTCGTAATATGGGAATCGCGGCCCCTCCCCTCCGTACCCCTCCCCTGATTCTCTCCTTCCCCTCCATTGCCCCTCTCTTGCCCTCTGGTCAATTTATTAGGCGCTTCGTTTTCCATCCAAGTGAGGAACGGAACACGAGATAATCCGCGAATTGAAACGCTCTATTCAGAGTTCAGTTTTGACAGCCAATACGACGAAGCAAACGATTCCTCCGATTTAAAAATAAATATCGCATATACTTCTCTTTGATCTGCCACTGCCACGCTATCTACGTTTTCTGTTATTATAACAAGTTAGTAAAGTGTACAGCGTATCACAAACGGGCGCGTTTCGTGAAATGTAGTATTTGAAAGAAATGATATATCTGTACTTAAGGGAAATAGCGTTTTAAAGTTCTTTTCTTCGACATAAATAATCCATTTTCTTCCTATTTTAAATATTACATGCACACGTATGGAAATTAAACGTATTTTTCTGAGATTATTTACGTTAACAACAATGACGAAGTAACTATGCAAAAATTTCAAAGATTTAAGATATTCTTGCTTGATTTTCTTGATAACGGCTACTCCGACGATAAAAATATATAGAAAAAGAAATACTTTACGTTACTAATTCTACAACTTTTATTTGAAAACTATTTTTGTGACAAATACTCAACGAGATATGATGGAAAGTTAATTTTTTGTCACAAGTAAAGTGGTACCCCTGATTAGCTTACGTGATTAACTTACGTGACTTTCTTATTTTCTTTGAATGTAAGTCCATAATATCAAGTTTAATGAAAATCCTTTCCGTGGAATCCGAGAACGAACATGCGGACAGACAGACAGACAAACGAATGGACGAACAGACCGACGCTAATAGGCGCTCACACTGGAAGCGAAACGCGCCTAAAAACAGACTATGAACGGGTTTACTATAAAAAAGTGTCGATCATTTAAATGTTAATGGCGTCTTAGGCACCAAATAATTTGTACCAAAAGAAAATAACGAATATGTACAGTAATGTTAAATTTGCATGCAGAAATATCGCATATTTAACTTTTACCGAAAAAAATATACTAACAATAAATTTGGTAGATAGAGTTGTGCAGCGATTTGATTTCGAAATCAATTTATCTTGGTTCGTTGCTTGCGAAACAACTGAAGGAATGTTTTTAAAACAAATAAAAACGTTTTCGATGAACGCAGTAACGTTTTTACTGGTAGTATTTTACGAATAATTAAAAACTATATCATGATAGCAAAACCTCGGAGGCCACCGACTCCCGCGTCGTTCGACCGAAATCAATTAATTCAGAAACACACACACACACCAGATGCGAAACTAAATAGAGGCGAGTGCGAAAAGAAAAGACAATCCTATCGATTTCATCGCGAGACTAGGAGACTCCCTTTCTCTCTCTCTCTCTCATGTGAGAACCTGGCAGGAGTGTTAAAGAGGCGGAGATGTTCCCGAGGCGTGGAGAGGGAGTGTCTTGCGGAAGGATGCGTCTCGGGACCTAATTAAACGTGGTCCCAATTTCTCTGCGTTGCCCGTATCCCTCGCAGCTTTCTCCTTATCCCGACAACGGAGGGATCTTCCGGGGAACTCCCACAACGCCGCCGTGGCTAGCGACCCGATAAATTCCAGCGAAACCGACGACCGAAGTTGAGGATGGAGGAGGAAGGGGGAGTGGAGAAATGGTTATAGGGGAAGAGAAGGAGGGGAAGGGGGTAGAGAGGGAGGGGAACAGCTAGATATCTTCTTTATTTCTGGGCGAGATTGAGACTGGACAGTCCCTTCTGCCATCTAACAAAGAGGTTCTCAACGTGGTGCCGGCCAAGCCATTTATAGGTGCCCGCTTTCCTCTGCAAACATGGAGATGTTCATAATCCCTTATCCTACGATGCAAGTCTTGAAAATTTCGTTACTAATATTTTTGTTTTTTTAATGCTGCCAAAAACGTTGTAACGAACGACAGCAGTAACTCATTTTCTTCATGAAAATAATCGTTACTACCAAAACATTGCCCAGACATCCTGTCGCCTATGACGAGATATGACCCGTTTCCTTCATTCCAACTTCAACTCGAGCTCTCTCTCCTCTGGTAGAAAAAAGTATTAAAATCAGTTTGTTTTCCTAAACAGAATTTAATTGTTTCAAATAATCAAAAATATTAGTTGTTAAATATATTAAATTATATAACTCATTGCGTCATTCCTCGTGATTTCAAAAAAAAAATTTATGCTTGTGCACGCCTCCATATCGCAGAATATGTTAAGTGCCCAATGGAGGTAAAAGGTTGAGAACCACTGATCTAACCCATTGTCAGTAACTAAAGATTAAAAACTTATAAAAATTATAGATAAAAAATACAAATAAAATATATACGATGAAAAAAATCATTCGGCAGTCTGATATATACGTACAAGAACGAGTTAAGTAAAGAAATATTTTTTGTGGGAAGAAAGAATGATTAGTTAACACAGAGTAAACAATAGAAAAAAGTCTACTATAAGAAGAGAGGGGAAGGGGGAAAAGCAAGAAGAGGGAGGGAAGGGATGTAGATTATATTAATTTGCATCTCATTCGAAAACTCGTTGGTTATCACCATGTATTGAAATTGAACGAATTTTAGTATTTTTCCACGTCTGATGAAAAGGCTCCTATTTTCATTTTAAATTTTTTAAATAATGCTTTGTGAGAAGCATATTTGTGTACCGTACACAACTTCTTGCAATTCATGAATGGCCAGATGTTAAAGATTGAGAAAACAAAAATCACTATTATAGAGGTAAAAAACATTGTTGAAGAAACAATTGAAATGATTGCTAGTAGAATGTCTGATAAATTTTTGCCTATTTAAAAATAAAGAAATATTCAACAATTAAACAAAAAAATAAATTTAGCAATGAAGTCATCGAATTTTATTCAACAGCAAGGGAGTAGTTACTAAATTGGACTGAACCATTAAAGCAGTATACATTTTTGAAATCGCTGACTTTAAAATCTATTCCAAAGTGGGATGATGTTGCATATTCTTGTGTATCGCTTGAAAGAAAAATAATTAATTTACGGAAAATATTCTATACGAACAATTTGTATTTTTGAAGAAAGTGATTAGCAATGAAATTGAAAACAATGTAAATTGGAAAACGATGAATTGCAACGAGAAGTGGATCACTAGTATCTTTATGAAAATCGAATTTATCGATAAAAAAAGTGAATTAATTAGAATTTGTTCATATCTGTTTGCAATTCCGGGTCACAATGCAGGCTGCGAAAGATTGTTTTCTTTATTAGACGCTCAATGGACTGATGAACGGAACAGATTAGAAATCAGTACAGTTAACGCAATACACGTACATGTCTTTAATTTAAAAGATCTAAGTTGTGAAGATTTTATGAATTCCATAAAAGAAAATGAAGAAATATTAAAAGCTGCGCAAGGATCAGCCAAATATAAATGTAATGTTAAATTTTAAAATTTTCGTTTGATGAATGGAATTTTTGTTTTAAAAATTCAAAACTCATTAATTAATTCTTCTTCACGTAACAATGAATGTTTTCATAGGTGACAATGGTTCATACATGAACCTAGTACAGGCAGACCTCTTCTTTCGCGGCTTTATATTTCGCATGTTTCGATCTTTCGCGGTTCCGCATTTGCGACCAGTTCTGTCTTTCGCGGTCTTGTGTTTCGCTCTTTCGCGGAAAAAATCACGGAAAAGGCTGCGCAAAATTTTCTATATATGTAATGAATCGCGTTTTCCTCATCTTTTATCTCATAGTCAGGCCTGAAAAATATTGTTACGTTATTCTGATATGTAAAAATATTTACGTATTTTAAAAAATCGATACGTGTATCTATTTTTTTAAAGTATTGATATAAGACACGTGTACGTGTATTATATATACTTTTAAATATTTTTAGGATGCAATCCTCCCACACTTTTTTGTCCCTTCGCACGTGAAAAGTTGCAGAATATAAGCTGGCATCACCGTTCAGGAGCCTTCTGCCTTTATTACGACAGGGAAGTCCTGAGGGGAAAGACTCAACCCTCAACTCTTGACCCTTCCGATTCAGGATCATAGGGTTATTTGCTCAGGTTTGACATAGTTCAAACGCTTAAGCTTTGCGTTTTGCACATCATTTATTATTGGTGGAGTTTCGCAGAGGTTTTCAGGAATGTAACCCCAAGAAAGACGCGGTCTGCCGTATTTGGGGAATTAGCCCCTGCAAGTTAGGCAACCTCCGTTAATTTTTCTTTCGATTCTACTACGGAACTTAAATAAGACTTTATTTTCTGATACTTTTTTCATCTTCTTTTAATTTGTTTGTCTCACTTTCATTGAAGTTAATTTTTCCATCTCTTTCTCTATTTTTCTGCGGTCACCAATACAGAGATAAATGATGATGGGATGGGAACCAAACCCTGTATTTCCCATTGCCTTCATCTGCCGTGGACCGGTAAATGTTGCGACCGTTTCACCAAGGACCGGTAAAATTTAGCAAACTAAATAATTTTTATTTGTTTTCTTCAATGAAATTTTATAAAATAAAGTAAAGTCTCATAACTTTTTAAACATTTAACTGTAAAAATAAGAATCAATTTATCTTAAATTTTCCAACAAAGTTTCGCGGACCAACGGTTGAAACACACTGCTATAAATCACAATTCATGTGTAATTTTTATATTCCATTCTTATCAATAATTAATATTTTTTATGTCGTAACCACTCATTCTGAACAATCTGTTAGATAAATGACTTCTTTATGTGATCATGATTTCAATTTCCTTACGTGTAAAATACAATATGTTATATATTTAATTTTAAGTGTATAAATAAAAATTGCAAATCTTTATAACAGAAAAAAGTTTAAACTCATCCTATTTTCTTATTAACAGAGTAACAGAATCAAAAATACATTAAAACAACATTTTAAAACCTAGAACTACACAAAATGACTAAAAATGCATTTGTTCCAGTTATGTCCCGGTTGTCCTGGATTTTTCATACTCGAAATAGGAAATGTCCCGGTTTTGAACCCTCGGCTTCTGGACACCCTAGATATAGGGGGAGAGAGGGAGAAGCAGAATAAGCGCAAAAACAAATTCCAAAACCGAAAACGCGCGGTAATTTCGGAAACTACATACGACTTTAAGGCATATCAGGATAAAAGTTTGATTTAAAAAATTTGAGTTATGAAATGTCATCTACGTTTCAGTGCAAATAGCTGTACTATTAATTGCTAGATAAAGTGTGTGTATGCATGTATAGGCGCACAACACACATCTAGGATTATAAAATTCCTGTGTGGAGCAATGGATTTTAATGCCAGAAAGTATTTATAGACATAGGTCTAACGTTGATTAATCTCACAGAATTAATTTCCATTTATTTGTCTGAAAGCATTCAATAGGCACAAAAGAGGTGATTAAGTCGGAAATCCTGATAGCGGTGGCGGTGGTATAATTCTGAATTAGTGTTCCGTTGCTATGGCGTCCGCGGCGGACCGCATAAGCTCCGGGATCCAAATGCCCAATTTCGTCGTACAGTCCACTCCTAGTGAAGGACTTAAAACCGCAAAGTGGTAGACCCTTCTCTATCAACCTACAGCGAGCCATTCCTGCGAATCTTAATTGAAGCCATTTGTTATGGACATACTTCGAATCACTTCAGTGGAACATTCATTCGCTACGATTTTCTCGAATTAAAACTGTCGAAAGGATATATGTTCTCTTAAGTCATTCGCTGAAATGTATAATTTTTGGTGTTAAAGAATAAATTTTAGTAGAGAATTCGAAAATTCTTCTTCCTTGGGAAATTTTTACTAATGAATTTTACGTTGAATTAAAAATTTTCTAAATAGTTTGTAAAAGAACCCATTTAAAGTCATCGAAGTTAAGGTGACCATACAAGCGAAAAACAGGGCATTTACCAGAATTTATTAGAAAAACGAATTTTTATACAAAAAGGCATAATTTGAGTATAATTCTGTATATATATATATATATATATATATATATATATATATATATATAACATTGAAGTGTAATTAATAAGGTTACTAAATTTTCTTTCTCCTAAATAATTGTCTTGCTTTATTTTAAGATAAAACTTTCGTACGATATTTCAGCGTGAGGGGAGGAATTAAATATTTAAAATAAGAGAATTAGCTTCTCTCCCTGCAGAAACAAGTCAAATAATATCAAATCATGCAATGGAAATTTTAAATAATGAATAATGAATACCGAAAAAATTATTGCATCAAGTGCAGATAACACAAACGCTAATTTTCGAGGATTGAAGAGAAAAGGAGGTTAGAGCGTTTGAAGAAAATTAAACGCAATTATTTGAATAATGCCAATTTCGTTACAAATTTTAATTATGCCTCCAATTATAAATGTCTTGTTTTATTTTCACCAAAATAGATTTGTGTGCTATATTCATATTTTGACATTCTGTTTGCGTAATTCATAATCGTATGCGTAGTATGTGAAAAAAAATTTTTTTATAAAAAAGGACTTAGAAGGACAAAACAGGACAAGGAAAGGAAGCAGGACGGAGTTCAAAATATCAGAACGTCTGGTCACCTTACCTAAGTTGAATGCTATTTTAATACCACAAATTACAGGTTTTTCAATACCATTTCAATTATCTTATCTAGTGTACTGAAAACTTGAAATTCGGAATTAGTTTAACACAAGTTTGTTCCAGTGAAATTTTGAGCACAACTTTATGTGATGAATTCAGTAACTTTTGAAGGATTCGGTGAAATTCTTTTCATATTATTTTCAACAATCATTTCACTTCCTTTGCATTTTTGGGCCATAGTTAAATCCCAATGTTGTAGGTAAGTGTCAAAGATGGTTACAAGAGAGGGAGGGAGTTGAAGATACAGTGAGAACGTAGCATCGCGTGGTGCAACCCCCCGACCTCTTCACCTCTTCCGCGTGAGTCACAGCACTTGTGGTATTTTTCAAGCGTTTACTTGTTTTGTTTTCCAGGGGAAACGTGTTCCGTGGACTCTAGCGAACGAGCAGTTTGTGCTGCGGTTGGTTTGGCCTGAAAAAGTGAAATTTACCTTCCGCGAACATTGAAAACATTGCGATGATTTCTACATAAATGAGTGAAACCGCCAATATAGAAAAACGAATTTCAAAGGACTACGGTAACTCGATGGGGTAATCAGTGCATTACATGTTATCACCACAAATCATCTGAAAATAATGAAATAAATTAATGTATTTTTTAAGTGAGAAATTAAGATTACGCTTAAAAATTATCATTTTCTGCTCGTGTGAGCAATAAAAAAATTTATAAATATCCTAGTCCCTTTTATTGTTATCTCGAAGTCGCTTTGTAAAAATTAGGCGCAATTGCGTATAAATAGTCTAAGAAAATTTATGTCAAGCCTATTTAATGAAGCGGCAACTGGCCGTTTCATCCGATTCTTTAAAGAACTAATAGATATAAATTACAAGATTCTACAATTATTTTATGTGAATTATGATATTGTCTTCGTAACTCTTGAATAACGACCTTGGCGTCATAAACAGCGTTCTTTTCAAACTGATCTCTCCCCTTCTCCCGCCCCCAGGTCATCCATGCCCCTCCCCCATCCCCCTTCCTTTCCCCAAGTAGGTATAAATACAACTACGCAACCCCCGTTTCCTCTCTTGAGAGTGTGCCACTGGACTCTTCTTTCCGCCAGTTCGTGCGCTCTCAAGTCCCGCGCCCTGAAGATGATTTAATCGAAATCCTTATCGGTCCGATATTTCTCAATACTTACTGGCTCCAGACGCCTTTCTCTGTTTTCCTACATTCAATTTAGTCAGTGTCACATTTGCTTATTAACACCCCTGTTATTTTATTATTTTTAGTTTAGAACAGTGAAAACATATAATTGTCTTACAGAGGCTTCGAAGTTGTAATGATTATCATCTCGACTTTTTTTCAAATTCATAATTCGCATTTCATTATCATTGCTTACAACAATCCATCTCGTGGGAATTCTTACCTCACTTCCCTCTCTTCCTCCCTCTCCAATCTGTTTTCTATAATATTGCAGACGTATTGGAATGCGCCAGGTAGAATTTCTTTCTTTTCGGTTTCTCGTTTCATCTTTTCATCTCCGCCGTGTCTCTTTTATTTCCAATTCCCTCAAAAATGAAATGTTTTTTATGAAATACAATTCGATATATCGAATAAGAGAGTCAAGGTTCTAGAAAATGTTATTTAAAATCCACATGATATTAATAATTTTCTCCGAACAAATTGAGATGGAAGTCATTTATAGCGATATATATCGGAAACACTCATTTTGTTTACTTGATATTTTGATTCGCCATTGTAGTTAAATTTGCGATGGCGGACTCAAATATATATATATATTAGTAATATAAAGTAGTTGCTGTTTCAGTTTTGATAATAGATTTTTAGACAAACAATACGTATATTGATCTTTCTGAAAAAATCAGTCAAGTTTTATTACTCATATGTTACTAAGAAAGCTCTTGCATTACATCTTTTATATTTTCTCATGTTAACTTCCAATTACCTAGTGATCTGCATGCATTATTTATAGATCTTATCTACATCATACCCTGCAAATCACCAGACTGGTGGGTGGCAGGGGGTGCAGCACACCAAAACCTACCTAATAAAGTCCCTCGTGGGAATCACTCTCCTATTATGATCCCGTATGGTCCTTGGAAAAAACGAACCCTGATATCGCTCGGTCCTACAGTCGATATCTCGTATTTTATCCTCGTGATCGTGCCTGCCCATGTACGTAGCGGCCTCTAATATTCCTGAGACCTCCTCTAAGAGAACTTCTGACTTAAATTTCTCCAGAAGCCTTAACCTAGCGCTAATTATGCGATCCTCTAGCGATATCCAATTCAACTCCTTCAAGAGTGATGTGACGCTTAATTTTTGCTCATATTTTTGCTTAACGAATCTGGCTGCTCTGCGTTGGATTCTTTCTAACGCAAGTATCTGGCCTTTTTCGTACGGAATATGAGGTCGAGAAAATGTATGTACTTAATAATTGAAGGACAAATGGTATTTTAAATGAAAAGCACCTTTTCCACTAGCGATACTCAGTCTTTCTTACTTCTTTCAGTTTTAGAACGGCATTTGCATGTAAAAGGCCAACCATGCAGCTCTAGGTTTATTTGAATATAAACGTACAGCAATTATGCAATTTTCAGTAAACGAACAACTGCATCATTTAATTTTACGTATCAGAAGAACTTCTGTAAGATTCATAGATGATAACACTGAAGAGCATTTAAGCGGTAGTTTTATGAAGCTATTGATTAAAATTCAGGTAGATTCAATGATTTACATGTCATTCGAAGTTCTTGAGTTGAATGTTAAATTTAAACGGCCGAACCTTTCTTTCAGATTTAAAAATACCGACGACTAAAGACACTTTTGGATAATCTTCGTGCAACATAACCAATCCGGGACCAATCTGTTTCTCCAGTTGAAATTACTTGGAAATGGTGAAGCACATTTTCTTGTTTACATTTTAAAATTACTGAAAATAATTTTACAAACTTGGGACTTGATCCGAAGAACGCTAATAAGAACAAAAAATTTTTTTCTTACAGTCGATTTTCATATACTCGCCGATTTGATGTACAAATTTGCTTTGAAAACGAAAATTTTATTTTTTTATGTGAGAATCCGTCGTTGTCAAAGGACACCCTATTGTTGCTGATTTATCGAAATTACGGAGAGTGAATAACATCAAATGGAATCTTTATATGCAATAATAAGTACTATCTCTGTAAATGTAGTTTATAAGAATCGATTTTAATACTTTCACTTGTTTATATTCATAGTCAAACTTGATACTTCGTGTATTCTTCTCATCGCTAAAGCCATTTCACCGTTTTGGATGTAAGAATATTCATTTTCACTGTCCATGCGCTGGTAGGAGCTATTTATTGACATGGTTTGCATTTTGGCGGTTTATTGTGTCGCAAAGGTTTCAACGGTGTGCGCAGTTACTATTTCTGGGCCATCTTTAGACTGACTTAAGGCTATTGATGACACCACATGAAAATCTTGACCACTCGTTTCGCTTTAGCCGCTGTTATTCCACAAGTGGTTGATGTTGCGACTGGTTAACTTTGTAGATGCTCGATATTTAACTTTGCATCGCATGAAACATTGTGACAAACATGTAAAGAAACGTGTTTGAAAGGTAATATTTACGAGAATCTGAACAATTACACGATTGAGTCACAGCTTTAATAAAGACTTTAAGAAGGCCACTTAAGTGGTTGAAGAAAAATTTCTTTCGCGTTAATGTCGAAATGTTTTCTACTGCAAGAGGAAAAATCTCTCTTATACTTCCTTTAAAAACTGGCGGTTTTATTCAATCAATCTCAAAAAAATAAATGAAATAATTTTTCAAAAATGCTACTTGCAAAAATTATTTCTGAAATTCAAATTATATATAAATCTAAGGGAAACATAAGAATAATTTTTCAAAACATTAAACGACTTTGGTTCTGTATATTAAATTTGTCTTCGAATTTGAAAAAAAAATTCTAATGTAGAATAGATGGATTACATTTGGTGAAGTAATTCGGCATTTGTTTCCGCACAATTACATTATAGCTATCACGTTCACATTATTACGTCAGTGAGTCAAATTAGAGGTAGAATTCAGTCATCATATGAGAATTTACACCTTTATTATCGCTTATCAACGTATTTTCAGTCAGTGTTCAAGAATAAACTTCCATATTTAAGCCTTTGAATTCTATTTATTTATCCGCAAACCATAACCCGATGCTGCTCTTTCTATCATTGTAATACACGCACGACTTATTTAAATATAGACAATAAATAAATTTAATCAAATTAAGCTTTAATATTATCAATACTCGTTTTAGACAAGTTAAACAAATTTATTCCTATTTGTGTTTTGCAAACGCATTTAAAATCCACGTCGAATATGTCACCCTTCCAGCAAACAAGGCAATCGCCTCTAATAAGAAACACCTCAGCAAAGTAAACATTGGGTAATTACGCCAACACTTTAATAGCAGCCCGTCCCAAAAGATCCAGCACCTGGAGCGAGAGATGCTTCTAAACTGTTTCCCAAAGGTGAGGTTATGATTTAATCATTAGCAGCAGCGTCAACAGCAACGGCAAGCAATGGAAGCTTCACCCCAGACCTTGAGATGAGATTGTGGCTCCTTCTGGTAGTAGCTTCTGGAAACTCTTAAGGGCCTATGAAATGGGAGTGTGATCTCACGTATGGTTCTCCAGGAATTCCAGTTCTCTCCAGTTGGCCCTTCATTGCCGCATTCTCATACTCCATCCTGCGTCACTACGCGTTCCCTCCCCCACCTCTTCCGCCTAATACCACTACTACCCACGTCTTCGGCAAAGAGGTAAAGTCTTAATGGTGTCGTTAAAACAAGAGAGAGGGAGGGAAGAATGATGGAACGGGAAAGGAGAAAGGATATTGGTTAGAGTTTCTTGGGAAGTAAAAGCGCGGAGAAGAGAGAGAGAGAGAGGAAAAGGAGAGAGAGAGAGTGAGAGTGTAAGACACTGGCGTACGTGTCCGTTGCGGGTCGAAAGAAGATTAAAGGGGGAGGCAGCAGAGGGAGCAAGAAACGATAGCAATTTCCCAGTCATGGAAGCGTTCGAGAGAGAAATGAGGAGTGAGTTTAGAAACAGGTGACGTGATGAAAAGGGACCAAGAAATGAGATTCCCGTTCTGCGAGATTAATTGTGGTTAAATTCACGGAGGAATGAAAAAAAGAATGGAAATTTTCTGAGACGTGATTGAAATTAATTTACGTAATCGATGAGGGATATGCAGATGAGAAAAGTAACATGGATATTGTTCAGAACGTTCTAGATCCTGTTATAAATGCATTTTTCCTAGAACCAGAAAAAAAGTAAAAATACGTGTTGGCGAGTCAAGTATACAATTTGACTGGAGTTTTTGAGAGAAGCTCTAAAAGCGACGTAGTGATGAAATAAGAAATAGTTGTTAATCTTAAAACAGTAAAATTAATTTGTTCATAAAATGTTATTTATCTATAAAAATATCTCAGTGAATGAGAAATGTAAGTAGAGCCAGCAATTACCTTCAATTTTCTGAGTTTTGAATAAACGTAAGCATTTATTTAGATATTTTTTATTTATTGGTTATGCATATAGTTACTTCTTGCTGAATTGTCGATACAATGACGTTATTGAGAACAATCACCATATTTGTTATTCATTCATTTGCTTTGAGATTGAGGAAATAACAAGAAAAATACGTGCTATTATCAAGCAAGGATGTCAGATGACGATATTTCCAAATGGAAAGTAAACATAAAAAACGACCACCAACCAATACTAAAGAGCTCCAAATAAAGACACGGAATCAAAAATGGAATGTTAAATATTAAAATGACAAAATATTATATATATATATATTTACGCTAAGGTGCAGAAACATACGGAACAGATTGGAATGGCGCGAATGAAATTGTAATTGGTTACATATTTAGCAAGATAAATCGGCATCGAGGAAATAACTGAAACTGAAAAAAGACATTTGTTTCTGGGATTATATCGAGATGAAAGAACGCTGAGAAATATTAAAAAATGTCAACATGAATCTCCAAAATCTGAAATGAAGGAAGGATGTAAAATTAAGAGTTGCTAATATATTCCAAAGTATAACAGAGAATGAGGGAAAGGCGAGTAGTAATTAAAAAAATACATACGGGAAGCAAGCGCAAAACCTAATTAGGCAAAAGTGGATCCGTGGCGGCGCCTAGACGAACATATTACTGCGCGAAGATGAGATCTGTAAGGAAGAGGGACGTGTGGCGGGCGGTAGGGGGGAGGGGGCGGCGGCAGGGAGGAGGGGGCGGCGGTAGGGGGGAGGGGGCGGCGGAAGGGGGCGGGAGGATATGAAATGGGGGAGGAGGGTCGAATGCGGCGGCTTCGGAGGGAATAATAAAGGAAGGAGTAGAAGGGCATCCACACGGAGCGGAGGAAAGCAACAGTGTCCCTACCGTCGCAATTACGTCTTGATTTATGACCGTCTGATAACAAGCGGGAGGGAAAGGTGGGTCAGAAGTGGGGAGGGAAAAGAGAGAGGGGGAGGAGATAGGGGGTGGGAGGAAGCGAGGGCGAAGGAAGAAAACGGTAGGAAGAGGAATAGAAGCGCGAAGGAGAACACGTTAGTGAGACTCCACCACCACTATCCCACTCCCTCAACTCCATCCTACTCCTCCAACACCATCCTACTCCTCTACCTGACTCCTCCTCCTCTCTCTCTCTTTCTCTCTCCTTAGGTCAGCCGTCGGTTATATGGGAATTGTTGCGGGTGCTTCGGCTAGAAAGTCCCTAGCAAAGTATGGGTGGAATGAGGTGGAGGTTGAAGACAGGAGGTCATGAGGTTGGGTTGGGTTGGTGCTGAGGACTGGGGGAAAAGAGAGGATGGCTTTTGGACATTCCTCGTTTCTTCGAAAGGTCACGTTAGTTATGGGGTGCGCATTTGTGCCAGAAAGAATAAGTGGTAGTATTTCTTACACGTTTCGCAAGATATGGTATATATTATTTCACCTCTACAAAAATGTCGTTTGCGATGTCAGTTACCCAATTTCGATTGGTGGGATTTTATTTTTGTGTGCGTACGTTGAAAGTTTAATTTCGCAATTTTTGATTTTCCCATTTCTCAAATTCGTTTCTTTCCTTTGGTCACGACGACATATCTGTGAAAATAATATAAAATTTCAGCAGACTATTATTCGTTTTCGCGAAATTGCGCTTTCTTCAAACTTACCATCTTAATGTCAAGTCCGAATAATATTTATTTGCCCGATTTTACCTTTATTAGAGTAAAAATTCAAACAGTACCTTTTCCTCAACCTCTCCAGTTTAAAAATATCCACCCTTCGTTAATCAAGTCCTATGGACAATCTTGAACACTTTCAAGACGCTACAAAACTGAAATTGTATGTATCACTTGCGCTATACGTTGCAGCATAAGCCTAATGCTTAATATATGTATCCAAAATAAAATATGCTTTACTAAATGCGAATCTACATGGTGCCTTGGGTAATGATGTGGACGACAACGAAGAGTATGACTTGTATGGCGTGTAACCCGAAGGGGTACAATTTGAGTAATACTCCGCAGGTGACAGTGCTCTTAGAATATGTTATATACAGAAGGTGCACATGCTGTTTGGTGAACAGTTGGCACAGTTTGAAGATGATCAAGAGGAGATAGAAGTTGTTGAAGGTTCTTCACCTATTAAATTTCTGGATTCATTATAAGGCTTGGAGACGGCAAGGAAGTATTAACCGAGATTCGAAACTAATGACTGCGTAACGGTGATATGAAATTACATTGAAAATTATTTGTATAGGTTAATAGGAACAGAGAAAAAACACAAGCAAGTCTATAGGGTTTTTAAGACACAATAATACAATAATGAAAG
The DNA here is from genome assembly GCA_036926305.1 of Uropetala carovei. Lineage (NCBI taxonomy): Eukaryota > Metazoa > Arthropoda > Insecta > Odonata > Petaluridae > Uropetala > Uropetala carovei. Next base: position 77,943 of record JAXCHB010000374.1, read on the forward strand.
ACTGCATTATATTAGTCATTTTGTCATATTTATGTTCGATGATTTCGCAAAACTCTAATAAAGTGTATAATATGTTTTTTCAGAGCAATGAACGTAAATTTTCTAGCCTTCGCACATTCCGCGATTTTATATCTTTTAAATCGGTTCTTTCAGAAACGTAAATCGAAGTTTCAGTGAACACACGCGCGCGCACACACGCACACGCACACGCAGGAGGGGTGACCGGAAACAAACCGGTGTATTTTTTTCTCTAGAGTAGTTTTTCACACTGGTTTACTGCAAACCGTGATTTTTCACGTCTCATGCATTATCAGTTCATTAGGCATCTTTCATATTCATGCCAGCTTCTATACAACACTCATATAACGAAATGGTGTTTAAGACACCCATCATTGAGTTACGAGTACAATTATAATATGCTATAACGTTTAGTGTGAGTTTAGAAAAAAAATGATTAAAATGATGAAAATACATTAAATTATTGTACCTGGTGGCGTTTATAAATGAAATAAAAGAATTTCTGGGGGACGAGAAAAAAATCGAATGATTGTATCCCGCAATTGATGGTCATACAAAGCATGATCAAAGGTCGGCCAAATCGATGTTCTGATAAAAGGTACTAAGCGTCGTATCTTATTGAAAAAATATACGCTAATTGAGGTGATAAATATGGAATGGTTCATGATATTATCGACGATGGTTACAGAAAAGTGATAGCCACGTGGATACTGAAAATCACAAAGGACGAGTAAAAAAGAAGATCCAGCGGCATTTTGCATCAGATATTAACAAATTAGACTTCTTCTAGATTAAATGTTTTTGGACAGTTTTATCATGTGACGAATCGTGGTTTGATCATTAATATCTTCAACTGAAGTCCCAAAATCGCCAGTACGAATGTTTATGAAGTACTCGGCCTCAGAAAATTTGCAAAATGTATGGAAAAGTTATGCATCACACACACATACACACACACATGTACGTATATATATATAATTTTGCCATTTATTTTTTAGTAATGTTTGCATAGTTGTATAATTTTCCCAAATGATTAGTTAAAAATTTGATTAACTCAATTATTTATTCTCTTTAATTCACAGGAGAGTTTAGCATTCTAAGTTAAACTCTATGATACCCTCCTAGAAGTATTTTTTCTCTTGTAGGACTAATTTTCTCTTGTTATGGAACTCTTCTTATCGATAGGATAAAGGAAGTTACGGAATACTTGCTATCTAGCAGAAAATGAAGTTTCCGGCGTATGATTTAGTTAACTAGATCCATGTTGCTCATATTTGATACACATTGCACTTACAAAGACAATACCCAAGTCGATGATTCCATAAAATCTCTTTAGACAAAACGATAAACCTTTGAAGATGGCTAATTTATAACTTAATATTACTTATCAGCCATTGCACGATTTAATCTATATATCACCTATCTATAGTTGTTTTGGACGTTAAATTAAGGTATTCATGGCATTTGATTTGTTTGAATAATTCAAACAAAAAATACAGCCATCAGACGTATTGGTGATATGAGTATGAATTGCAAATGCACGTTTTCATACTGATTTACATCTATTTGAAGCAAGGTTTTGTAGTTGTCGTTATCAAAAGTCACGTGTTTACCTGGTGTGAAATTATTTATTTTTTCATTAAAAAACTGAATTATCCTTAGTATCCGAATAAACATAACATATTTTCAATTGGTATTTCAAGTTTTTCTTATTTTTAGTTATTTTAGATTGGTGGATATTTTTATTCTCATCTGTTCTGTTATCCAAAATAATTTTCATTCAGTTCAAATAGTAAAGAGTGTCAGTGTTTAAGTCCACCGCTTATAAATTATAAATGTGCAAAACATTCGTCTGCATTTTAGAGATGAAAATTGCACATTATTAAAATTAACAAATAAGGGTTTATTTTTAACTGAACAATAGAAGCATGCATTTCTTCGATGAATTCACTCTTTTAATAAATTCCCGTATATTAAACATTAAGAGAATAATGTTTCATTATGCTATCATTTCTAAAGATTATACGATGGATACGGAGTTTTATATGTTTTGATTTTCAGCGGTCGAAAAGAGAAATTTTCTCTTGATATTTCTAAATGTATGCAGAACTTCTACATTGAAATAGCTTTGAAGGTCATCAGCATTACGCCGATGTCTAGCGACATTAATATCGACCAAATTATCGAAACCATTCAAATTCGTTTAATTGCCACGAATTTTCGATGATTACCTGTCAATAAATTCTCTTAGGGATACCAGGAATAAGGGAATAAAAAATTTGCAAATCGTACCAACCTCTCCTCAAATGGCGCAGGGTGCTTAAAGCGAGATGTTGTGGGTGGAACACGTTAGAGGAGGACGGCGACTGGGGAAGGGTGGGAGAGTGCGGGGGTGGAGGAGAGAGGGACGCGAAAGACACCGTACCCAAGACCTTTCTCCGAGATCACGTGTCGCGCGGTCTAAAGGGCCCGCCGTCGAAAGGGGCGAGGAGAACGTGAGTGAAAGATATCGCGTGAGGAAAGGGTCAGCGGAGAACTGGGCGGGAGTGAGAGAGAGGCTATAAAGCATCAAGTAGGTGGATGGCGGAGAGAGAGAGAGGCCACCCTCCTCAGAGGGAGTGTCGAGGTTTTATGACGGAACGGTAAAGATGACACCCCTTTGGGAGGAGACCCGCTCTTCTTCCCCACGCACGGTGGTTCCCTCCTCCTCACGCCCAGCTGTGGATCCCTTGGGAACGAGGAACCTAAGTATCCACGGTATATAGAAATGATGTCATTTTTACATGGTTTGATAAATGGAAGCCTCTCTTGTTACGCCCAGGGTAATTGATTTAAGTTTTCTCGGTCCTTTTGAGGCGGCGAGGCCAGGTGGAGAGGCGGATGCGACGCGGAAGATATAGTATGAAGATTTTTTCCTAGAATATTTTATGAGTAAGCAAATAAGTGCAAGGTTTCTATTTTATGGACTGAAAATAATGGAATTGAATACCACATGGGTGGCAATTTAAAACCAGTCGTCTCAGTGGACCATTTGGCATTGCAATTTTAAAAATCTGTATCTCTCCAGTTTATAAAAACATACTTTGGTTTTTAATCCTTTAAAACATTTATAAAAATGAATGTATGTCGTTCTTGATTTCTGTCTAGATAAAACTGATAATTCGTATACTGTGTATAAGTATAAGATTTTCTGCACATTAATCTATTAACGCAATAAGAATTTATTAATAAATATTATATTTTGACGCTTGGATTTTATGTAGCGACCTTTTTGCTATTAGATCGTGTTTTTGTAAATCACAGAAACATATATAGCCGTGTCTTAGCAAAATGAGCTAATTTATCGGTGGATTTTTACCGGTTACCTGGAGGCAATTATATGACACTCGTCTTCCGATGGAAACCCTCTCTCGAAAGGACTAATTCGCTCAGATCATGCTCACGTGAAGCGTCACACGTATGACCAATGCGTGCACGCACGCGGACGGATGCACTTTGTTGACACTTCAATTCGCTGTATTTACGCCTCACCAGTCACTTTAAATTCATAGAACGGACATTTCATTTTTGGAGTTTCCACTATCTATCTAAAATTAGTTATTTTCCAAAGACGCGTGGAAAACACAGGTGACGCCCGATTTACGCCAATTCGATTTACTCGCTTTCATTTTAACGCCATTTCTAATGAACAAATATGCAACCCGCCATAAGGAGAAAAAAAATTTGAACTAAAAAATACTTTTTATAAAAAAACAGGCATTTATTCGTCGACAATTTGGTTGTACACTAAATTTAATGTAAATTATCAATCGTCAACAGTAGCAGCCCTACAGTATGTACAAATAAAATTGTATTTGCGCACCGTGCTCATTTATACGCCTTCGCCACCTTTTAATGTTGCATTGTGAGGTCTCACTCGCATCCTATCGCTCGCCGACAAAGTATACTATATTTCTTTCACCGCGAAAGTATAAATAGGTAGGCAGTTTATAACGTTATCCATTTAGCTCTCGTTTATCTCTGCGATTTTATTTCTTAATATTCTTTAATTTATCCCCCTGTGTTAAAATGAACTTCAAAAGGGTTAGAAGTGATTCTAATATGGGAAGGAAGGATGTAAAAAAAGCTAGAAAGTCTGTTTCCTTAGAAATTAAAATAGAGGTGCTTAAAAGGTTTGAGCGTGGTGAAAGAAACATTGACATTCGGAAAGCATTGGGACTCAGTGATTCTACAATAAGAACAATCCGTGACAATGCTAAAAGTATTCGTAAAATGGCTCGAACATCAGCGGATATCAGTGCTACGAGAATGATGAAAGTTCGTTCGGACGCTTAAGAGAAAATGGAACGGTTATTGGCCACGTGGATTGAACACCAAAACCAGAAAAACTGTCTTTTATCCATGGCCATCAAACAAAAGCAAGCAAGAAGTTTATACGAAGAATTGACGAAGAATGAGACGGATGCAGTTCATTTTGCTGCTAGCGATGGCTGCTTTGGTCGTTTTACGAAACGCTATGCTTTCCATAATCTGAAGGCTTGGATGACTTCGGCCATTTTTAATGATTATTTTCTGTCCCATCTTGAACCGGAATTTAAGGCCTACTGCGAAAGGAAGAAATTGCAATTCAAGATTCTTCTTCTTCTCGACAACGCTCCTGGTCACCCTTCTAACATTACTGGCTTAAGTAATAACATTAAAATTGTGTTTCTACCCCCTAACACCACCTCTCTGATTCAACATATGGATTAGGGAGTTATTGCAGCATTCAAGGCCTACTATCATCACCGAGTCTTGGACAAGCTAGTAATGGATACCGATGTAGAAAACAAATCAAGCATAAAAGATTTCTGGCGGACTTTCAACATTAAAATGAGCATTGATATCATCGATGATTCCAGGGAAGAAGTTTCACAAAACTGCTTAAATGCAGTGTGGAGGGAGATCTGGCCGGAGGTCGTCAATGACCTAGGTGACTTTGATGCTCATGTTTTGGAGACTGAGAGAAACAGAATTGTTGATGTAGCCCACCGATGAAGTTGATGGAGATGTTATAGAAAATCTGCTACAGTCACACACAGAAGATCTTGCGAATTAAGACATTATCGCATTGCAGGAGGAGCTACTAAGAGAGGAATCTGAATGCCGTACTGATGAAGTTGATCCTGATAGAAAACTGTCGACAAAGGACTTGGCAGCGATTTTCAAGCATTTGGACGACATATCAGCGATCCTTGATGAAAAAGATCCAGATCATCAAAGGAGTTCAAAAGTTATAAGAGAAGCGAATCAACTATTTAACTGCTACAAAGAACTTTATGCAGAGAACAGAAAGGCAATGACCCAGAGTTCTATTACACAATACCTGAAGAAGCCTTCAACCTCCTCATCTGGACCTTCGATATCAAAAGGAGAGCAAGCATTAAATAAGCCATCCACTTGAAGTAAGCCCCAGCCAAACTCTAGGTAAAAATCTTTGATATAACTGCTTTATTTCTTTTATAAGTTTTAGGAATTTTTATCGTTATTAATGTAATTAGTTTGAAAATTATGATTATATATACTTTAACCCATCAGGGATGTATCATATACACGGAACGGGAGGTAAATCTACAGATATGGTCGTCCCAAGTCGCCAAAATATAGCAAACTTTATATCTATTTTGCATAAATCCGAATACTTTTAATATCAGCATGTATTGTAATAAGGTGATGCTTATATTCACTTTTTTCTTCATTTTTACTTAAGGCGTTCATGATCAAATTCTGTCGAAAAATTACTTTCGATTTACGCCAATGTCGATTTACGCCATAACCCTCGGAACCTATCTATGGCGTCGCCTTTATCTCGTTTATCTTCTCCGTCTTCTCGATCGTTAGCGATGACCTGCACTTTGACGCACGAATCACAATAACAATCGTCAGTTAGGTATTTCCTCCTGCTGGGAAATATCGACACACAATATACACTCATATGCATAAACACGCATCCGCATTTACGCAGGTACACGTACTACATACGCACCCACCACACTAACAGAAACAGAGTATTCGCTATCTGCGATGGTTTCATTCCTGAAAAACACCGCGGATGCCAAAACATAAGAGAAAATGAGTAAATTTCCAGACTCACAAGATCAAACATTATGAAAAGATTAAAAGAGAAAACACACTGCAATAGAATGTAGCAATATTCCGTATAGCGTGATAATCTGAATATATGGTTATTAGCAATGAAAATACTCTCGCGGGGTAATTTATAAAGGGTATTATCCAAAACAGCTCGGTGAGCAGCCACGTGAAGATACTACACCAAATATGCGTGCCGCATTAAGGCCCCTTAATAAATCCAACGGGCCGCATTCCACGTTAAAGGCTTTCCCAGTCCTCACACAGTTTAATTTTTTTTGGACATTCCCTTCCCACGGGGGCGGATATACACTTAATTGCACTATTAAACACATTCATTCAGGAAAGAAACACGCTCTTCCCATATTGCGCCGAGTATTATAAATGGGAATGAGCAATAAACAGCGGATATTTTGAAATGCCTGGCGACTTAAATTTTTTACATTATTTAGCAAGATTTCCGTGAAATATTATATACTAGAAATACACGTTTTTGCCGCATCATTATATGAGGCAGCGTTTAACAGACCGCATAAGGGCTCCTTTCGGACCGCGTGATCTAGCTTGCCTTGTGACTTCCTTCTGCTTATTCCCCTTTTACCTAGAACTTTGTTCGAATAACCCAGTATAATCTATACCAATTCATAAACATACACTCTAATTTTCCATAAATATTTTTATTTTATGGCACAATATAGCTCACATTCGATCTTTTCACAAAGTCAAATTAATTGCAATAGGTAATTGACGGTAATTAATGGGATCTTGTGTTTCGACAACACGATGAATATATTTTGTTTTTGACATAAAAGAATGATGTTCAGATATTTTTTAAATTTTGCAGTTGATAACAATAGTCATACGTTATAGAAAATGGTTATATAGTTTTACATACGTAGATTCCAGCCACGAAATTACTGAATTCTTGCATGTATGAAAAAGTAAAAAGAGAGCTACAATTATCTGACAAAGCAAAATAATTCCAAAATGCTACCGCGGGTGGTAAAGGTAACGTGTGTATGGGATAGAGGATGGATGTAGGTAGTAAAATTCCTACGGTTAAATCGGTGCTCGAAAGTGTTTTATTATAACTTATTTCCAATGCCGTTATTTTATGGCAGAAATATTTCCACAACCTATAGACATAGAATTTACCTATAGCTCTATCATTAATACTAATGCACTTTGATTTATTTAGCAGTGTTCTTAAATTTTCTTTTTTAAATTTTAAACCTTCCTTAGGCATTAAGTGCAGAACGAAATTAAATAAGTAAATTCGCTGTAGATAAGATTTAATAGGTAAAAATCACATTTGTAGCCATTTCAATTATAGGAAAACTAACATGTTTATATCGTAAAGAGATTATTAAATAAAACACCTCAGAGATTGTATTTATTTAACTAAAGTCCTTTATAATCAGTAGAATAATACGAAATAATTCATGAAATAGAATTTTATGAAAAAGAGAAATTGTAAATGGATATGTTGTCAAGCAAAAAGTAATTTATGAACTTCATTTTCTCTTGTCGCCAAACTGTAAATTCATTTCCAAAAGAATCCAAATTGAGAAATTCAAACTACATCAAAATTTCTGATATAAATCTTTAATCTATGCCTTTATCTGAACAATAATATCTAGAGAGGCATTCAAAACTCATATTTTAATCTGTTGGCACATTAAGAGTGATTAATTGCGTGTAATTTTTTCAGTATTAAATGCGATTCAAAAAGATATTTAATGGACTGAGCCTAATAGGAAATTTGTGCTAATGTGGATGAATTGGAGCGACGAGGGGAAATGAGCTATGTCATCATATTCTGAGAGAATGGATTACGGATAGATATAAGGACTATGAAATGAAAATAGTTAGTGATATCGTTCATTAAAAATCCAAACATTTAAGATTATTGTTAGAATTAAGAAATGGGTAGCATTGGAATATAAATAAACGCATTAAATCATTTTTTCGACTAATTATACTATTTGAAAATCCTAATTACATACTTTAAATAATGTATAGTTACTTGAAGGCATTAATAGAAGTTGTCAAAATGAGAACGAATAACGTCATAACGGTCGAGGTTTATTCGAAACCCGACTCGGTTTTTGCGATATTTCTCCGAAAATACATCATTATTGTATACATCGACCATTAGAAAAAATGTAGAAAATATAATTTCCTAGATCTTTTATTTCAAATAATTTTCCATAGCAGTTATTGTTTAGGAATTATTTATAAATAATAGGTTTTTCGGTTTCCGTCAAATATCTCCTTAAAAACATCGTTATTGGTAATCTTCGTGAGGACCAAAGTTGTAGAGAATAATATATCTTCCAAGTTTTGATTGAAACAAATTTTCGTAGAACCATCCATTTCGGAGACATTTTGCTTTATTCGTAAATTTTCAGTATACAGCGCCACCACCATGTAGCGGTGAATTCCGTTAACATATTCAAAATATACGTAATTTACGGCAGTAAGGACGACTGTATTCTTTTACGATACGAAATGATAATTTTGCCTCATAATGCTATTCATAATAATTTTAATATCCATACCCCAAATATGGAGAAAGTCATGTGTTGACCACATCAGATTTTTTTTTATTTTTTACACTTTCAGAACCGACCGTCTCGCCAATTATACAAACTTTACACCCTTCTCTTTTCAAGAGGAAATGGAACCATTTCCAGAAAAAAATGGATAGCCATCGAATTTTCAAATGCGCAAGGTGCAAACATTAACTTTGGACTAATGTCACTGCTATAAAAATTTTCCGAGATAAGTATCATTCTCGTCGAAATTAGGCAGTGGCTAAATAACATCTTAAATTAAATGATAATCTGGATAAATCTAATAAATGCACAAAAGGCCACATTATATTATATATTTGGTGTTTCTTCGCTGGGAAACCACCAATTCGCGAAAACAATCGCCACTAGATGGACGTGAAGGGACTTATGGCACCTGATGAGTTTCCTAAACAGTTAACGCACGTTGCAGTATTACTGGTAGAATGTGAAACATTAATAAAACATCTGAAGTAAAAATAACAGAAATAATATATGAGCTAATATTTACATGAATGTGTCCACACTATCTGAAAATAGGACACCGATTTTTTCATGCAAAATAATATTTTCTCGTATTATTTAAATATCGCATTAAAATACCATGGAAATCATAAAATTAATTTAAATTTCTTTAATGGGGTGTATCTGTTTATATTAAATCTTTATTCATTTAATGGGCACAAAATTAATCTCAATAAAGATATCAAAAGTATATATTCGTCACATCACTTTTCCACATTTTTCTGGTTTCTTTCCGTTTTTACCAACTTCTTTCTTCAACATTCTGAAAATATCTCAAAATCCTAATTGGACATTAAGGGACCGAGACTGCTGAGAAATAAATCCGTAATAAATTTCTAGCGTAACAGGAATGAAGGGAAGGAAAGAAAGAGATAGAGGGAGATGAGAGAGAGAGAGGAAGAAATGGGAGATAAGAGCAGAGGGGATTCATTTGAGGGCACTGCGGACACGCGAGGACTTCATCCGGCGAAATTTCGTCGAAAAATAACAGGATCCCAGAAACCATTAACACCGTCAAATCGGAAACGTAATAAATAAAATACAATATCATTTATTCTCGGAGGCCATTCATTCTCCCTCCATTACAGATCTAAAAATCCCTCTCTCTCACTTCCAACTCCCTCTGCTCCCTTCACAGGCCACGGTTCCCACCCCAAGCCGCTCGTGAGTTAAAGAAAAGAGCGGCACACCTCCCGTCAATGTATTCATGTATTCTGTTACCATCTTCATTATCAGACTTGATCCATGTACGCCTCGGAGCGGTGTCGCCCCTTCCTTAAACTCCACACACGCACGGGTTAAAATTGATGAACCAGATTTTGGGTGCCGTTGCCATGGCTACGGCCTCTTACACTCCTCGCGTGCCACGCCTCTCTCCTTCGACGCACACACACACATATAGCCGTCTTTTTTCGCCTCTTTAAACGAGACAGTATTTTTTTGTCGCCCCACAGCTCTTCATCCTTTTTATGCGCGCGCCATCACGACCGTCTCCTCACCTACAAAAAAAAGCGCCTTCGGCAACGATGCCATCGGAAACACTTAACCGTTTCTCCTCATCTCTTTATCGAAGGAGCGAGACAAGGGAAGATGGCGTCCTATTTTTTTCGCGCGGGTATCGCGGGTCCCTTTAACGATATTGCCGTGTAATGGCGTTTGTCGAGGGGTCGCCACCTTGGGAAAAAAAGACGGAGGGCTTTAAAATGGCTGCGATTTTTTTAAAGCGCTCGAGGAGGCTCTAATAGAAGAGGGGTCTTGGGGGAGGGTGCGGTAACGGGTGCCGAGATTTTGTGCGTAGAGAGAGAGAGAGAGGGGTTTGTGTGTTCCATTAATACTAATGGATTACTGAAACACACTGGGCCTACCCTGACACTGATAGATGATGTTCGCCTCGCTCCCACGCACTATTCGGGGCCATTAAAGGACGGTATTTTGCGCCCGTGGAGAGAGAGAGAGGGAGCGAATGAAAGAACAAGAGGTGGCGATGCGAAAGTCCGGGCTTTAAACCGGTTTAAGGGTTAGAAGGCGTGTCGCGGCTTTCGGGACATCATACTCGAGATAAAAAAGCGTGTCGAAGGTTTTGGGAAAGTGTCGTGTGACAAGGTCTTAAGGCTTTTCGGCTGCGTCACTTACGATTTTAACACGCCGCGGATGGCTTCGGTAAAAGCTTTCGATGACAGTGTGCCTTATCACGCTATTCAATTTCTTCGAAGGCTGCTTTTCTCTTTGTGCCATAAATCCGATTTTAATGTCGGCGCGGCGAGTTTACACGCTTCCGTCATTTACGATTTTTATGGCCGTTTGTTTGCTGTATTTTGCGACTCTGGTAATTTAAGGTTTTGGGTAGGAATTGGACGGTCGTTTCCAGCGACACAAAGTTTCGAAGAAAAATTAAACTCGAGTCGGAGACCGAATACGCATGTTAGTGTGCGTGCGTGCCAAGCTTTCTCGCCATAACTAATGCTAGAAAGACAATAGGATGAAAAGTTTTGCAATTCGTGGGATTTTCTTCCCTAATGATTAACGACCCCAAGATGGAGAAAGCTACGAATATAAAGGCGTGTAGCTGAAAGAGACGCTGAGGCAAAACGTCTGCAATATATCACTTCAAATAAACCTATACTAATAGGAATGAGGTTGGATTATTCTCTTAAATAACCTTTACAATATTTTCTAGGAAATTTGTTTGGAAGGAATTTTCTAGAAATTTGTGTTCACCAAAAGTAAATTATCGAACTCTCCTTTTGCAGCAGATGATCAGGGTAACTTTTAAGATATTTAATAGTTGAATAAACGTGGCCTACATTTCAGTTAAAAACTGAACTTTGGCCGTTTTAATTGATCGAGTTTTGATTACAGTATTACACAATGTAAGTATATTTAGCGAACAGTTGATAAACATCGGTGCAAATATACAAATATATATTGAAACGAATTGGTCTAAAAAATCAACGAAGTTGAAGTTCACATGAAATAAGCAAATGGCATGATTGCTGAAGCTTGATTGTCGGTTATAAAATAAGCAATTGTGAAATTCTGGAAATAGGGAATAATTTTATTTCGAACAATCAAAAACGATTCTAAACAGGAAATCAGTGCAACAAATGTAATCGTTATTACCTAAAATAAAAATTTCTTTCTTGTTGTGATGGTGTTTCGGATTATGTTTTTGGCCACTGAAGTTCTATTTATGAGTATTTAGAGATAAATGCAACCAAATATTTAGTGCAAACTAAAATCAAAATTTTCATCCAAAGAAAATGAAAGGCAAATAACAACCTTTTTAATTTTCAGTTAATGTTAAAAAAAAGAACGACATTCCCTATTTCTTCTTTCTACGAATATTTTATTTTTGGTTTCTCAAAGTTTGTCCCTAATAAAAATTATAGTCCCATTAGATAATAAGCTAATAAATCCGGCCACGCTATATGGAGTTAGATGAGAGAATAAGGAAAATCGCCCACAACTAAAAAACTATTCAATCTTTTTCGATCAAACTTTCAGAAATCACTTGGCTTTTCAGCATTTCTATTTGAAACTCGCCTTTTATCCTATAGCATTTAAATATCTTTAAAATGAGATATCGACGCAGGATTTTCACAGTTATGCCGAGAAAAATATGGAAATGAATTTCCATATCGTAGAAATTCAAACATCATTCGAAAAATCAAAAAATTACGTTTAACGACTATTTTTTCGTGATTTTTACCCATTTATTCAATTCGTGGCCATGGCTATTGTTTAAGTCTATTGTTGGCTCGATCCTAATGCGTAAGAAATGTATAGAAATTATGATAAAATCGTATTAAAAAATAATGTTAGGAAACTTTCGGATTGCATCTGATTTTCTAGACAATGGACATTAATTTCTATAATTTTCTCCGCATGATTGCACAAGTTTCACAACAAAATCTTATTTTTGAGATATTTTAAAATGTCATCGAAATAATGTTTGCAGTCTAAAAAGTAAATGTAAACGTGTTATCTTAGGAGAAAAAGATACTAGCCCCTGGAATCGATATACCTATTAAAATTAACAATTCTGAACAACAGTAGCCATAAATAATATATTATTTACCGTTATCTTTTAATTAATACAGTTCATAATTATTAAAAGTAATAAAACTTGTAGCGATTTTTCTCCCGTTACGCACTTTACGTTAGCACTTACACCTCTATCGTATATCGCCGATATTCATATTATCGCCGAACAGAATGGCTACACTGTCTCCGCGCTGTGCTTGGAAAATACCACCCTTCCATATATACCTGGCATATTGTAATCATTATTATTTGTTATTTTGGGGACATAATGAAATATGTGGTTTAGTTTCCGTCTGAGTAATAAGTCAGACAAGTGTCCTAAGTGCTTAATCTCCAATATACCAACAAGTGATTATCCTGCAAACTGCCTTCTAAAAAGTGTGCGTCCACAGGCTAGTTGTAACCAGGACACGAACAGTGAAAATAAGTGGTGGACTGAGAACTTCAGCTGTGACAATAGCTTAGACTCTGATCTTCAGAACGATACTATTTTCATGTGTACTTCAATTAATTATTCCAATGTATTCTGCTACAAAAATATTGCAGAATATCATATTGTAAAAATTGTATTTGCTCATTGTGTTACCTATGCAAAATGTTGTTATACTGAAAGTGGTGTATGGCTTTAATTCCATAATACCGATAGCATATAGGATATCAGTTGGAGTTTGTGCATCGAAAATTAGGGTTTGTTGCAAACTCAAGATGAAAGGAAAAGAAGACAACAGAGGAGCACAAACTCGCAGGAAATATCGCCAAAAGAAAAAAATATTGCTGAAGCTAGTAAAAGGGAAAATGACCCGGATAGAAAAAAGATAGAACGATCAGAACAAACGAAAAGCGAGCCATAGAGCTAATGAGTCACCAGAAGCAGCAGTAAACCGACTGTCAAGCAACAGATTTATATATATGCAAGAAAACGAGCAAATGAAAGTTCATTACAATCTGAATAGCGATTGTTGTTGATTATGTCATTTATATTTATGCACCAAATTTTAATTATTTAGTACAGGTGACGCTCGATTTACGCCAATCCGATTTACGCGCTTTCATTTTAACGCCATTTATAATGAACGTACAAATAACATCCTATTTGCGCCACCGTGCTCGTTTATACGCCTTCGCTACCTTAGAATGTTACATTGTGAAGTTCCACGATATATCTTCGGATGTGGTCGTCCCAAGTGCACTGCACAGCCACAATATTGCAAGCTTTATTCATATGTTGCATAAATATGAAAATTTTTAATAAAATAATGCCTAGATTTTTTTGTTTAATTCAGCACTGTTCCTTTATTTTTACTGCGTATTTGATAAACTATAAGTTTATATGATCAGAGGTGGCTCCTATGTCTTTTAACTGGTGGGGATAGCCACAAAATTTTGTCGTAATTTTGTGTACGCGCGCGAGCGTAATTTTGGAACCCCCATATTACTACATATTTCGAATTTTTTCACAGAACAGTGCAACCTAAAGAGAAGTTTTAAAAGGTCACTTGCATGAGAAATTTATGACACATTATTTGCATTAAACAAATACAAGGAATAATATTAAATACAGGAATAAAGTAACTACTGACATTACATCACCATAAAGAAAGATTTTACGGAGGTTTAAAAAGTTCTGGGAGGGATGAATCCCACTATCCCCATGGTAGGAGCCGCCACTGTACATGACCAAATACTGCTGGAAAATTACTTTCGATTTACGCCAATTTCGATTTACGCCATCATCCTCAGAACGTATCTATGGCGTAAATCGAACGTCGCCTGTATGTTTAACGAATAAATATTCATTAACATATATCTTTGCCAAACTACTTTCATATGCACATGACTATTATTACTTTCCGGAACATTCGAATATGTAGAATTTATATTTATTTTTTACGTTTTAGTGCAGATAAAAAATTTGTGTCATTAATGTTTATTTAAATGTTATACTTAATTCAGGCATACCCGTCTTATTTAACGGGCAATTACGCTAGTGTGTACATATTCATATATAGCTTTAGTTACGCATTGTGGCGTTTTACTGTTTTTAGTTAACATTTTTGCAAAATAAAATATAAATTACTTCCTAGTGTAAATCCATGTGTAGCCTGACTTAATTGAACGGGTAACTTGCATTGTGATTAATTTTGTGAAATATTTGTTAGAACAAAATATCGGTTCAACGAAATGATTCATGATCTTCTAGAAAAAAGGTTTCCAAAGCGATGCCCGCGGGCGCTATGGCGCCCTCTGAGGTTCGCCGCGGCGCAAGCCGAGGTTTGCTCTGGTGTTCTCTTTGACACTTTGAGCTCTTGTGACTAGAAATTTTGAGCTTCTACAGAATGCTAGAAAGTAACAATGTAATAAGGCTTCATGACTCTATCTAATAGAATTTTCGAATCGAAAAATGCATGAATTGATGAAACTTTTAATTTATATTTATAATTTAACTATAATCTATATCACCAAATTCCACGGTAGCGAGATAGCAGAGGCATTCTTCCCCTATTGATTACCATAGCAAAAGTAAAGAGACAGCAGTTCATAGGGACAGGAGCCACCAATCTCTTTCTGTTTCCCATTTCTCGATAATAAATTCGGAGAAAAATTGGCACCTGATTGAATCCAATGTTAGATCCTATAGAAATAAATCAACTGATATATTATAATTATAACGGGGCAAACTAAATTTTAAAACAAGTTTATAAAGTGTACAGCGTATCACAAACGGGCGCGTTTCATGCAACGGAGTATTAGAAAGAGATGTTTTACCCTGTACGTAAAAGCAATAACGTTTTAAAGTTCTTTTCTTCTTCATAAATAATCCATTTTCTTCCTATTTAAAAATATTTCTTGCACACTTAAGGAAATTAAACGTATTTTTGTGAGATTGATTTTGTTAGCAACAATGAAGAAGTAACAACGCAAGAAGCTGGATGCGAATTAGGCCTAAAGAGACTTTTAAAATTATAATTTGTATGGAGCGATTTCAAACCCTATATACAAATGCTATTAGGAGATTGATCTCATTATTACACGTTTCATAAGATTTTATGGGGTTAGTGTTAGGATTGTGATGCGCAAAAAAAGAGAAACCCATCGAAAAGGCCTCTCCAATCCAATTCCTACTCTCACCTTCACGTGGTCTCCCCGTTCTCCCGAGTAACCTAGATGGAGGTTGTGTTCGAATCCCAGCGGAAGTCTTGGTCAGGTAACTAAGTAGAATAGGGAGGCCTAGTTGGGCAGCGACGATGAATAGGTTACGGATAGTGGATTAATCCAGAATGGATGTCCGAAAGATATTCGAATTAGAGACGGACGGTGATCACTATATCAGCGATAATGCCTCCTCACTGCGATGAATTAGGCACTCCCTGCACAAAATGTCTTAGGAGAAGTTTCTCCGAAAACAATCCAATGGGAAATAGGAGTCTAGAACCTCCACAGAGAATCTATCTAAAGGAGGAAAAATCCCGTAAGAAAAGTCCTCCAGATTGGATGTTCATTAATGAGCTAACAACACTTCTTTGAAAAAAATAACTCACAACGTATCTTAAAGGAAATATGTATGAAGAAACGACGGAACTGAAAGAATAAAAAATGCAAGGAAAACGCAAAATACGAATTGGAACTGGAAATATCAATACTATAAATGATAGTGTCGTTCAGGGAGATGGAAGAACGAAATTAGATATAATAATGTTATTGGAAACGAAAAATAAGAGTAAAGGACATGAAGATATTGGCGAATACATTAATATTTGGAATGAATTAGACAAAGGATTTAAATAAAAAGGTGAAGTATAATTTTATACAAAATGTTAAGAATGACTATAATAAAATGAAAATTGATACGATATCGTTTAATTAATCATAGATTGGGTCAAGGACGTTTTCTGCCAACAACATTATCGATTTTTTAGATAACACTTTGAAAATGTGGAATGATAAATGTGGAAATATGGGATTAGATAGTTTAACAGAATGGGGTGTAAAAATTAACACAGCAAATACGAAATATTTGATATTAAGAATGGAAAACAGAAGATTTAGTAGTGTTGATATAGTATTAGATGCTAAACATAAATGAAAATATATGAAAGAGTAAGCTGCTACTTTAAATTTTATTTATTTTCAGGCGCGATTCTTGATAGAAAAAGCAGCTGTAGTATTTTGTTCATTCATACGTCTTTTCACACCTCTAAGGGCAAGTGTGTGTGTGTGTGTGTATATGTATATCAGTGGCGTATCTTGATCATCGATGGTGGGTGTGCGGTTAGGGCGGAAAAAAAGTTTTATGCAAGCCGTACTCCATCAAGGAAAAATCCAACTCCTTCAATGTGTCCTGGCAGTTCTCCCGTAAATATAGAATACATCGCTCGATTTTTAATGTGGTTTTCTTATAAAAATTGGTTAAACGTAAAATGAAATAAGTTTAAAATCGCATGTGAAAGAACAAAGCATATTGGTAAAATGGAAGTACTTACAGTTGCCAGAATATCAACAAAATACAATCCGTTTCCAACTTACGACTCTAAACATTCTTGAAAATCGCATCGTAAGACAAATATCAATTTCCCATACGCTTACATGTTATAAATTGTGATGCGCTTTAATAGTTAAAGAACCAACGAGTTATATATTGCACAATACAGGTCAAGTTAGTATAAAAGTTGTATAATAAACATTTTTAAGACAAAACAATCAATAATTTAATACCTACAATTCGGACAAGTCGTATGTATCGTACCGGATGTCGAATAACGTATGTCAGGGATAAGATATCGGATATTCGAAAGGCTCTGTTTCAAAACTAAATTTAACCCATGAGCATAGCAATGTGTAAAAAGCGTTAATGGGTACGTATTGATAACTTTGCTCTGTAAACTATTTACATGTTCACTCATTACCCATCATAGTTTGTCCTACCAAGTTGCTCACAATTTTAAATTCTTGGATTGTATTGACAAGATGATTAAATGGAGCACTAAAAGTTCCATCAGCACTAACGTCTATAAATCCAGTAAAGCTTTCATGTATTTCTCCATCATGCACAAAACGCAAAACTGTTGAGAGTTGTGATTTTGACATGACATCCGAAGTTTCGTCCAGTACAATGGCTATAAAAGTTGCTGAATCAATTTCATTTTTATTGCATCTTTAACGACATTAGATATGAACTTGATAGGATCATTTGGAACAGTGGCAGAAATTCCTTGACACACAGTTGATGTATTTAAATGATTATCTAAAAGAGGATCACAGTCATGAAGTACATTTTAAAATTCTATACAATTACCTCTATTCATTGAATTTTTAGACTCATCATGATCTCGCAAAGGAAGTTCTCGTTTATATAAATATTTTAATGGAATCAATTTTATTTATAATATTCCGCATCTCACATATCCTATTTATTTGCCAATATGGCTGAATTTACGCGTGATTTGTAATTTTCTCATGTAATTTACTAGCTGGATAATGATATAAATAATTTAGAGGGATATAATTTATTATAATTGCAGTACACTAGGTTGCTAAAATATTTTATAAGTATAATAGCATGATTAAGCATGTATGTAAGGAGAATAGACCAAGGAAATTATCGCAAAATCGCTTCGGCATTTACGATAATCCCCGTAACTCGGAAAAACACGTACCTCGATTCAGGGCGTGAAAGACCGTCGGAGATGTAGGAGCAGAAGTGGAAAAGTGCGAGAGAGAGAGAGAGGGGGGGGGATTCAAAGTGGATTAAGTTACGGATGGAAAGGGTAAGAAACGCTTTAGATGTGGATTACTTTGACGACGCCTCGGCGGCCGAAGGAGCGTCTCCTTAAGCTCCCTGGCAACATGGATGAAGTGCAGCGGGAAGAGATAGGATGAGGTGTGAGAGAGAGAGAGAGATGGAAGGAGTCACGTGATATCCCATCAATTCCAGAGTTGAAGGTCGCGTGATTCGACCATCCTTTCCCGGACTGGAGTTTGACCCCATTTCACCACCGAGATCTCTCTCTATCCTTCCGGGCCTTCGTCTGTGACATATTTCGAGATGCTTGGCGAGATATCTGCTTCTCGCAGGCCGACTCAGCACTCGGGATAACCTTGTCCCTTATGGCGTGCGTTTTGCCGAGGTCAATGCCGTCCGGCGCAAAAAGGGATGCGAAAGCTGGGAAATTACCTGACGCGATCCTTAGGCGAATCGATCGAAGGCTATTTCACGGTTTCGAGAGAAGCCACCAAATACGAAGCGTTTTCCTGTTTACTCAGATGAGAGTGTTTCCGCCTGTAAGACATTATAACTAACATACGAAAAGATAAGTCAGATAAAAAATTGCCCACATAACTTTAGGAGAAGAACTTTGGGAAAAGTGAGCATAAAACTGCTCGTCTTATAAGCATAAAGAGGCACTAATTATCGCTACTGAATACCACTCTATGGGCACCGTATTATCTTAGCGATGTAAACAAACCTACTTTTTTCACTTTCATATTTATCCGCAGTTATAAATCTGGCAACACCGATTTCTCGATAAAGAGAATAAATAATTTCCCTTCTTTCGAACTCCGCATATCACGTGATTCAACGTCTTTCTGGCTCTTTTCCTATTACTGCAGTGCAGCTAGAAAGGAATTCTCTGTGTCTGAATTACCAAGGATATTCGGAATTTTATCTTTTTGTCGTCTCAAATTAGCTCAATCGTGTAAGAAATTATAATTTTTGTCTGATTATGAGTAAAAGGCCTTTTTTTGACCTTCCCGCATTTACGTTAGAAGTAGAAGTAATCGAAATTCTTTCATATTTCACCTATTGTAACACTGTATTTTCATTGAACCTGGTCGTATTCACATGCCTCGTGCGTGGAAAACAACCGAATTAATTCTGTAGAATAATCCTAGTTACTAATTCATTTATATCGCTCATGATCTCTAAATAAATGCACGTTAAGGTGAATTCCATTTAGATCCCATCAGAGAGGATCACTAATGTCGTGTGTCCAATCGACCTATACTGCATTTATTTTTATTCAACCAGGTTCGATGATCAAAGCCGCTTGAGCTAAAGTTTTATATTCTTAAGTAATCATAGCAAGATTATTATCTCAAAAAGTTATGCATTTGCATGTCCTTGTTCAGCAGAGAATAAAAAAAATTTTATGTTGTAGTTCTCTTAACCTATAAAGCCAATATATTATTTAAAGACCAATCTTCAGTGTGAGTTCATTATTTTTTTACATGAAAACTAGTGAAAATAAGAAAATACGATTTGATCCAAGATGCTAACAATAGATGTCTAGTTAAGTTTTTCTTAACGAAATTTCGCTAAATACCGAGTAAAAGAGCTAATTGTGTATATGGCATTACTGAAGCGTCCTATTGTAAAGAGAGAGTACAAAGCATCGGGATATATATATATATATATATATATAAAAATACTTAAGGAAAAGGAAAGGTAATAATAAGGGTAGCAACAAGGTGTTGGAGGAAGCCCAGTGGACACTTACCTAGAACGAAGAGCCGCTGGGGGTGCTGAGGACACACGAAAAACACAAAAGAACAAAAACTACACAAAAATGGAGCTTTCGGGCTGATGCCCTTCTTCAG
Organism: Uropetala carovei; assembly: GCA_036926305.1. NCBI lineage: Eukaryota > Metazoa > Arthropoda > Insecta > Odonata > Petaluridae > Uropetala > Uropetala carovei. Next base: position 98,327 of record JAXCHB010000374.1, read on the forward strand.
CGACGGAGGAACATATACTCTTTTTTTTCGTGTGTCCTCAGCACCCCCAGCGGCTCTTCGTTCTAGGTAAGTGTCCACTGGACTTCCTCCAACACCTTGTTGCTACCCTTATATATATATATATATATATATATATATATATATATATATCATGGTATAAATACTACGGAAGAGGAAAGGTAAATGAGGATATTTAGGACAACTAGGTGTTGAAGGAAACCCAGTGAACACTTACCGGAAGGAGAGCCGCTGGGGTGTCGGAGAGACACATTTGTAGAGATTATGAGCTTGCGGGATGATCCCTTCGTCAGCACAAGAGAGACACAACTGATTTGGCAGTGACACTGGGGTGTGGGGGTGGAAGGGAAGGGAGAGTGGAAAGGTCGGGGATTGGAGGATGCAGAGAGGGGAGGGGGAAAAGGGGAAAGAGAGGGTGGAAAGAAGGAAACATTAACGGATATTGAGGCCGGGTGGAGAGAGAGAGTTTAAGATTTGGATATGGGCCAGTTCCCATTGACGGAGTTGGGGGGCGGAGGCGTCGTCCTGGAGGGCGCGAATGGCCCTCGCAGTGGAACAAACATTGAAACTACGATTGTGATTATTCGCATGAACGGCGTTTAAAGGCCCATACACACGTCAGTTAATGGCCGGACGGCGGCCTTAAGGCGGCCTGATCCGTTCAGATCCTAGCATACAGACGTGAGACCGTTTCCTTCGGGCGGCCTCAAGGCGGCCTGTGGTAGGATTTCCTCACAACAAAGGGTTTAGCGAATAACGGGGTGGGAAATTTATCCGAAAAACGATCATCCTAAATATTAGGGTTAGGGTATAGTTTTTCAACTTTTGAGATTTTTACTTGAACGACTGATTTGAACTTGCAAGTTATTATAGGAATCGTTAATAACATAGGAGTCATTATGACAAGGCGAAAATGCCGACATCGGCTAATATTAATAATACTAATTATTCCGAGAAATGTCACAATACACCGAGAAATAATTGAAGTAAATCTCTCGAAATAAGTCAGATTACTAAAAGAAGTTGAATATAAACAGTAACAATTCATTACATTCAAACTAACCTCTCCAATGGAAGACTGACAATGTTGTGAGTGATGATGTCCCACATAAATCCCATAAAATGTAATAAAATGTTCTAATGAAAATTTTCCTTAAATTCACGAATTCAATGTAATTTTTTTCATATTGCGGCCCGCGGACTCGGAAAAAATGTGAAATACGGCCCTTTGATAGAAAAAGGTTTGTGCACCACTGCTTTATAGTACAAAAAAGTACCGGGGCGATCTTCACAAAAGGGAAACGTGAACAACAATACGAAACTACCATGCATCACCCAAATCCACGTGTTCTCTGAGAGCATGTGTAGCTAGGAGAGGGGGTTGAAAGGTCTACTGCGCATGCGCAAGATTTGGCCGGACGAAGTCCGGATGGAAAAAACACTATCAATCCAGAGGTTCTATCCGGCGGCTCGAAGGCCGGATTTCGTCCGGATTTCATCCGTTCAGGCCGCCTTGAGGCCGCCGTCCGGCCATTTACTGACGTGTGTATGGGCCTTAAGACTAACGCTGTTGCGATGGCCATTCATTCGAATGTTGAGGGAATTGCTGGTGAGGCCAACGTAAAAGGCGGGGCATTGGGTGCAGGTTAGTAGGTAAATGACGTTGCGGGTGGTACAGTTGGTAGGGGAAGTTATCGGGTAGATGATGTTGGTGGTGGGGTTTGAGAATGAGTAGGAGGGTGGGTTTATAGGGCATGTTAGGCATCGTGGTCTGCGGCAGGGGTGGGTCCCTGCAGGGTGCAGAGAAGTGGGTGATGGGGGTTCTTTTCTCCACAAGACTACCCGTGGCCGTTCATGCGAATAATCACAATCGTAGTTTCAGTGTTTGTTTCAGGGTGAGGGCCATTCGCGCCCTCCCGGACGATGCTTCCGCCCTCCAACTCCGTCAATGTGAACTGGCCCATATCCAAATCTGAAACTCTTTCTCTCCTCCCGGCCTCAATATCCGTTATATAATATTTCCTTCTTTCCACCCTCTCTTTCCACTTTCCTCCCTTCCCCCTCTGCATCCTCCAATCCCCGACCTTTCCACTCCCCCTTCCCTTCCACCCCCACACCTTCACCCCAGTGTCACTGCCAAATCAGTTGTGCCTCTCATGTGCTGACGATGGGACCATCCCGAAAGCTCCAATAATCTCTACAAATGTGTCTCTCCAACACCCCAGTGGCTCTCCTTCCGGTAAGTGTTCATTGGGTTTACTTCAACACCTAGTTATCCTATATATATATATATATATATATATATATATATATATATATATATATATATATATATATATATCGATAGATCTCATACCAATTCTACGTATCGCCAGCAGAGAGAGTTAATGGGCAATCCCGGCTAATTCTGAGAGAGGGAGAGGAAGAAGAAAACGGAGGGGGTTTTAGAGGGTTGGGAGCTGGGGGAGAGGGAGTGTGGAGGTGGGAGAGGGGGGATCGGCATCTGGATCGGTCGTGTGAACAAGAAGGCCTAAGACCCCAGCAAACTCAATGACCTACCAAATGAGGCGGCGATTCAAAATAGCTCTCCTTCGAAATGGCTGCCATTCTGAATCTAACCCATAAACCCACCGCGCACACACACGCACGGGACCCATTCTGTAACGAGAAAACGCCGCAAACCTTTATACCACGGGAAACCCCTTTACGCCCCCCCCCCCTCCCTCCCATTCACTTAATCAAGGCGCTGTTTACCTTTCAGCTCCTGGCCATCAGGAAACGCTGTAAACACGGTCCACCGACTCGGCGTTTTTTTCCATCCCCGTCTTAAAGGAAAATGCGAAGGGCACTAACATTTTCGGGTGCCCATCAGCCCCATCGTTTTCGTGGGCTTTAGGCTGCTTTGATGACTCCTCCATTGAAATGAGATGAACGCACGTGTTGACCTGAATGTTTTTACTGGGAGAGAAGAGGGGTGGATAATGCAGGGGAGGGAAAGAAAAGGAAAGGAGGAGGGGAGGAGAAACCGTTGCGGCGCAGGTGTTCGACTGAGAGTTCGCATGCGTGATCACTCTCTTTTTCGCTGCGCCGTTTCCATTTGTGCGAAGATATTCAATGAGAACGTCTTTAGTCGTCGGAATGCTATCCGACAAACGCCCTTGATAATTCAGACACTGATGAGTTTGCAGTACTTAAGCCACGCAAGAGAACTACACAAAGGTTTTGCGGTTTAACTTTCCGTGATGCAAAGTTAGGAATTAAGTTTTTAAACTATTTTTACAACAATTTTGTGAAATCACATATTTAATGTTAAATATATTTGTGCATAGCAAATAAATCAATAATTTTATGGAAAATATATTATAATTTCTTTAGAAAACGTTTTTTACTTAACGTGTTTGCCGTCACATGGCTTAGAGCAGGGGTTCCCAACCTTTACGTTGGCAAGGGCGCCTTCGGTTTAACAGCGAAGGCGGCGAGCGCCAGTGCCCTCTCCCCTTCCACTCAACACTTAAAGCTCGTAGCTGTAATTAAATTTTTTTCTAAAAAAATATTTTTTATTAAACATAAAAATTTCTAAGTAACGAGATTATTCGGGATGATTTTTTTATTCGAGGACCCTGAAAAATCGCTGTATCTTAGAATGTAAGCCGGAGAGAATTGCTAAAATTTCTATGAACATAGTTTGATGTTATTTAAAAAATCTCACATCAAATGCTGAAAATGAGCACCACCTTGCTGAATACATATAGGTACGTGCTGTCCTCAGCAAATAGTCTAACACGAATAAAAAAAGTCACCATGTATAATACGAGCATATAGCCTTTCGAATATTTTATGAGAAAAGTACTAACCGGTGTTTTCTATGAATCCGTGAACAGAGAAATGTGACTAGAGCGCAAACATGAAGTGACACTCCTTCATTAACAAGGAAGAAATGAATGATGACTGTTCTCAAAAGGGATGAGATACATTACAATAAAGAATAAAGGTAAAATGATACAATGAACCACTTCCAAGAGGTTGGCCAATTGATGAAAAAACGGAGAAAATCATAAAATATTACGTTAAATGACATTGTATGTAAATTCTATAACACAAAGTCAGAAAGTCTTTTTAGAGTGGCACTTTCCAGTATTGTGTGACTGCTCAACACTAATAGTCACAAGAGCTGCAAGTTTTAAGGAGGACACCAGAACAAACCTCGGCGGGCGCCATGGCGCTCGCTGGCACCCTGGCTTAGAGCATTGGTGCGCAAACTGGGGGGCTTGCCTCCTTCTGGGGGCCGCGAATTGCTGTTTAATCATTCTGGCGAAGGGTATCTGATTTTACGCGACTGTATGAGGGGCCGAAGATGTCAGCCAATCTAACACAATGTAACAATGTTACGCTGTTGCATTTATAGATTCTTTGTAAAACTACACAGATAAGTACGTACTTTTGTCATGAGTCTTAGGTCGATAGAATGCCTAGGGACGGTTCGGCCTGTCACAGATATTCTTTCGTGAGAAGAAGTCAAGTATACTTTCATTTGTTCGAATTCTTCAATCGTTTGGTATATTTACTCTAATATTATTAATTTCCCCTGAATATGGATAAGTGGATAAGTGAAGGTGGTAAACAAGGTGGTGATGCTGCTGCCTGCTCATCTGATGAACATGCTGCTGCAAATAAAATACAGATGTTACATACATACCTGGAAAAATAGTATTTGACGAGACAACTCCATGTACAAGTAAAGAAAACGCATCTTCAAATTGTAAAATAAGAAAGTATGTACATAGAAGAATTGATGAAATTTGGATTTTCGTGATGTACAGAGAAGAATTGATGAAATTTGGATTTTCGTGGACTTTGGTTAAGAATGAGCAAAGACCCCAGTGTGTCATTTGTTCTGAAATGTTGGCCAACAACATATTTTAGTAATGTGTGATAATATATCTGCATTTTTATTAAAGCTTACTATGTGGAAACAGAAATACAAAAAAGGGCCTTGTGAAATGTTTCATTGTTTCAGCGAATTTGTGGGAATTTCTAATATTAATGGAAGTCAAATTAACACTGTCATATAACATATATTAACACATCTTCAAACTTTACATAATAATCTCTCAGAGAAGTTACTGGTCTTGCAAACAGAAGATCTTGATTGGATCAGAAATGTTTTTGATGTGAGTTTAAAAAACTCCTTACTCGCAATTGCCGATCAAGAGAAGTTGATAGATTTAGCTAATGATTCTATATTAAAAATGAAATTCGAAAAGAAAAGTCTTTCAGAATGCTTGATATCAAGAAAAGAAGAGTATCCATAGATTTATGAAAGGGCTATATAAGTACTTTTACCATTTGTTTAACATATCTGTGTGCAGGCACATTCTCCAAATTAATCCTATTGAAAAATAAACAGCGTTCACGTTTAGGTCTTTAACCAGAACTTAGGGTAGGTTTGTCTGAAATTACACCCATGACAGATGTCCTTGCAGCTGGCAAGCAGGCTCATAGATCTCATTAAATAAGCTCTTTGTTAGTCAACTATTAACTTTAAAATAAATTTTATATTTATTTGAATTTACTATTATCTTAAATTTCTTCCCTTGCGTATAGAAAAACGCCAGTTATGTCCTGTTATTGAGCTAATGTGAATTTATTTTTTGTATGTACTGTCTAAACTATTGTCTGATTGAAATGGGGAGAGGGGGGTGCCATCATTTACGTTTGTTTGTTTTTTCTAATGTTTTTTAAATTCTTATGTAAATTATTTTGTCTGACTGAGCGCTTACATTAGGTCTGTGTTTTTCAACCTTTTTTGAATGGTTGAACACTTTGGAATGGGGGAAAATTGGCGAAACACCTATGTATATACATATGCATATACATTTACATATTACCATGGCCGTACGACCGCGCATGCGTACTGCAGCAGATTAGAAGTTGTATACTGCTACTTTTTGCTTCTCCGATAGATAATTAATAAAAATAAAATAATTTTATTTTTAAATGAATTAAAAAATATAAATTTATAAAAACGTTGTTGTCGGTATAATATTTCGCGGAACACCAATGCTCCGCGGAACATCGGTTGAAAAACACTGCATTAGGTACTTGATCGCTGGAAATATATTTTGATATATAGTTTGATAACTAAGTTTAACAGTCGAGGTAGAAGAGCAAAATTGTATATTTATGACGAATAACTTATTTAAATCTTCCGCCTTATTAGATATAAAAATTAAATTATTGATTAAAATCGTAAAATATCAAAAATATTTTTTCCAAGCACTCTTCAGAAAAATAAGCAATTGGGTTTGCGCAAATGCTTGTGATAGATTGTATTTCTGAGGAAATACAAACCTTTTGTCTGGCGTATTCATACGCCGTGCGGTCGCATCCCTTTCAGGTATATATACGAGGTTTCTGTTTAAATACAAAAGGGAAATGACATACTTGGGCAGTATCACTCGGTCAGGGCTGCTATAAAACCGTCTATTAATTTCTAAATATCAGCCTCTAAATTACATGTCAGAATGAAATATTATTATTGGATAGTTGAATATTCGTATAATTCAGCTCTGTCGCAGATACCGTTTTGCTGGAAACAAAAATAGAAATTTCGACTTAAAATCGCTCAAGGGAAAGGCGGATTTGTGTGATGATGGTAATGTCTGTCTTTCAATTTTAGTATCAATTTTTGCACTACTCCCTCAATGAGTGCTTCCGTATTTCTGTACCTTGTCTTAAATTTCCTCGATATCCACCTGGAGAATGGATGGTAGTTATAAAAAGAGGAATTTAAGAAGGAACAAGCGAGGAGCGTAACATTTGCTTTCGACAGCGAAAAGGCCATTAAAAACACGAATTTCTGTGCTCCACGTGATAGTATGTACTCGGGAATATTAGATCGCCTGAGGAGTGAATCGCAATATTTTTATACACCTCCAGGAATAACGGAATAAAAGAAAAATTTCTGAAAAACAGCAAATACGAGCATGCGAGTAATTTAAATAATATACACAAAAGAAGACGAGATTCCAAAGGATGAAGAAGGATAATAAAAATTGTAAGTTAACAGAGAGTTGGCTGGTAAGATTGATGGAGAAACACAATGCTGTGAATGACAGGTGAAAATGATGGAATAAGATATTGAGGGAATGCGTTGAAAATGTAAAACGTATTACGGAGGATGGAGAGATCCGCAGAACTACTAGTGACGCTGGGAAATATGAGAGAAAGAGAAGCGGAATATGATGGAAAAAGAGAGATGAAAAGAAGGAGCGGGAGAAAAAGAAAGAGCGGGAGAAATAAGGGAGATGGAAATGGAGGATAGATATCCACAGAGATGGATAAAAAAAAGGGTGGCAAATGGTATTGGTTTCGAAAAAGTGGTTCAAGAGGAATGCGCCGTGGAAGGGGAGAGGGCGTTGGAGGGAATGGCAAAAGGAAAAGGTCAATTGACCCTTTGGATTAGGTATCAGATGGGAAGAGAGACGGGGGAGGGAGGGGGAGGATGTAGGGAGGAGATCAAAAGGAAGGGCACGCTAGTATTTTGTTGGAAAAGCCAGAATGTTACGTATTATATTGTGGTGCTGGAATACCTGCATTTGAGCTCTCGCTGTCCGTAAGAGTCCTGCTTACGTCCGAGGTGAGTTTGCGAAGGAAAGAGCGGCGAAAGGGAAAGGTTTGACAGACGCCGAAACGACAGACAGATCAATGCCGAGCGCTTTGAGAATTAATATCCGTCTTTAAATCCATTGTGGTGTTTATGGCACTAATCGTGATGTACGCTTATTGTTAATCGGTAATTTATAGGTTAAAGTAAAGATTTGATTTTATTTTTCGATGGACGAATGATTATGTTCATTCGTTATATTTTATAATAAAATTTCTTAAAAGTAATTAAAATCTTAAGGTTTGGAACTTTAAACTAATGAAAATGTTATCAACGAAAGATTAGAGATTTTCACTATATGACAAATAAATTAAAATTAAAGCAGCAAAAAGACTCGAAATATTTAATCAAAATAAAAGATATAAGTTTTAAAAACATCAAATCGATATCAAATTCTGTATTTCGAAAGCGGAGTCTTCTAATGAATTACGACGTTACGCGACCGTCTAAGTATTTCCCTCAAAGGTAAAATAAAGTAAGGATGTCAAAGCTTACTCTAATAGGGAAATTGAAACAGAAAAGTCCTTTTGGAAAAAAATTATAGGAATTATTCCCCTGATTACATTTTCCGTTGTGCAGAAGAATAGGAACTCAATGGAATTCTATCTGCCTTTGCCGCGTCACCTCCGGAGAGAGAGAGAGAGAGAGAGAGAGAGAGAGAGAGAGAGAGAGAGAGAGAGAGAGAGAGAGAGAGAGAGAGAGAGAGAGAGAGAGAGAGGGGAGAGAGAGAGATAGAAAAGAGGGAGAGATAGAAAAGTGGAAGAGAGAAAAAGAGGAGTGGACAGACAGACAAATGACTTTATTAAGGGAGAAATTGAGATTGTAAAACCCCTTCTTACATTTAACCCTTTCGTCATGTTTGATATAGTATACAAATTAATTATAACTTTTCACATACACATTAATTAAATCTTTGGTTAGTAGAACATAAATAATTACCATGCTAGGTTTATGGACTTAAGAAAACTATGTTATAACATTGGTTAGCACAAAAAAGGTCCCACTGCGGAAAAACACCTACGAAGAGGAGGGAGGTGTAAATGTAATGTTAAAGATAATGCATTTATATAGTAACAATTATTTACATCATAACCATTCCATGTAACAAAGTTTTCAGATTTTCATGATGCTTTTCTGTTCATATTTGCGTACCAGCCAAGTATCAAATAATCATTTATTTATTCTGCGAATTTCATATAAGTGTGACGCGCGCATACACCAAGGTAAACAAAAGATTTGTATATCATTTGTTTTTCCTGAAAAGTAAAAATATCTATAGTTAGATTGTTAAAAAAAGAGCAAAGCTATTTACAAAATGTTAATAAAACAGAAAACTAATGGCTCAGCTTAAGTTGTATTATGTGTGTGTGTATGTATATATATATATATATATACACACACACACTTACACTAGGGGGCAAGCCCCCTGCTCGCTGGCGCTCACCAACCCCCTCTCCCCCCCTTTACTCGCTGTTTCTTCGTTCCCTTGTGGATTTAGATTAGCTTATCGCGAATATGTTTTGAATATGAGTTTAATGAATATATTTTATAAGGGATGTATGTTTGGTTTTTAATAAATAAAGTAAATTAGCTGAATAACTCGGTAGAAAATAAACTTAGAGGGCTGAAATTCCCGGAGATTAACAATGGCTGATATATAGAGCGTTAAAGAGAGAGAAGCCAGAAAAAGGAATTTAGTAATATAGATAAAAATATAAATAACATGTATACTGCGTTCGGTTTATTTGCATTAAATTCATATATTCGGTCATTTCGAGCAAATTTTTATCATATTTTCGATTTTTAAGCCTATATTTAAGTGCATATGCAGTGAAATTCTCGGGGACAACAATACCCGTAACCATGGAATCTTAGTATTGCATTTTAATAAAATTACAAAATCTCTAGTATAAATTCAAAATATGAGAGAATACACATGAGATCAGTATTCGACGATAAGAATAAGAATCCTCATTCATTTTGGCGAGTTTTAGCGTAGATTCTGTATCGATAACTTAATTTTAAGATATTTTAAATAGTAAAAGAATGAAAACCTTCAAACCAAAAATGTGATATTTACGTGTTATCTTATGGGAAAAGACATTCATCCTGTGAGGGTCAAACCCGTGACCTCATTCAAAAACGTTTTTAGTTAAAACATAAATATTCTTTAAACTGAAATCCTGAAAAATTTCAGACACCTCAGTAAATTTTTAACCGAGTTATTCACAAAATTAGAACGTTACGCAGCATGATGATGATCATTTCGATTTTATTATATATATATATATACACTAGCTGAAGTGCCCGTTGTATTTAAACGGATTTAATAAATCTAAAACTTCGACCGTATAACATGTAAGCATCGGAAATATTAGTACACAGTTATACCCGTCAAATAAAGCAAAAATGAAGAAAACCGCTCCGCATTTTCCTATTTAGATGAATGAAGGAAGAAAATCTTACGAAAATAACGTATAAACTCCCTCCCCCTCCCTTCCACCCTCTCCTTCCTTTGTCCCCCTCCCTCCCTCTCTCCGCCCCCTCCCTCTAATTCCCTCTCTCCATCTCCCCCCTCCGTTACCATCCATCTTTCTCCCTCCCTATCTCGTATTAAAAACATTCAAAGCGAACAAACTTACAAACATTCCCCTTTATATCTTAGATTAGAAGATAATTCAATTAAAAACAACAAATATATGGTTTCCATGTGAACAAATTAAAATCGTACACAGAAATTGTCTTACGATATTACGTTAAAATTTTTCCCCTTTAAATGCATTGAACTCTCAATTTCGGCGACAATGCGAGTTGTCATGGTAGCTTATAATGGGTATTGTAATAAAACTGATAAAATCAGGTATTTTATCGATTCTAAATGCATTTTATGCTAAATCTATCAGGATTCGGATTCTATCTTCAATAAAAAAAACTTTGTACTTTTCTTCGTAGAACCATTCAAGTCTCAAGATAATACCATGTTTCTAAGTAATTTTAAAATTCAAATGAAATATAACCTTCACTCGTCCCTATGTTATTCAAATGGAGAAAATGAAAAAAAGAAAATATTTCTGTCTTTGTGGGGTGGTTTTCGGGATTACCGGGTACCCTATGTTACTCGTAGAGTCATATTAAGTCAATTTACGAAGTTTGGTCTCGATAGCTCAAAGGGCATGGGAATGTATAAGGAACAGACAGACAGACAGATGGACAGACATTCAATTTTATATATATATATATATATATATACACACACACACACTAGCTGAAAGTACCCGGCGATGCCCGGGTTATGCCGGACGTCTTTGGCGAATAAAATGATGTATTATATGGTAATACAATCATTTCTCCCTTTGCGCACCTCAAAACGAGCATTTCCGTTGAAATCTCGATTTCGAATTTTTTCATGAAAAAAATAATTTGTCTATACTACGTATATTGGAGAAAGTAAAAACTAATTCTGAGATATCTCTGATACCTATGAACTGGGCCAACTTTTATGTTTTTCTTTTTATTCAAATGTATGTCCTTTGTTTTTTATATAACAATCAAAGCAACCGTTTATGTAGAATATCAATGAAGAGAAGATAACCATGTAATGTGTTTAAAATAACAACGTGTGTCCCTATTCTCATTTAATTAAAAATTTATGCTTGAGCCTATTTCCGTTAATAAACATTATGGATGTATAATATAATGGTTTTACTTACAAAATGATAAGATTCCTGCATTCAAACGATGATAGGAAGATTCAACTGCTTTGATTGAATCGTTAGAAACGCTTCCCATACGCAGTTAACTGAATAATTATCCGTAAATATTTATGTTGCTATGTATAAATGTTGACATTGCTACATTTCGATGCTTAAACAAAGTGCGAAGCGAATAACTCTATTCTTTCACATATTTGAAGGTTTAATTGGCATTAATTGAATCGGAGGCAACAATTACGGTCACCTTGACAACGCCCGGAAAGTACGAAATATCCGCAAAATTTCGAAAACAATTGCGTATTTCTGAATGATTCGACCGTATAACATGTAAACATCGCAAGAATAAGATATTATAGAGTTTTAGCCGTCGAATAAAGTAAAAACGAAGAAAATCGGTCCAAATTTACATGTTTTAATAAATGAAGGAAAAAACCTTGCACTCTGAAAAATTGAAAATCCCGTGTAAACTTATGGGAAAATAAAATTGTCTCCTGGATTCCAACCCGGGTCGATTTTGAAAATCCCGGGTATCCTATGTTACTCGTAGAGTCATGTGAAGTCAATTTGCAAAGTTTGGTCCCGATAGCTCAAAGGGCGTGGGAATGTATAAGGAACAGACAGATAGACAGACATTCAATTTTATTATATATATATATATATATATATATCAGAATTTGAAACTGAATTACGTGATGAAATGCTTACAAGGCTTACAAATAGAAGTTTATTAAAGCGGTAGGCCAGGTATAATTATAAAAGCAATCAAACATCCTCAAAAATGTAAATTAAGAAAATGAGCAAAAGCTATCAGGGAACTCGACGGAGAAAATGGGCCGCACATTAATCCACGGGAAATGTAAGAAACAAAGGAGTAAAGGAATACAAGAGTATAATTGTGAGATGTAGAGGCAAAAAAATACGGTAGAAATTGAAAACAGCATTGCAATAAAAAGAAGGCGGCCGAAAATTTAGGTGGTTTCCGAAGAAGAGAATATTGTCGAAAGGGAAAGAAAGAGGTTTTTGTGAAAGAAGAGAGGGAGAAAATGGATGGAAGTTCGAATGAGGGGGATGGGGAAAATGAGTGGGAGAGTCTTTTCTGATACGAAGAGGCAGGATAGAGGCAAAGTTAAGCAGAGAGGAAAACACACCACACAAAAGATATGAGAATTTGATGGATGGAAGGCGCGGAGAAGGTTAGAGTTTGGGTAAAGCGTAGGGAAGGTTAAAATGAAAATACATATCTTCGGAGGTAGAGAAATGGGGAAAGAAAGCGGACGGATACATGTCTTAAATGGAACAAAATGCCGATTAGACCGTCTCTCCTTCCATACAAACATCTGACGGTAAAGCTGAGTGGCAGATGAAAGGAAGAGGATGTTTGCGCAGAAAATAAGGGTTGATCGCACCGAAAACACAGGGAAATGCAAAAGGGAAAAGTGAGTGGTAATAAGGCGAGTAGGTACAATCGTAAAATAATTAAGAATAGAAATATCGAAGTCAACGATAGGGAGTGAAGGTGAAATCGTGTTTAGCAAAAAAACAGCGAGGAACGGAAAAAATGGCTCAGTAAATCGATTCCCGTGATGGAATACAACCACCGATTAAAAAAAATTGAATTAATAAAATAAAACAAACCTGGCTGATTTTATTGCCCGTCACTCTAATTAGAACTGAAAAGTTTAGATTAATGAAATGTGATTCGTTAGAGAAATGAGAAAGACAAAGAATAAAAATGTTCAGACATGAAAAAATATGGATGGGAGGGAATCACAAATGAGAGCTTATAATAGGAAATTCTCGTTGGAGACTGAATTGAGAGATTCATTATAGTAAGAGAAAGAGAGGATCCAGTCAAAGCGAACGGCTGAGGAGGACGTTTGAAAGATGAGTGTGAGAAAGAAAGGGAGGGAGAGAGGGAATCGGTGGAAAAGAGGACGCTGAAATGCGGAGAAGAATAAAGTAGGACGAGTAGGGGCAAAGAATGGAGTCTTACAAGGGGGTCTTAGTTAGAGGGAGAGACTTACGGCGAAGGAGAAGAAGAGAGGCGGGAAGGGGAATAGGAGAGAATATAAATATACGAAATAGACCGGTGATGGATTAGGAGGGAGGAAAATGAATTAAGTTTTTGGAAGGATGGCCGAATAGGCGGAGAAAGAGAGAGAGAGAGAATGCGGTTGAAGGAGAGGACTCGGGAAAGCGAGGCGAAAAAGGGAGGAGAGACAGAGAGAGGTAGGAGGGAAGCATAAAGAGAGGGTGAGAGAGAGAAGGGAAAAGAGGGAGAGAATATGCGGTTGAAAAAGGGATGGATGGGAGAGGAGGCGAAAAAGACAGAGAGAGGGAGATGGAGCAAAGGAGAGGGGCGTGTGTATGTGTATGTGTGTGTGTGTGTGTGCGCGGGGGGGGAGGAGGAGGAGGGTGGCGCTGTAGCGGTGGGGAAGAGGATTTAGCGAGGGCAACAGAGCTGCATCGATCCGAAAGCAAGCACGGGGCTATCTCGAAGCCATTCCAGACCGTTCCCCGCATATCCTCCTCCCCTTCGCTTCTCTTTCCTCTGCTTCCCCTCTCCCTCCTTTTTCCCTATTTCTTCCTCCTCTTCTTCTCCTTTCCTCGGTTTCCTCTTCCCTCACTCCTTTTCTTTACCTAACTTCGCCTCACATTTCATACGCGCTCAATTTCTAAACACCCTTAAGATAGAGAGTGAGAGAGAGAAGGACTATTTATATATACGCTTGTCCACTGGCACATACACGCGAAATAATTTATTTAGAGCTATATTTGCAAAGTAAATCTGAAACTCCAACTATACCTACCTTTTCTGATCTTAATATTTGTCGGACCTTAGGAATTTTTCTGTTGCGGCATTTTCCTTTTTTACTACACGTGGAGTTCTAATTATTATATTTATTGTAACAAATTGAGAACCGATCGAGTTTAAGCACATTATTTGAAGCCTTTCTCTTAATAAGAGTACAAATTAATTTATTTAAATAACGTGAGGCGATTGTCTTTTGATCTTGATCTAGATAGGAAACTACGTCTATAAAAACTAGGATTAACAAAATTTATAAGACAAAAACGATGGTGAGCGGTTCATGATTATAATTATGAGTTAAATAGATTCATCGACTCTCAGAATAGAATTTTAAAGGTTAAATTCATATAAATTCGGTAAAAATAAATAGCAATAAAAATATTCTGAAAGTATATTTTATGTTTTGTTTGAGGGGAATTTATGGCGTGTTTTTTATATATTTTTAAAAGTAATATTTACAATTTAGCAGAACATGGTATGCGCTGAAGGTGATTTTGCAAATATGTGAACGCGAAAATTTTCGTCATCCTAATGGTTGATTCTCCTTACTCTGCGAGGTTTTTCTGCTTACCTATTAGTATAATCTGAGATTGGTATAATTTTTAAATTGGAATATCGTTGGAGTAAAGATTAAAAATATAATTTGACCGTTAGCGTGATATATTTTTTGCCCTAATAATCACTACCTCATTCGAAAGTTTTTACTTTTCACTTTCTTCACATCCACAAACAACATTGCGAATCGACATTCCAGATTTTTATCGATTAATGTTTCTTTTGCTAAAGCCTCATAGAAATGTCCTCTTACTAAATGCTGCCACCTACTTAAGACTATTATTATTTTCAGATACTCTTCTGATAAATAAATGAAGAACTTAAAACAGAATAAGAGAAATATTTTGAAGTGTAAGAAGGGGAAGAGGTAACCAGAGTACACTTACTGTTTAAGTATATCGCAGTGATCAAGAAAGCTGGAAAGGTTACATCGGAAGCTTTTGAATCTGGAGTAGTTATTCAACCATGGATAAAACACATACTACGCACTCACATTATATTTTACATTTATATGCTTCCCTGTAATTCACCAAAGTGATTGGTGGCAGGGGGTGTGATGCACAATATTTACGTAAACATTTTCTCTCGCGTGTTTGGCTCTCCTGTTGTGACGTCATATTGGCCTGGGAAAAACGATCTTTGATAACGTCCTTTTCTGCAACACATCTAATGTATTTTATCTTCATCATCTTGTATACGTGAACACATTGGTGCGTCAATTATTCCTTAACGGTACTCTGTTATACATTCAGACCAATATTTCTCCAGAAGCCTTGACCTAGTTTTGAGTCTAATTGTAAGATCCTTCAGAGATATCAGTTCGTTTCCTTTAATAGTTAGGTTATGCTTTTCCTTTGATATGCATTTGTTTTACGGATACTATGGCTACTCTTTATATCTCATTTTTGCTGACATCCTCATGCGGATTCTATATTCAACCTTTGGTCTAAATAATAATAACTAAAACTTTTCGCACTTTTTCCTTACTATTCCCTATTGTCATGTCGATGTAAGTCAATTTTATGTTCATATAATTTATCACTTTGTCCTCGTCTTTTCATAAAGCTACGACCGAAAATTTACGGTAATTCATTTCAGTTAGCCATTCTTTCTATATTCATGCAGAATATAAAAACCGATAGAACGAATGTAATCATCAACCCTCGTTTTCCAGAGAACTCTTTTATAAAACGTAAAATTTTACGAAATTATGTTAGTTCTATTTTTTAATGGACAATGATTAGCTCTTTTCGCATCGTGTTGAACAAACTCGTAATATTTTTATGTATCAACTGAGACACTATTTCACGGATTTTGATTAAAAATTGGTTGTAATGGAGACACGGATTAACCTTATAAAATGGTAAAACATTAACTTTTGTTGTTGGAAGATCGACATTAGCAATTATCCGAGAATAAAGTTCATTCGAATTAGAAATAGCTCGACAACTTTACGCAAAATCAACTCATTTGAAAGGTGAACGACAGAGAAAATGATTAAATTTACTGATAAAACTGTAAAAAATACTAGTTCACTTCCGTAACGAGAGGCTTGTTATCAAGCGATTCTTAGTAAAAATAGCAGTGATGTTTGGTTTCGGTGAAGAACGTGATCAAATGTCTCGTGTTTTCCTCCTTCCTCACAGCGCCGAACGTCGGGAATATCTCATCGAATTCTAGTGTCATTTAACTATTCACGCTTTATTTAACGATTTTAATTCTGTACCAACTAGCAATTGCAAATAACTTGGCGAATTCTATGTTTATTTACAGTTTGCGAAACACAATTATTTGGCAAATGAATGCAAATATATCACAGAAAACATGGAGGGCTTAGGAGTTTTCTGATGGTAGATAAAGGCATTCTAAAACACAAAAAATTCCTTGTTTATTACTCCATCTTCTCAATGAAATCGGTTAATCCTTATGGTAAAGTCCTATAAGATTACGATATCCCGAGAGTACAGCTTTGCGAGCGGAGATAGGAGCGGCCGCAGACCACAAGGGAGAAGCTACTGCTATTGATAACGATGAAAGGTGCGAAGCACTACTATTAACTCTGACCTAATTTTAAGAGAAATAGGTCAAACTTGATGTATAGTATTGTGAAATATTTCAAATAAATTAAACAAGCGGGAATTTCTGTATAATTTTTATATTGTTCGTATGATTTTATCAACAGCATTATAGATATCGTACCGATGTATTTTATTATTTTATACGAACCATAATTTAGTCCATTGCGCATTGATTCAGACTAAAAACAATATGTTGTCAAAATTACTACTCTCAAGAACTCATTGGTTGATTTCATAAATGAAACACATCGGTTATTAAAAGACAGATAATTCAGTTATTATTTCAGTGACCTTAAATAGCGAGATAATTTATAATTCAGTAGCAATTACTTTCTTTGTTAACATCTCTGCCAATATTTTGAGCGACAATAAATTTTTAGTAGAATTTTAAAGGTGCTGAATATCTTTCTTGCGCGGTTTCATATTTAATGAAATGTAAATTGTTTGAATTCGCTTCAAAATCAATGGTTGCTGATATTGTAAATTCAAAAACTCTCAAATTGTAAAACTCTTATATTAAGTTTTTAATAAATTGGAATACATATTATACACTTTAACAGCATTCCTATTCATGGCTGTATCTGCTAAATGATTTCATTACCATTTATTGTTCTAGGTGGTTAACGTCTTTCTAAGCAAAAACGAGGCAAAGAAAAACTTTAAACGATATTTTGATGATAGATTTATTTCTGTTGGTATGTCTGGCATAATGCTAAACCTGTTCACAAATATTTGATTTGATAGAGTGCTATTATAAGGAATAACGATATTTTTTCGGTAATTCCTCCAAAAATCATTTTCTTATTCATATTATCAATGTAATATAATCGATACGGGATGAAAGGCTATTGAACTCTTCAGAAATGGCAGTTTCACTCTTTACACTTAAAATCTAGGAGAACGCTTTACCTGTTTCTTTTACTATGAAAAATTTCGGATCAAATGATTTAAACTTTTCATTCTTCTCCGAAGAGATAAATACTCGAGGCAAAACATTGGTTTCCATTTTGAGCTATATGGTCTCCACAACCTGTCACACCCAGAAGAATATTTCCTGTAACACGTCATACCATTTAAACAAGAATTTATTCCGATCCTTCCGCCACTATTCTCTTTAAAAGAGGCTCTTTTCCAAAACCATTCGTGTCTATGCATATATAGCCTCTCGAAAGCAGTCTCCCGCTGAAGAATCCCTTTCACTCCCCCATCCTCTTATCTCAGGCCAACCATCTCCTTTTCCTTCTCCTCCGCATTTTAAACCATCCTCTCTTCCTTCCTTCTTCCTTTATACTTACGTCCTCTTTCTCCTAATTCTTCAATGATTTTATTGGATTATTTACATTAGCGTATTTGAATCAGTGTTATA
This sequence comes from Uropetala carovei, assembly GCA_036926305.1. NCBI lineage: Eukaryota > Metazoa > Arthropoda > Insecta > Odonata > Petaluridae > Uropetala > Uropetala carovei. The sequence continues at coordinate 116,535 of JAXCHB010000374.1, forward strand.
TCTTTATTATATGTATGTTAAATAAACAAATAAATATGTACATACCTGCATCAATTGGCTTATTTTACCTACTCGGTTTTGTAAATTTCGTCCATATCCGCTATTTTCCCCCTTGCCTACCTGGCGTAGTAGTTTAATATTTTCATTGTTCATATAATAGTACTTTACCGTTACCTACACCTATCTTATGTAAACAAAAATGTGAATATTTCATAAATATACATACAAAATGTATATGCATCTCCGTTTCTATTCTCTTTAAAAGAACCGCGCAGAAGAAAATTAAATTATCTTTTTCAATTCGTTTCCTCCAGTCACCCGCATTACCACGAGAGGCGCTCTTTCGATACTTTCTCCTTGAACGTTTTGGCATTTGTTTTTGCAATTAATTCTTCCCTTTATTCCGAGCCCTTTTTTCCTTTTACCTGTTATTTCATGGACCGGTCCTCCGCCTACACATGAGATGTTATTTTCTTCGCTTTCATTGGAGAGAGAGAGAGAGAGACTACCTTATCACCTAACCTTCCTCTTCCTCATTCTCTCTCTCTCTTTCTCTATCTTCGCTCTCTCTCTTTTTACCTCATTCATTCTACTTATATTTTTCTTTTCCTCTCCCTTGAGCACTCTCCGATCGCTCCCAGTTAAACTTTTTCACTCATACCTCTCTTACGATATATCACTCTGTTCTCTTTTATCTCCTTCTATTTTTCTTTTTTTAGGCGCGTTTCGCTTACAGCGTGAGCGCCTATTATCGTCCGTCTGTCCGTCCGTCCGTCCGCATGTTCGTTCTCGGCTTCTACTGAACGGATTTTCATGAAATTTGATATTAAGGACTACCAATCAAATATAATAAGAAAATCGCAAAAATGAATCACGTACGACAATCAGGGGTACCACTTTACTCGGGACAAAAAATTAAATTTTCGTCATATCTCGTAAAGTATTGTCCATATCAAAATATTTTTCGAATAAAACTTGCAGAACTGGTAAAGTAGAGTATTCTATTTTCTATTCATTTTTATTGTAGGAGTAGCCGTTATCGAGAAAATCAATCAAGAAAATCTTAAATCGAGTTGAACTTCGAAAATTCCTTCCATGGTTACTTCATTGTTGCTAACATAAACAATCTCCCGAACAAACGTTTAATTTACTTACGTGTGCATGTAATATTATTAAATGGGAAGAAAATGGATTATTTATGATGAAAAAAAGAACTTTAAAACGCTATTTCCCTTACGTACAGGTATATAATTTCTTTGTGATACTCCATTGTGCGAAACGCGCCCATTTATTATACGTTGTACACTTTCCTAACTTGTTTTCATTTTCATCTCCTAACTTCTTTTTGTTATTGCGGCAGTTTGTGTTTGAGACGATAGATAGAGAAACAGAGCGATGGCGCGGGAGTGAGAAAAAGAGAGAGAGAGAGAGAGATATTGAGAGAATGGACTGGAAGGAGAGAGAGAATGTTAATGACTAGTCTGATAATGGTTTAGTGTCCGTGGCTAAGTAGCACCTTTCAATTCGTTGCTATAGCCGTGAGCCTAAGTTTAATCTGGTTTCCATGACGCTCTACGTCGGCTTCCTCTCGTGCCGCCTGCACCAGGATAAATGGGATAAAATGGATCTTTGTTCGACCGACGTCTATCCTTTTTAGGCGCGTTTCGCTTACAGCGTGAGCGCCTATTATCGTCGGTCTGTCGGTCCGTCCGTCCGTCCGTCCGTATGCTCGTTCTCCGCTTCTACTGAACGGATTTTCATGAAATTTGACATTAAGGACTTACAATAAAATATAATACGAAAATCGCAAAAATGAATCAGGTAAGACAATCAGGGGTACCACTTTGCTGGTGGCAAAAAGGAATTTTCCGTCATATCTCGTAAAGTATTAATTAATCTCTCTCTGCGTCTTTCTCTATCTTTGTTCGAAGCACCCGAAGCGATTGAAAACACTCTGCTGAAAGGATCGCTCCCTTACGAGCATATATGTATACGTAGTAAGTATCCTTACTTTCAGGCTGGAAGATAATTCTTTAAAGGCATTTTGTGTAGCATTTTAAACACGGCGCTTGTAAAAGCATCTTTTTTAAAGAATTTACATTGATTTTTAAAGAGGAATTTTGAGTTTTATGTATGTACATATGTATGTGTGTATAAGGGGTGTCACAAATGCCCGTTCTCATAGGGAAAATAACACAGAATTAAAAGAGGAAATATAATTGTGCTTATACGTTAAAAATCAATGCGCTGGAATTAACCAATTAAAACATTACATTCCCTAATTGAATTTCACGCTGCGAATGACACATATTAAATGTGTTTACGTTACGCTAACTTCTTTACATTGATTAATATTTTTAACGCGTTTTATTTTTTAAACGCGCTTATGTTTCGCTATCTCTGTACGACTGACAATTGGTTAAAATCCATTTTCTAAGAAAATGGATTTTGGTAGAAAGTTAAAATTTCGTTATTAACTATTGAATAAAATACTCTGTAATTCATTTATAGTACTACTTTTAAGAAAATTTACGTTTAAATTCTAAATAAAACGCGTTTCTTCATATTGCATCAGAAAATGATGCTCCAATTCGTTTTTTTTAATTATACACACACACGCACGCACGCAAACACACACACGCACTAGTACAGTTCTTCTACCACAAAACTAATGCTTGGATTTCAACCAAGCAGTACCTCTTTGATTGCCTTTTGAGCCACTAATGCAACTATATTCAAAGCACATAGTCTGGGTAATAACACTTTCCATTGAATGCCTCTTTGCAGTCTCCTAAAAGGATGAACGTCATTTGGAGCCAAGTCATGAGAATAAGATAGGTATGGTATCACTTCAAAATGCAAACCTTTAATGATGTCAATAGTTGCCTGAGAATTGTGAGGATTGGAATTCCATGCTTTAAACAAACCCCTATTGAGATCAACCTTCAAGATTTGATTCCTGGCTTCAACTGCATCTAAGAATATCCCAATAAGGTTCCCTTTGAAGAGTTATTACATTTCCTATCTAACTTCTCAAAAATATTTAAATCTCATTTTAAAATACGGTTTGCATCACATTTCCTACAGACCTTTTAGACTACAGCGAGCTGGAAGGATGCCATTCCTTACTGTCTTGCTTACTTTTAGTATTGAAGTTTTGCATCTGTGACTCATATTCAGTCATTATACTACTATATAGGAAATCATACCCTTCATCTTCATATAGAGCTAGCATCAAAGAGCCTCTATAAACTCGTCATTGTTTCAGCTCGTCTGTAATGTAATGAGGGATACACATTGCACACTGTTTATTGAATTCCAGCTCGTCATATACAATGTGATGGACATACCCAATGCTCACACTGAAAATCTTGTTCAATTCCTTTAAACTCAGTGTGTTAGTTTTATCAATTGAGTCTTTCAGTAGCAGAAATATCATCAGACGCGACTACATAGTTAATTTGTCTTGGTTAGTCAGCATGTATAAGATCATATACTCAATTTTTAACTTTTTTTAAGCAATTCATACATTCTTCTTTGTGATAAACATTCTTCACTAGCCATATCAGCCATCCTGCATTAGTTTAAATTTCTTCCGCATTCAAAACTAGCTGTTATCGTCTCAAACTTCGTATAAATTTCCAGACATGTAGCCATTTGAAATGTCAATATTTTAGTTATCATCACGGAAACCAAATGACAATCATACTTAAGTATGTTGACTAAATCAGAATAGTTTTTTATATATAATATAAGATCATATAAATAAAAGCCTTAGCAAACGTTGCGTGAAATCCTTTTTGAAGCTTAATATCTCGCAAACGACTTAACCGAATTTGATTAAATTTTCAGGATAGCATTATAATATAATAACAAAACGCTTTAATATATCAAACTCGAGATCAAAGACCCGGGTTCGACTCCAGGGGATACTTTCCATTTCCCATAAGGTAACACGACGTGCAGGCTTTCATTCTTTTTTGGATTAAAGTTAGAAACATTCTTCGGATATAAACCATTTTGAAGAAAATATTATATACTTTCTTATTCTTTTCAATTTTTTTCGCCTTCAGTTCAAAATTGCTCAATTTAAACGTTTAATTCACACGGTTTAAGGAAATCTTGCCATTTTTAACGGGATGTTACCTTGCCTACCTATTTCATTGTTAGACTCGATATGATATTATTTCAATCCTTATGGGTATAAACGTGCTTTGAATGCTTTTAATACGAGATAGAGGGAGAGGGAGTGGGGGAGAGGGAGGGGGGGGGAGAGAGAGTGAGAGAGGGGAGGGAGAGGGAAACGATTTTCAAGACAGTTGTTTCTGATGTTAATATGATCTCCCTAAATAGTTCGAACGATCGTATCTTTCCTCCCGTTTTTTTGACCGGCATTACACTAGTATATTAATAAATTCATATTTCAAATAATTATTTCCTTTCGCTTTTTTATAACTGCACCGCCGTCGTGTGTGTGTTACTTATATTTTCTGTAAAATGGTTGTTAAGGAAATAATTTTTGTTTTACCCTAGAGTCATATTATTTTTATAAAATACGTATAGAAATAAAAACATAAAGAATATGTAATATATTGCCAGTTCTATAAAGACATACAAACCCCATTATTTTTCCCTTCTTACGTTGCTTCAATAATTTTTAAATTCATGAAATATTTAAACATAACATGCCCTCTTTCTAACCAAACCTTATCTCCAATAATACTTTAATGATATAAATTCGCTTTTTTCAACTGTGTTCATCGTTATTTTATCCAACCAGACTTTATTCTCTTCGTTTCTGCTAACCTACCGCTAAATAAGACCTATCATAGATAAAAAAGAAGTGCATTTCTTAGGAATCTCCAACGGACTTATCGCGTGATAATTTTTATTTTTAGCCATAATACGAGCTTGATAATTCTCTATTGAATTAATCCTGGGGATTGTTTTAGGTCATTATTTCCAAATATATTAATTACCGTTTAAGCAGGTCTAAGGACATATGTATATTTAAACATGGCGATACGAAGAGATTTATGAAATTCATTCTGGTTAACGATAGGCAGTATAAAATTAGGACCAAAGAAAATAAGGGTAAATGTGAAGATTGAGAAGGAGAAAAATTCTGAACTTGACTGTGAGAATTTTCCTCATTCTCAATCTTCACTTTTGTGATCAGTATTTTGTATATAGTAAGTTAAATTTCCATAACTTCACTCTTGTTAAAAGAAGGGTAGTTATTGTTCAAATAAAGTTATGGTCATAATTTTACATACAACAACTCAAATTTATACCATATTATATATTTTATAAATATTTTGTGAGCACTGGAAATTCTGGTACTAGTCCTTGAATAAATGCCGTTATCTTTAATGCAAAGTTGAATTTTCGTATGATAAATAATCATATTTTTGTCGGAGTGGTGAATTTAAATAACTACGTAAATATGTTGCGAGCGTCAGGCGAATTCTTTTTCTGCGCGTTTTTCAATTAGAGGAGCAGATTAAAGCGCTCGAGAGAGGTGTGTTCTTGGTGCGACTCATTCGAGAGCATTAGCCTTTGAGAGGACGTTCATTAGCTCTAAAAGTGACTTTCCCACCTTCTACCGGCAACAATTTTATTATTTTTATATACGAGTATGTCAATTAGATCCCGCTTCGCTTTTTACGTGAAATGTGTATTTGCAAATTATCATTTATAAAATAAGATAATGAAGATTTTTTTAAAAAAGGAATTATTGATTTAGCCTTAACAGAGGAGCACAAACTCACCGAAGATCTCGCCAAAAGAAAATGTTGCTGAAGCTAGTAATAGAAAAAAGATAGAATGATCGGAACAAACAGAAAGCGAGCCATAGAGCTAATGAATCACCAGAAGCAACAGTAAATCGTTTTTCAAACAACATATTTATACATGTAAGAAAACGAGCAAATGAAAGTTCGTTATAATCTGAATAGCGATTATTGTTGACTAGTCTAATGCCCGTTGAAATATCAAGGTAAGAATTATAGATAGGTAGATTATTATTAATTTCATTTAAAATAATTAATATCCCACTTTCACATATGAAATATTTTGTCATATACAACATATCTAGTTAAACTTAAAATAGTTGCCTCTCTTTTCCTCCTTTCCCCCCACCCTTTCACACCCTCTCCCACCCTCTATCTCCCTCCCCCTCCTCATTTCTCCCCCTCTCTCTTCTCCCCTCTTTCCCCTTCCCCCCTCTACTTCCCTCTCTCCCCCTCCCTCTTGATCCCCCCTCCCTCTACCTCCCCCCCCCCCACCTCCCTCTCGTATTAAAAGCATACAAAGCACGCTTATACACCCATAAGGATTGATACAAGAAAGGATTTTGAGGTCTAACAATATAATTGGTAGTCAAGGCAACATTCCGTTAAAATGACAATATTTCCACAAAATATGTGAATTAAACGTGTAACATGAGCGATTTCAAATTGTATTCGGAAAAAGATGAAGAGAATAAGAAACTTTGTAACTTTTTCTTCAAAATGGTTCAGATCCGAATATCGTAGGTTAATTCCTTCTTATCTTAATTTCCAAAACAATAAAAGCCTGCACATCAAAAAATTGAATTTTACATGTTACCTTACGGAAAATGGAAATTTATTTCTTGGAGTCGAACCCAGGACTTTTTTGGAGATTTATTTTCGTCATTACCTTAAAATATGTTAATCAAGCATCCTTGCCAAATTTCAATCTTCTACCTATTCAGGAATTTGTTTATTTATATCGGCCATCGTGAAAGCGTGACCAACCAACCAATATACCTGGGCTATTATGGTATTAAATTATGTCATTTATATTTATGCAACAAATTCTAATAGAATTATTTAGTATGTTTAACGAATAAATATTCATTAACATATATCTTTGCCAAATAACTTTCATATGCCCATGACTATTGTCACTTTCTGGAGTATTCGATTATGTGGATTTTATGGTTATATTTTTTTACGTTTTAGTGGTGTTGTTAATTTATATTTTATTTTAAAGTAATATCTAATTCACGCATATCCGCCATATTTGACGTACAAATACACTAGGGCATATCTAATGCTTGAATTCTACCAATAAAATAATTTCGAATGAAAATAGGAATTTTTTTGGGACGATTCATCTTTGTAACTGGATTGCGTTAGTCTCACGCTGTTGACTTAAGAATGAGAAAGAACAATAAAGCAGAAAAAGTATGAATTCCGAATATAAAAGTAGCAGCATCAAAATTATCTCCATTAAAATTAAAAGCTAATTTTTCCGAGTTTTATTTATATTGGCTTTGAAAAGATTTATATCAATAGGACGCAATAAATCAGGCAGATTAAAATTGAAAAATATGAGGTGCTACAGCGATCTACGTAGTTTTAATTTTGGATAAAGGTTAAAAGCGGGTAATTAGCGAATAGCACTTTCGAGTCAAATGATGAAATATTAAGGAGAGTGTTTCGGTTAAACTATATTTTATAAATTCATTATAAAAGTATTTTTCTCTTCATTTTTTTTATTTTAATGAATTTTGAGCTATCGTTTTTTACCTTGTACTTTTAGGCTAACATAGGATCACGGAACTGTAACTTGAAGAGAATAAAAACAAATCGATTCATTCGCAGTAGGAGAAATTCACAGTCAAATATGAAATGTGGGCACACTCGTAATTGCATTACAAGAGTTTTGTTGTAAAATGGGATTGTGAACACAGTGAGTATACGATCTCAAAAGTTACGACAGCTGCTGGAGGAACGATATCAAACAGAAGTTTTATGGAAGAATAGAAAGAATCGTAGGAGTGACTCTTTTAATTGCTTCTCAAAGGATTGCTCACAGATTTTTTGATAACGCATTACATTACGGAATCGATTTCTTCTTTGCTCTTATTCACCTGCAAATGCGTAAGCGTGTGCGTTCGTGCTGTCTATTTAAAAATCGTTTGGAAAAGGGAAAGGCTGGCACGCGGCTTCACATTGGATGAAATGTTTTTCTAAAAATATGTAAGCGGATTACAGGAAGAAAATTATCAAATAGTAGGAGGAAGTCGCTAGGACAAGTAATAGCGGGATAATAAATGTGTCTAATTTAATACGAGGAAAATAGAAACGAAATACTGAAGGAAAAATTAATTCACTGTGTGACAGTACGAATTTAAAATTCTTTATCCGTAGTATAAAATGTGTTTCTCACGAGATCATATATTATTGATATTCGGTGAATTTCGTAAAGGCCAGTCAATTACGACATCAAATTTTATGGACTTTTCCATTTTCACCTTTTTTTCGACATAACGACAAAACTTATTTGTCAAATAAAAGTTATTATTTAAAATAAAAGATAATAAAATGTTACATATGTTTTCAATACAAAAATTTCCCTCCCGCTATGTATTCCTCACTCATTCGCTTCATATCTCCCTCGCTCCTTCCTCCAACTCTCATTCTTTCCCTTTCTCCCATTCCCCTTCTCTCTTCTCTCTCACTCTCTCTGTCTCTCTCTCTCTCTCTTCATCCTTTAAGTATGAAGAGTGTTGTCAAAAGTGGATGAGCGCTTCTTCTTATGCGTGTATATCAGAGCATTTGAAGATTGTACACTGAGCTGTTAGGTACCTCTCAATCGTTTACGTTTTCAAGTTGTTCCAAAAATCCAAAAGTTTTATTCTCCTTAAAAAAATGAGAACTGATGTAAGTTTTTATAGATTGATTTGTCATATCGCAATGATACTGACAACGTGACGCAACATATTCGCCGTTAAATGATAACTAAGTGACTGATACCAAATTCTAGAAACGAATGCCTGCTATGCGCAGATATATGAAAAATCATTGAATTTGAGGCGGAAACCTCCCTGCGTCTTATACGCGGGAATATACGGTATTTTATTTTTCTTATAAAATAAGCTTGACCTATAAATGTTAATATCTATTCCATTTTTATTAATAAAAGGCAAAAATTCTCACTTATTTAATACTAATAATTAAATATAATTGATATTAATTTATAAAATAGGTAATAAGATTACTAATTAGGTTACTAATTAGATTAATGAGAATTATTTGAGGGATTTATTCATTATTTCGTTTTTAACGACTTCAGCAACATTTTCTTTGAGTTTAGTAACTTTTAAGCCACTTTTTATAGTGGATTTAGCGACACTTTCAAATTTATTTTGGCAACTATGGTCCGGCATCCAACAAGCTCGCTCTTGAAACCCCGTCCCCAACTGCAGTCCGGAAGATTCACGGAGGCGAAGTCGTTCGCGGGATCGAACGGAAGATACTGTTCAGCAAGGAAATGACGGGCATTCGAAGAAGCGAGTTCGCGGCCATACCCAGTGCTGCCGTACGCCCAGCACAGGAGGCAGTTCCCCGTACTGCCAGTGGCTGTGGGTCGCACATCGCGCGTTTCAAGGGTTTCAATCAAAAATCTCTCTGGCATAAAAAATCACCTTATAGGCGTATTAATATTCCTAAATTAATTTATCAACTGATTAGAAATATTAATTTCAACTATAAATATTAATTGTATTCTCGAGTATAACGCCTCTTTCAGAATGCGTTTTAATTTTATGATACGATTTTTACAGATGTTTAGTTAAATCCTATTTTTCACCCATTTACGTCTCCATTGTTTACTAAGTCCAGTCGTGAGAAGCCATTACAGACTTCTCAGAGTTGCAAATAAATTATCCTTAATCTAGCATAAACATCAATTAACATAGAAAATGTTTGCAGAATGATATTTTAATTCGTACATGTTCGTTTGCCTTTAATTCTCAGCCATCCTCTTAGAGAGTGCAAGCTTTGCACCAGCGTTCTATATTTAGCTATGTTTCTAAGAGATAATTAATCTAATTGTTTTTAAAAGGAGTCGTCTACCACATACGGCATACAATTAAAAGTTTCATATTTTCCATTTTACGTTTCGTTGTACGGCGAAATTCAACGTTTAGTTATGTTTACTTATTTTCAAATTATATTATCGAATTGCTTATGTGAATTTGGTTTCGTAATTATCAATCTTCAGTATCTTAAAAGAAGCATTGAGTTGTCCGCACTTTTCTCAAAATGTGCAGTTAATGTAAGCATTTCATTTTCTCTCCTACTCCCTACTCAGTCAAGTGGGACATCATTTCAATGTTTTGGTTAAATAGAACTTTGAAAATTTTTCATTTTCATTTCAAATGCTTTGGGTAAGATGAAATTTATCTCGAGAAGTGATAAAATGGTATGAAATTCCAATGTGAAACAAAAAACAAAGGAGAGAAAATCTCCAGTAATAAATGAGTGTTTGAAAGATATATATTCGGAAAATACACATCCATCCATAAAGTACATGGAAGTCGATTGAGAATGACAGTCGAGCAAATATTTCGACGAAAAGTCGTCGCACAAGTTACGTCACGCCAAAGAAAAGAAAGGAAAAAGAGGAAAGTTGAGAAAAAAGTGAATAAAGAGAATCGGAGGTAGACGGCCTCCGTCTCACAAGGAACATCAGACACACTGACCGTAGAGCGAATAGAATCCCAGAAGGAAAAGTTTTTGGTCTTCAAAACGAAAAAAAGGGAACGTGCGGTTCCGCTGTTCCGTACCTAGCTCGCAAGGTCAACCAGAGGTCAAAGGAGAGGAGAAAAACGGATGAACGGGCACCGTGACGTAAAAAGAGAAAACAATTGAAGAACCATCCGAGGTCGTAAACGGTAACGAGATCATTTTCTTCGATAGCAGCGAGAGACCACATAAGGGCCTTCCATTGCGGTCTCTACTCCCAGCTCGCTTCGGAACGAGAGGAAAAGAGAGGCCATAAACAAATTGATGCGGGGTCCTCCAGAAGCAAGCGGGGATGAACGCGAAGCGAAAAATGAATAAAATGCTCCCATTTGGAATCATCATGGCGCTGTTATTTCCCTACACCGACGCGAAATGTCCATTAGGGGAACGATTTCGAATGGAACCACTCATAGTTCTATATTGGAGAAACAAGGAAATCATACCCCTTACCATGCAAAATAGACAGGACCTGAGACCACCTCAATCCCCAACGTCGCCTCGGAATGGTGCATTGTGGGAAGAGTTTTGGGAGAAAGGAATTCGCGATGGGAAAGTTCAGGCGGAGGTTTTTCAAATTCCAAATATTAACTTAGTTAAATTTATATCGTTATTCGTTAAATATTTTCTATACATACGTTAAATGTGGGAGGTTTTTTAGTGTTGTGTTGCGAATAAAGAGCAATATTCGCATTTAAATATTGGTCAGAAGAAATATCCATTCGACGAACTTGATGTATCTAATGAAGAAACAAAATCAAGATGAAATGAAACTAAATATTCGGAACTTTATTTACGAGATGACTATATTTGGGCAACTAGGTGTTGAAGGAAACCCAGTGAACACTTACCTGAAGCAGAGCCGCTGGGGTGTTGGAGAGAGTTGTGTCTCTCTTGTGCTGATGAAGTGATCATCCCGAAAGCTTTAACCTCTACAAATGTGTCTCTCCAACACCCCAGCGGCTCTACTTCCGGTAAGTGTTCACTGGGTTTCCTTCAGCACCTAGTTGCCCTAAATATCCTTACTTACCTTTCCTCTTCTGTAGTATATATATATATATATATAAGCTTAAGGTAAAGGAAAGGTAATAATAATAAAGGTGGCAACAAGGTGTTGGAGGAAGTCCAGTGGACACTTACCTAGATTGGAGAGCCGCTGGGGGTACTGAGGACACAAGAAAAACACAAAAACACAAAAACAACACAAATATGGAGCTTTCGGGCTGACTCCCTTCTTCAGCGACGGAGAGACATGCACTGTTTGAAGTGACAGACTGGGGAGGATATGTGGGTGGAATAGGGTAATGAGAGGAGTTCGGGGATAGGAGGAGGCGGGGAGGGGGGACGGTCAATAGGGTTGTCGGAGGTTGAGATCGGAAGTGGGCGGAAAATGTGTCAAGTAGAAAGATGTAGGCTAACCCCCACTGTCAAAGTAGGGGGGTGAGGGTGTCGTCAGGTAGGGCGTGGATAATCCTAACATTAAAGCAGCTATTAAAAGTTGCCTTGTGTAAATTAGTGTGAGAAGCCACCAGATGGGGACGGTTGGTATTTACGCTGTTCCGGTGGCCATTTCTGATGTTGAGGAGATTGCTGGTGAGGCCAACATAAAAAGCAGGACAGAGGATTCAGGTGAGGCGGTAGATGACATTCCTCGTGGTGCAATTGCTTCTGGATGGAATGGGGTAGGTGATGTTGGAAGAAAATGAGGTTGGGTGGATGGGGCATGTGAGGCAACGGGGTTTGCCGCAGGGTTGAGATCCTGCAGCGGATGGAGTTTTGGGAGTGGGTAGTTCTTTCTTCCACAGGATATTTTCCAAATTGGGAGGCCGGCGGAAGGAAATAATATACTATATATATATATATATATATATATGTACACACACACACCAGTGAAACTCCCGTCCAAATCGGTGCAGTGGTTCTCGAGTTTATCGGTAGCATACATACAAACGAACGATTTTATATATTAGTATAGATAAAACGCGAATACCATGCAATGTAATAGTGAGAAGATGCATGAAAGTAATCAGTAGCACTCGTATCTATTAAATTCCTGAGTAAGCCACCACCATCATGGGTAGTCTGTACGTAGGCAGGTCCGTGATTATTCATGGTTAAACCTGGTTCTCCATATTCCCCTATTTTTCGCAGTCTTCTTCATGTCTTGATAGCTCTCTTAGATTTCAAGTAATCTATTAGCTGAAACCATTCCCTATGTCTTTCTTTTCATCCAGTTTTCCTTCTAGCACTTCTTTAACCATGCTCTCTCTTCTCAGGTAATGTCCAATCTAGTTCGCCTTCCTCTTTTTGATTGTCTGTATAATCGTTCGCTCCTCTCCTATTCTTCGTAGTACTTCCTCGTTTTTCACCCTATCTGTCCATTTTATCTTTATTATTCCTCATCATGTCAACATTTCGAAGGTTTTCAAGTGTTTTATATAATGTTTTCTTAGCGTCCATGTTTCTGCCTCGTACAAAGATTTACTCCATGCACATAATTTTATCAACTTTTGGCGGATACCGATGCTTCCAAGGTATTTATAGTCTGAAACTTGTTCTAATGGTTTTCCTCTGATACTTATGTTAAAATTTACTTCTTCTTTATTTGTTATTCGCAGAACCTTGAATTTCATGGTACTTATGTCCGTATCGTATTATCTTCCTGCTGTAATTTTCGGGAGTTTCTTTTCCTATCTTCCTAGAAGTACTTGGTCATTTCACTGTTCTTATAATCCTTCCTCCGATTTTGAAATCTCCTGTGCCTTCTAACACTTCCTGCATTAGCCCCTCTCCATATATATTGAATAGAATCGGCGATAGACAACAGCCATGTCTTACCCCTCTTCCGATATTTACTCCTCCGGTGTCCGGATTCTCCAACCTGACCTTTACAGCTTGAGTCACATATAGATTCCTGATCAGTCTCCTGTGTTTCCACTCTACGCCTTCATTCTTTAATATCCACATCAACATTACCCAGTTTGCTTTATCGAAGGCCTTCTGAGGATGCCATATATGTATCTAATTACAACTCACCTGTTATTGTTTATAGTAATTCCCCTCTGATAATTGCTGTTGCTTAGCTTGGGTGAACATTTGGTTTTATTCTACGAGTGGATCAGCTCCATATTAATTCCAGTCCCATTATATAAGTAGTAGTTAGGGAATGGCCTACCTTGGCAAAGTGATGGTTAGCGCGTATAACTCTCTATGGAAATGTTCCAATCATGCGTCCTTTGTTATCGTTGATAGGCTCATGGTGATGATATTTGAAATAATGTTAATGAGCTGGTTACATTAATTAAATAAAAGTTTTATTTAATTTGCGAACAACAATTGTTTTCTCCGCGAAAAATACATACAGATGGAGAATATTTCAAGTTTCTTGAAGAGAATTTTCTCAGCGACAAAGAATTTTATGGAATGCGATACATTTATGCATATCTATAAAAATGAGAGTTTCTCTCGCAATTTTTACTCCACAAAGCCGAACTCGTTTGAAATAATTCTGATTAGTTGTACAAATAGTAATGGTTTCAGAGATTGCTTGCGTAATGCCAAATTTGTATGGCGAAATAAGGAAAACATAATGTAATAGCTCTAGTTATGCTTCCGGGAGCGTGTTAACACCGTTTATATGCACCTTGGATCGTTATTTTAGTTCTATTTGTACAGAAGGGTCTCCGTAATTCACATCCACGCGTGCGCACCCACGCGGAATTTCATGCTTTATTCACTGCGTAAAACGGACGAAATAAGAGAGGCGAGATAGACAAAGAGAGAGAGAGGGAAAAAGAAGCGCTAGCAATATCGAGTCCGGATAACACCTTGGATAGAAGATAGCGCGCACGCACCCGTATAAAAAACACGCTCGAGCCTCCTCTTCACCTCCCATATTTTCTCCGCGGAGATATTATTTCCCCTTATTCCGCTCCTGTCGACTATTCAACATTCCCTTCTCATATAACACACGTAGCTGATCTCCTGCCCGCCTTCTTGTTCCTTCTAGGATCACGTGTGACGGCGGAATTAAACTAATTTAGGGTCTCCGAAAAGGGTCAGGACTAATTTGCATCCAAGGCTGCTTCACACGACGAAGAGGTGGCGAGGGAAGGAAGAGGGGGAGGGAGGGGAGGAGAGGCGTGGAGGAAGGATGGAAGGGAGAAAATGGAAGAGGCTGTGCGGAGGAGGCGTGAATGAGGAACGTGGAATTAAAAAAAAGAAGGGGAAAAATTAAGGAGAGAGAGAGAGAGAAATGGAGGGGCGGAAAGGACAAGGACTCCTATTAACCTTATTTGGCTATGTTTTCTCATATAGCATAGCTCATTAAAAATTACAGGTTCTTTCATTTTTAACGTGTATATGAAAACTCGCCGTTTTAGAATTTCGTCAGCGATTATCTATTAAACTAATATTTGATTTATATCATCACCAAAAATACTTTGATAAAAAATGTCAGCGCGAGAGAAAAGATGTGCGAGCAGCTCACGTATAAATGGTTTAGGCGCAAAGAATTGGCATTTTGGTGAGACGTAAAATGTTAAGAGAAAGAAGAGGCAAGACTGAAATACGATAGGGAAAAGATTGGAGTGGAAGAGGGATAAAACGTAAGAGAAAGAGAAAGAGAGAGAGAAGAATAATGAGAGTGAAATAAAAAAGTGAAGAGGCGGAACGAAAGAGATTGGAATGCTGGAGAAAATGGAAGTCGAAAGTTTTAGCAAGAAAGGAGCGGGAGGAAAGAGGAGAGGGAGTTTTATGGAAGAGGTTGGCATCGAGAGGAGAGAGATAGTCGGAGAAATAGAGAGAGAAATATAAGTGTATGACGAAGAAAAACTTTTGCAAGGATTAGATAAGTTGGTTGGGGAGAAGCAACGCGTGAAAGAGCGTGAAACAGTGTCAATTGAGAAAAGGGGAGATTTTGAGAGGGTTGGGGGAATGGGTTAGAGAGAATGAAGGAGAGAGAGAGAGGTGGGAGAAATAGGGTGTAGAGAGAGAAAGGAACGAGAGAAAGGAGGAATAGAGAAAGAGAGGAGGGAGGGAGAGGCGGATAAGGGACGGGAAGTGAGAGAGAGGGCTTGAAATTTGGGGAAACAAGGAGGGAGAGAGAAAGGGAAAGGGGGATTTTTAATATGAGTGGAAGAGGTGAATTACAGAGGGTTTAATCCTTGGTTTATTTGGGAATTAGGGATGAAAATGCGACCGAGACAGACATGATGAATTAGTAAAAGTGTTTTTAAAAAGCTAATACGCATATTTTTCAAATTTCTACTCAGATAGGAGAACTACCCATGCGGGCGAGAGATTTTAAAAAATATTACCTAAATGTCGCGGAGAGCGAAATTTATTCGAGTCAAAGAAAATCGTTGTTAGTCATTCTCACGCGAGGATTCGAGGAATCAAAAGAAAATGGCAAAAATTCTCAAATTAAACCCAATTCAGAGTCGAGAAAAAAATGGCCAAATGGAGTTTTAATGATTCTCAATTATAATGGCGGAAAGAAAACACGGGATTACATTAAGAGTATACCAACCTCATTCTGGTTCTTGTTCCTCTTCACGTCCATGGAGTTCAATTCGGCCACTTCATTTGGCCTCATAAACGACTGCTATCTGGAGATTTAGCGATTGCATTTTTTTCATTGAGTTCTATTCATATATAAATGTTTGCTGAATCTAAATTTGGCATCGAGGCTGTGGTGCACTCGCCGCGCGGCACCATTCACCAGAACGATTCTCATCCTATCGTCACCAACTCCGATAGAAAACGGACATTTTCGGAGAATTGAACAGGCCTTCAGTTTCTCTGAAATTTTATGAATTTGTTCCTTTTATTTAGCTAACCTGATTTATGGCTTATTCTAAATTCGCGTGCTATATATCGAGTAATCCATCGTTTCTCATCCGCAATCGAAGTCTATTTGATTGAGGACGGAACTAATAGAGGCGTTACGCGGTCGCAAAAGAAATTGTTTAGAACACCATATCCAACTATTCAAATCCAGTTCCATTTGGTATTTCAAGTATTTATTGCTCTAGTGATGACCGTAACAACAGTTGGTAACATGTTGATATCTTAAAACAAACACACCTTCCAAAGACTAACATATATTATAAGCCATGTTCTTTTCGCTGTATTTATGTTTTGGTACTTTTTGGTCGCGATACTATCTTCGCATATAGTGATGTATGATTGTCAATAATAGTTGCGTCGAAATTGCCTCTCCAGTCCATAAAGTTGATATTTTCTCCCTTAAATCAATATGTAAAATTCTTTGACTCTGTTTGGTATTTAGCGCCATTTTAAATTATCGAAATGCCGCTAGAGGGAGTGTTGCTTTTCTCTTGGTACTGCCCTCTAGGGCTAGTTCGAAAAAACTACTTATCCTGGGTCGTCGGCTCATGACCGGTGGAGGAGTTTTAGAAAGTGACACGAACGGAGGAAGCTCAACGGGCAGAAGGAGTTACAAAGGTAAGCAATACCAACTCTTGTGGCCTTTGATAGGGCAGTATCTCATGTTTTTTGTGCTTATCTATACAGTCCACTTATCAAGGTTCGAGTGAATTATTGCGATCCTCCGAACATTTTGGTCCTTCGGGCCGGATTTTCTTTCGTTTTGACCAGACTCAGGCTATCGTTTCATACGTTGTCAAATTGAATTATCGTGACATTTTGCTTGTATCATTGATGCTTACTTATCTTGGGAAAAATGTATCTTTACGTAACTCTTAGTATCTTCATTTTGACCCGTTATGCTATCTTGCCGTTTGTCATCATTCTATAAGCACTCTTCTTACAGAGGAGGAGGATATGGGAGGATACTAATGTCTGACCCAAACTACAATAGTTGGAGAGCTGAAATTTAATGCTTAGGTGAATAGAAAAAAATAATCCTAGGAAAAAATGAAAAATTGCAACAATGTATATTTCCTTGGCAGTTATAAATTATAAACTATTTTACTAACATTTCCCGGTTTAGGAACTTCTAAATGAGCTATGAAGCTGAAATTTTTTCTATTGGTAGAATTTGCCAAAAATGAAAACGGGATTATAGAAATTTGAAAAATTTTTTTCGTTCGGCCGTAATAAATTCTCAAATGTTAAACAAATTGACTAATGTTTGCGTACTTTCTGAACATTCAGGAAGCTGAAAATTTTAAACAAGGTAGGGAATGATGCTCCGGTAGTAACTAACATTGAAAATATTAGAATATTTATTATTGTGACTGTTGAAAATTCATAAATATTAAACAATTTAATTTATATAAATGCACTTCTAGAGGAGATATATCGATGAAACTTTACGTAAATGTGAGGTATACGTAACAAATGCTAAAAACATATAAAGATCTTATAATTATAAATTTTAGGGGTTGTTTTTACCACAATATTTACCATAAGGTAAAACACGTAAATCGGCAAGAAGGTACAAATTGTTGAGTTTAAAAATTATTTGTCGAGTCAAACCCTGTACTTTAGGGTAAGAGAAAATGCTTGCAGAATGCAAGCACACCTTCATTAGTCATTCTATAAGCACTCTTCGTACAGAGGAGGATATAGGAGGATACTAATGTCTGGCCCAAACTACAATAGTTGGAGAGCTGAAATTTAATACATAGGTGAACCGAAAAAAATAATCTGAGGAAAAACTGAAACATTGAACAATGTTTATTTTCTTGGCCGTTAAAAATTATAAGCTATTTTACTAACATTTCATGGTTTAGCTACTTCTGCATGTGCTATAAAGATGAAATTTTTTCTAATTGTAGAATTTGCCAAATAATGAAAACAGGATAATAGAAATTTGAATATTTTTATTCGTTCGGCCGTAATAAATTCTCAAATGTTAAACAAATTGACTAATGCTTATGTACTTTCTGAAGGTGCAGGAAGCTGAAATTTTTAAACAAGGTAGGGAATGATGCTCCGGTAGTAACTAACATTGAAAATTTTAGAAATATTTATTATTGTGGATGTTAAAATTCATAAAATTTAAACAATTAAATTTATATAAATGCACTTCTAGAGGAGCTACATTGATGATATTATGCATAAACATGAGATATTCGAAATTAATGATGAAAACCTAAAGAAAATTATAATTATACATTTTAGGGGTTGTTTTTACCCCAAAACCTTCAAAACAGAAAAACAGGTAATTCGGCGCAGAGATGCAAACATGCGTTTGAAAATTATTTTTTTGTTTTTATTTTTACTTTAAGGTGAGAGAAAATGCTTTCAGAATGCAAGCACACATTCACTAGTATATCTATATGTATCTTAGTATCTTGAAATTGTATCATTTGTTTCTGTAATTGGATATATATCTTTGTATTCTTGAAAACTATCGGGTGTTGTATTTTATCTATTGGTTAACGAGAGTTAAGCCTCACTATGTTTCAAGACAGTGAAAAGGAATCGGGCAGTGATACACGGACGTTACGTGTACTCAAACGAAATTATGCTCTTGCTAAATCGCGAAGTGAAGCCACGATACGTACGATTGAACGACTTTATGCATTGTCAAATACGGTGGTTTCGAATCGGAATGAATTATCTTTATTTGCTAGTCGATTTTCATCCTTGGAAGATGATTATAATACTTTCCTCAGCATGACTGAGCAGTTGCGGGAGCTAGTAATTGATTTAAACTTAACAATTGACGAGACAGAATGGGCGCTATCATCAGATTAATGCTGTTGCTAGCCAAGTTATTACAAAGTCGGGGTCATCTAACTTTAAGGAAGAAGAACCTCTTTCTTCACGTACTTTACGTCTGCCCAAGATTAATATTCCCGTTTTTGATGGGCATTTAGCTAACTTAAAGCAATTTTTTAAAATATTTACAAATTTAGCACATTCAAATTCCAGTTTATCGGACATTGAAAAATATCATTATCTCTTATCAAGTGTAAAAGGGAAAGCTTTAACCTTAGTATCGAGTATTCCTATCGTTTCTGAGAATTATGCCATTGCGTGGAAAACGCTCGTACAGCAGTATTTAGATCATTTATTCAATTTTCCTCCTCTCCAAAATGATTCAGTTGATGCATTACAAAATGTTATAGATGTGTTTTCGAAGAATGTGAACACTTTGTTAGCTATGCAGATTCCAGATTTATCCGAATTTATGTTTTTTTATATACCCTCTAGAACTTTGGACAGGAATACCAAGAAACAATTTGAGATTGAGAGCCATGGAATAGATTTTCCCTCAGTTCATATTTTATTAGAATTTGGACGTAAATATGTTAACATATTACGATCATCTGGATGCAAACAGTCTGTTGGCGGATCTTACTCAAAGGGGTCTGTGCAAAGTAAACCTGTGTTTCAAAAAACCTCTTTAGTCGCTACTTCTCACAGCGAGCCCGGAAAAAAGATTAAATGTCAGCTTTGTGATGAGCAACATAGGTTTTATCAATGTTCTAAATTCAATGCATTCATCATCGAGATACGAAAGGAATTCATCAAGAAAAAAAATATTTGTTTCAATTGTTTAGGTGGTGTCCATAAATCCCAAGACTGTCTTTCAAAGCAGGTGTGTAGATGTTGTTCTTGTAGGTATAATTCATTATTGTGTACACAGAACACGTCTAACAACAGTTCAAATGCTAATTCTGTGATAACAGACACTAAATCGTTTGCATGTCAAATCTAGCAACTCGAAAGAGGACTCATCTGGAGTCAACGTTATCTCTTCTTCTTCGAATGGACCTACAATTAATAAAATGTCATGTACAACTAATCATAGTGAATCCAAACCTTCTTTTGTACTTCTAGGAACTGTTAGGACTTTTATCAAGACATACACTGGTTCTCTAGAAAATGTTAGAATAGTGATTGATCCTGCGTTACAAGACAGTTTCATCACTACACATTGTCAACAGCGATTAGGGCTTCCTCGTAAGAATATTCACATTAATTGCCTGGGATTATCAGACACTTCTGTTTCATCGACTAAGGGTATTACTTCGTTCGTTTTGAGGCCACGCCAGGGTGGCAGTGATATTAATGTTTCTGCAATAGTTATTCCAAAAATAACGGCACGGCAACCAACTTTTCCAATCCCTGGTAGTGTTTGTCAGAAATTTCATTCGTTTAATCTAGCAGATCCTGACTTTGATAAACCGGGACATATTGATTTATTACTAGGTGCTGATGTGTACTCGGAAATTATAACAGATGAGCCTATCTTTCGTCAGGAAGGCTTCCAAACTGCATGGCCTTCAGTTTTTGGGTATATCCTTATTGGACCAATAAATTCCGATTTCTATAATCCAATGTCGTGTGATAGCATTACAACTTGTTTAGTATCCGTCGAAACTGATCTAAATTTATTATTGCAAACATTTTGGAATGTAGAGGAAGTACCCAGTATTCATGTTCCTTTACCTGAAGATGCATATGCAGAAAAACAATTTGAATCTTTGCATTATCGTAATAAAGACGGTACCTATGTTGTGCCATTGCTACTAAGGGATGTGAATCAGCCATTAGTTTTAGGAGATTCGAAACCTCAAGCTATTCGAAGGTTTATGAATCTGGAACGCAGATTTCAGGGCAATCTTGAGTTGAAGATGAAATATACCACTTTTTTGGAAGAGTATCTGAAACTCGGACATATGTCACCTACACCATGGGGGCCGGGGGAATACTGTATCCCACATCATGTGGTACTTAAACCTTCTAGTAGCACCATTAAAGTACGAATTGTTTTTGATTGGTCTTCAAGAGCCAGTTTGGGCCATTCTTTAAATGATTTCCTTCTCAAATGCCCTAAGCTACATCAAGATATATCAGATCTTATCAATAGGTTTAGGCTACATCGTGTGGCTATTGTAGCAGATATTTGTAAAATGTACCGGATGATTCAATTGCTACCTCAGCATAGAAAATATCAGCATATCATTTGGCGTCCTGATGAGAGGGCTTCTCTTCAAGAGTATGAGTTAAATACTCTAACATATGGGCTCTCATCATCTCCTTATCTTGCTATCCGGACTTTAAAGCAGTTTTCTCTTGACGAAGCTGAGAGTTTTCCATTAGCTGCTCCTGTTGTATCTCATGATCTATTTGTTGATGATTTGCTGACAGGGACTACTTCGAATTGTAAAGCCAGTGAGCTAATAATCCAGCTGATTGGGATTCCAATTTCGCTAATGGTCATCTAATATGCCTGAAATACTCAAGCAAATACCTCCTGAGTTATGTCAATCTGATATATATTTTGATAAAAATGGTGACCAAACTATCAAATTACTGGGCATCCACTGGAAATCTAAATCTGATATTTTCTCCTTTCATGTAAATGTAACTAACACAGCTTTTACTGAGAGAGGTATTCTCTCTACTATTTCTAAATTATTCCATCCTCTTGGTTGGATTTCTCCTACTGTGTTCTGGGCCAAGTTCTTCATGCAAGAATTATGGATACATAAGCTAGGTTGGGATGATCAAGTTCCTCCTAACCTTTTGATCACCTGAAATACTTTTTTAAAACGACTTCCTGCCTTCTCTACTATATCAATTCTAAGATTTGTGGCGGATACACTATCAAATGTTACGCATGCAGAATTTCAGCTGTTAGGATTTTGTGATTTCTAAGAAAGGGGATACGCAGCAGTCGTATATTTACGCACTGGGGCATTGTATCAGCGGGGTCAAGTATCTCTACGTATGTCTAAAACAAGAGTGGCTCCAATTAAAACATTATCTATTCCTAGATTAGAACTTTTAGGTGCTGTTCTTTTAACAAGAGTTATTGAATTTGTTTTCAAATCTTTATCTAAAGTGCATTGCAGTATCTTGTGTCTACGCTTGGAGTGATTCCAGCGTAGTTTTATCTTGGTTGAGCACACCTCAACATTATTTGGAGACATTTGTAAGCCATAGAGTACTACAAATAAATGAACCTCCAGTAAAAATAATCTGGAATCATATCTCAACAAAATTTAACCCCGCAGATCCAGCTAGCCGCGGTATCCTAACATTACAGTTACTGGAAAATGACCTGTGGTGGAATGCTCCCCCCTGGGTATCCAATCCATATGATCTTTGGGAATATATGTCCCCTGTGCAGATTGGACTTGAACAATTGCCTGAAATCAAATCTTGCTCGCCATCTGTAATGTTGAGTTTTACATCTCAAATAGACTTGTCCTTCATTGAACGCTTTTCTTCTTTGCCTCGGTTGCAAAGAGTCATTGCTTACTGTTTGAGGTATCTATCACACATCAATACGAAATATGACATGCCAAACACAGGTCAGTTAAGCCTGTCTGAACTCCAGTTTGCTCTAATTGTTTGTGTTCGTGCAACGCAATATTATTAATTTGCTAGAGAGATGGTTCGCCTAAAGCAAGGTTTGCCCTGCTCCCCCATAATTCAGAGGTTAACACTATTCTTAGATTTAAAAGGTTGTATCAGGGTGGGCGGCAGGCTTAAAAATTCTAGCTTAACATACCCACAAAAGTATCCCTTTTTACTTCCTAAAGATTCTACATTAACGAATCTAATAATTGATCATTACCACAAGGCATACCTTCATACTGGACAGGCTACTCTCCAATATCTGCTTGCTCCTGAATACTGGATTTTGTCGGCTAGGCGAATCATCCGCAGTCGTATATTCAAATGCATTGTTTGTTTCAAATTACGGGCTAATCCCAAAATTCCTTTAATGGGTGATTTTCCAACAGCTAGAGTGGAACCGAGCCGTCCATTTCTACACACAGGGATGGACTTTGGCGGCCCTTTTTATATAAATGAATCCTTAAAACGGAATGCTAAAATCTCAAAAGTCTATTTGTGTTTATTTATTTGTTTTGCAACAAAGGCGTGTCATTTAGAAGGTCTCAAATCTTTCCACAGAATCATTTTTAGCAGCTTTTGATCGATTTGTATCACGACGTGGACTTTGTGCACACATCTATTCTGACTTTGGAATGAATTTTATAGGTGCTAATAGATACCTTCTTGAGATAAATAAATCATTCCAGTCTTTATTTCGGACTGACAGTGTAATTGATAAGCTCTCAAATCAAGAGATCACTTGGCATTTTAACCCACCCTCAGCCCCTCATCATGGAGGACTGTGGGAAGCTAATGTAAAAAGTGCAAAGAATCTTTTAAAACGTATAATATGCGAACGTTCCCTAACCTTTGAAGAGCTGTCTACCGTTTTTGCAAAATTTGAAGCAATCTTAAACTCAAGACCGCTAACTGCACTTTCAAATGATCCTAATTCCATGGAAGCATTGACACCTGATCATTTTCTAATTGGGGCACCTCTTGCGAGTTCCCCAGAAACTATTGGACACTTCTAGTAATCGATTATCTCGTTGGCAATTAACTAAACGAATATCTGTGTACCTTGCGAGCAAGATCCAAGTGATTTAAGGAACAACCCAGCCTTAAAGAAGGAGATTTAATTTTAATCAAAGAAGAGAAAACTACTCTTCCAAACTGGATACTAGGCAGAATATCTCATCTTTTACCAGGTCGAGACGGTCGTGTTCGTGTCGTTAATGTTCGCTATGCTCATGATATGATTACGCGACATGTCTCTCGACTGGTTAAATTACCTATTGAATCTTAGTAACTTATCAATTTTCATTTAGGACCAGATGGTTTATTTATTTACTTTTTTGTTTTTTGCATCAGTGTGATGTGTAGCTCTTTTCTTACCTAAACCGTGGGCGTCCTTTCTTTAGACAGAAGTCTTTGGTGATCGCCCCTTCCAAAGCGAAGCTTTAGGTTCGACCTATCCTCATAAACCTATCTCAATCCTAGCTTGAGGAGCTACATGCACATTGTTGTTGCCTATGTATAGAAATTTTTATCTTTGTTTAAAGTTCTGCTTTTCCCAAAATCGGTGACATTAATTTGTAGAAATGATGGAGAAACCAAAACCCTCCAATTTAGCTATCAATAGCTGAATATTCACCATATCAAATGCTTTTGCGAAATCAATATATATAGAGTCAACCTGATAATGCTGCTCAAATGCTTGGTATATGTAATATTCATAGAGAAGAAGATTAGTAACTGTAGATTTTGAGGAATAAAGCCATGTTGTTGTGGAGATAGAACTCTGTATACAATTGGACTAATTCTATCAAATATTAGTGATTCAAAGAGTTTGAGAATGGCTGACTGTTTGCAGATAGGCCTGTAATTCTAAACATCATTTAGGTTTTCAGACTTGTGAACAGGTATAACATAACTACTTTTCCAAATATCAAGAAATATACCCAGAGTGAGGGATTTGTTAAAGAGATTAAGTAATGGTAGGGTCAAGGAATTAGCACCAGAGGATAGTAATTTAGATGGTACAATCCTCAAGAAAACATAAAAATTAGACTTATAACCTATAAATTAAAATTGAAGGATTGATAGAATGAGGAAAAAATCAGCTGGCATAGCGAAGATTGCTCGCGACCCTACCAAAATTGTCTTGCGATCCCCGATGGAGGTCGCTACCCTACGTTTGAGAACCACTGCTGTAGAGGACTATGAGAGAATTAAAAGATATAAGTCGAAATTATAGTGTGACATTAGAAGAGAAAATAAAAAAATTACCAGTATGTCAGAAATTCACCGATATAACATTTAATAATTATTAATATTAATAGCGTGTTAGCTTATTCGATAAAGAAGGCTATTATCTTTATTCGCTACGTTTTTAGACACTTTTCTGCATTCATTTCCAATAATCTCTGTCGTATCAGTGGTTTGCATTCCTCTTAAGTCTTATAACTCTAAGACACTATATAATTTGTCTATAGCATACAGTATGGTTAAAAAAATTGAGAGCAGCATACGAAGAATGACTATTCTTATCTCCCTATTATTTATTGGCCATTATGTATTTTTTCCTACACTGCGCCGCCCATCTTCGCTTTCGATCCGCATGGCGCATCGGATTACCATCGAAGGCCCTCTATCTCCTCCCATTACAACAGGATTTACGATCTCATACTCCCATGCCAAAGGAAATGCCTTTTCCGACGTAGGCGGAAGGCTAAAAGTTGGGGCATTGAGACGAAGGTAAGGGAGCGGAGGGAGGAGTGGGGTGGGAGAGGGAGGGAGAAGGGGATTTAGCATCCCATATAACCCTGGCGGCTTTTCCTTATGATCTCCGTGGCCATCGTAAAACTGTTATCATCAAATATCTGCGAGGCGTGCGGTGAAAGCGCGCGACATGGAGAGAGGCGTGCGTGCGTGCGCTGAGGAGGTTAGAGAAAGAAAGCGGAGGGGAGGGAAAACAAAATTGGCGATTTCGGTCGTGATTGGATCTCAAGGTTCCTCTTAATTGAGGTCAAAAACGTAAAGAACGCAGATAAAGATTCGCAGTCAGCATTTTTTAAAAGGAAAAGGCGATTCCGGCTGACATCCCGCTTTTTTAGCAGGGAATTTTGGCGAAAAATATGTCTCGTCTCAGAGATAGGATCTCCTTGCATTATTATCATTAAAATATAAATGCTTTATGCAAAAATACATGCACGTTGACTCTAAAAAGAATACTTTATATAATACAAATCTCACGTTGGTGCAAAATATCGGTACATTTATGCTGCATAATTTTTATAATTCAACCTCTATTCTTTAAGAAAAGGATTGTATTACTGGCAAATATGATTTAAAACGCAGGTTATATTTATTTTGGAATAGATATGAATTTAAAACGTAATGTATCTATACTTATATATACGTATATATAATGATGAGTAGATGCTGAAGGAAGGGCAGTGGCATCAGCGGAAGATATACGAAAGAAAGTGATAAAATGCTATGCAATTAATTTAGCTTTGTATGTGGCAGAATCAGCGACATTCAAAGAAAGTGATATAAAATACTTTTAAAAGCTTATAAATGAGGGTATGAAGAAGAATAATGAAGTTAAATTGGATGAAAGCGAATGATTATACGGACTTCTACCCCTCATTCGTAAGATAAGAAAGGCTCAGCGGTTTAAATACTACCGAACGCAACTTGTGTTATTTTAATTTACTTCTTTAAAAATATGCAAGAAACAAATAAAAAAATTGAACAGTATTCAGCACTTATAGTTTTACTATATACGATTCTTTAGTTAGGTAAAATTTAATTTTGAACTGTGCTTAGAACTTTAATCTTCGAGGTTGGATATTGTGTTATTTATGCCTTTCATGAAACAACACAGAGCAAGATTGACGGTTCCTACAGCGGTAGCATGTCACTTTTCTGATTTCCTTCATCGAGAAAACAAGACACTTCCCTAATCCTTTCTATTCCTCGAAGGGGGATTTTCGTCTAACAAGAAGCGACGTGTGCTAACCTTCTTGCGTCGCCTTTTTATTTTCAACTCCATACTCCAATCTCATACTCATATCTCACGAATGATTCATCTGTTAGTCTTATTCGGAAAAACAATTGTTTCTTTTTATTGTAATTTTCAAATATAAAATATTTGCTTTCCATATCATAATATACCAATAATATCTTCCTAGTCTTCTATTTCGATTTCAGATGATAGCAAATGCCCTTCAGAAATATTACTCAGAAGAGGAAGTATACTTTCCTCATCACTATACTCTTTTAAGTGATATTTAGCACTTGTTAATCATCAAACGTCTTACTCCTTGTTGACGCCGGGGTCTTTAACTGAAAAAAATTAGTAAAAATATTGTAAGAGAGGAAATGTTTATGAGTCTCTCTTTATCTCACGTTTTAGGGGTTAAGAAGCGGAAGAGGAACTGGATCGGATATTACCTGAGAAGAGAGGGGGAAGGGAGAGGAGGGAGGGAGAAAGAGGGGGGAAGGGCAGAGGGAGAGGGGGAGGGGAGAGGGGAAGAGAGGGAGCAGGATAAAATACGTTTTAGAAGGAAAGCTGGACGACGACGACAACGATTTTAAAGGGAAATAAATATAAGTACCAAGACATCAAGGCGATTGCAGAGAGTAGTTGTACGCAATTTTGTAATTTGTGGGACCTTGTGACTTCAAACTACTCCAGCGCTAATAGGCTTCTCAGACGAAATCAAATGCAAGAAAGGGGAGAAACCCGTTGCCGGCATTAGCCTACTCTTAACGAGAAACACCAAGGGGACCAACGGCTTTATGTCCCTTCCGAAGGACGGAGCGCTGATTCGCGTGCTTTCCTCTAAACAGCCCAAATAGGGGGCCGCAGGATCCCTTGAAAAAATCTTACATTAGCATGAATCGTAACCGGTTTGCACCGGGTTTGTTCAGCGTAGCAAGCAAACGCCCTCGCCGCTGCGTCACTACTATAGCGAGTGAAAACGCCGCCATTTAGTTAACATTACATATAGGAAAAAAAAGGGCAGAAAATGATGGCCGTTTTTTCGGAAACTTCGTTATAACGAGCGTATCTTACTCGAAATTTTATGCAGAAGTTGTGTTTTTATTGTATATTGAGGACATATTAATAATTAATCTTAATGCTTTACGCATATTGTACGCATTGTTTTCCTTGTTTAATTATTAATTTTCGCAACATCGTCTGCCGAAATAACATTCAAGGAAGTGAACATGTTGTTCTGCGTGTGTACATGTTTGTGGGAAAAAGTACCGAAGCACGTTTTGAAATTCCGACTTTTGAGACAAGAACATTAAAATACTAGAAGATCTGTAGAGCAAGTGGAATGTCGTATGCACGTGGAAGCGGCATGGATCGCTTTTGGGTATGTCTTGGTGAGGGTTATTTTTATTATGAATGTGGCAACTGATATTTGCTCATTTGATTTGGTTAAAAAATTAAAATTGCGGATGATTCAAAACACTCACAGGTACGCGCTTTATTTTTTTAATCAGTGCAGTGCATTGTGATTTATTTACATAACCTTAAAGACATACTTAAAGGTTATTAAATGGTTTCCGGACATTATGAATGCTCGCTAGAAGGAGTGTTTTTATGAATTTTAGAAATTCTCGCTATTCCGAGGTTTCACTGCATATATGTACATATGTATATCGTATATGCTGTTTATATTTGTAAAGTAAGTGATTAAAGATGATAGGAAAATTTTTTGAACTTCTACTGGCTATACATTTCTGCATTAAATAATAAATGGTTCTACTGAAAAAAAGCTGCATTGTAAGTATTATTATGAATAAGTCACTTTGAACAAACTTCAGTTCCAGCTAACAATAAGTAAACATATTATAGAAATACAGACGCAATGACTTTTAATCTCCAGGAATATAAATCAGAAATAGCAAATACCTAATAAAAATAAGCCGAAAGTTTTCAAAGGATGAGGAATTTCAGAAATTGCGAATTACGGGAATAAAAATTTTCCTAGAACACCACAAAGCTAACCGATAGTGTTTTTTTTCAGCGCCAAAGTGACACTCGGCAATCCAATGCGTTTCCTAGTGACCTATTTGTCGACTCATCCGCGAACTTTTTACAAAGGAGGTGAGGGTGTGTGAAATGCAACGGAATGAGCTCGAGAGGAATTGAATTAACAAAAACTCGGGAACCTAGCGCTTTGAGAGAGAGCCTTTGGAAAGGACTGAGGGCGGCCCACCCTCGATATCCAAGCGACAGCCTCCGCAAAATGAACAAAATTTGAATTTTTTAATATACTCTTCGTAATTGCGAATCCGTCGCGCCATGAAAGGTCTCCGTAAAGTTTGAAGAAAATAATGTATGCGGTCGCGAGCGTCGCTACAGTTGGCGTCCTAGATAAGGTTCCGCAAAAAATTTTTCTTTCAAAATTTGCCGCATTGTGGCATATTAATTGAAGAAAATGACGCAGCGAGGGAATACTTAACTTACATTCCTTATCTCTTTTAATATGACGAATGTGCATCATTATGCAATAGGTGATACATGTTGCTTATACGTGTCTAAAAATATTGGACACAATTATATTTTAGTTGGTTTTCTATAAAAAAAACTGAAATTTTCTGTATCCCCATATTATATTTCTTGGCATAATAAAAGATTTTACTTTGATTATTCCTTCCGTTGCTGAATAAATATACGATATATTGTGAATACAATATATATATATATATATATATATATATATACAGCTGTCATTGAAACATATCATAATGTTAGTATTGTATTGTAAAATCTGTATTAAAGATTATTATTATTAAGTAGATATTACTTTTTAAAAATTAATTTGCGTACAGTCTTATATGGTAGATTATATCACACTATAATTACAGTTTCGGCAGAGGTACATCAGAATGTATCACATTTAGCCAAATCTTACGTGTTAAATTATTAATAACAGTAATTATTTATTTTTAAATGTATATCATTCGATATATATATACATAACAACTAAGTAGAACTACGTCAATTAAAATAAAAACAAAATATGGACCATTTTAGAAGTAATATATTAATACTTTTCTGTATTAATATCGCAACCAAATAAGCAATGTCTAATGTTTATTTACTCAATGTCTCTAGCAACGTGATAAACAGCTTGTGTATATCACATTGAAATACAATATAAAGTTAAAACCATTTAGATACTGTTTATATGCAACTATATATTAATTAATTAAATTTATATTTAAACTGTTTGCTCAGAATAAAAGTAATGGCTTCAACAGCAACACGTTACGCTAATTATAATTTGAGAAGAAGAGCGGAACGAGCCAATCAATCTGTTGAAGAAGCAAATCGAAGAAGAACGGAAAAAAATCAAGAGCCAGATCGAAGAGCCATTGAAGATGAACAACAACGAGAACTACGTAATCAAAAACAAAGAAGATGGGCTTATCTGAGTTTGGAATCGAGAGAAAATCGACTACAGAAGAGAAGGCAAGCTAAACGACGTAGAATAAATGAACGTGCACCTGATGCAGATAATTCTCAACTTGAAGTTGCCATTGAAGTACATAACTGTGGAAATATGACTCAGATTTGCAATTACTGTGGTGCGCTTTATTGGCCGAATGAACTCAACACTTCTAAAAAATACACCAAACGCTGTCACGACGGAAAAGTTTCACTCGAAGACTTATCGGAATCGCCTGATTTACTGAAAGAATTATTAACAACAAACTCACCTGAAGCTAAAAATTATCGAGAACATATCAGAGAATACAACGCTGCTTTAGCTTTCGCTTCAATGGGAGCCGAAATCAAAGCACCTCCGGGAATAGGACCCTACTCTTTTCGTATTCATGGACAAATTTACCATAAGGTTTCTCCACTGTTCACGAACGAACAGAACAAACCAGGGCATGGACAACTGTACATATTTGACTCGGGTGAAGCAATAGACAAACGTATGGATAATAACCAAGGCTGTTTACGAATTGTAATGGAGAGATTAGATACGATATTACGACAAATAAATCCGTTTGCTTAGTCTTACAATCAAATGCATAGGATAACCCAATCTAATCCAACAGTAAAAGTTAGAATGGTTTTTATGGAATATCCGAACTTAGATTTAAGAAGATATAACGCACCTACTTTAAAAACAGAAGTTGCAGCAATACAGTGTTATTGTGTGCCATGTAAGATCATTTGACTCTCTAATTATTGTATCTGCAAATCAAGAGATCGAAAATTGTGTGTAGTATAAAGAAATTTATGATACTGAGCAATAAAGTTAGACTAGCGCGCAGATGCTCTGCGCGGGTAAAGCTACTTTTATTATATTAGTTTCAATTTATATTATTAACAATTTAAAATTAAAATGAAAGTTTACCTTTCTATTTATGTTACTCCAACAATGTTATACTTTTTATTTGTTTAATTCCTGCGTTCTATTTCGATACTGTCAACCAGCGATAATCGTATCTTATGCTGGGAATCGCTTCCCTTTTATGATACATGTATGTACTGCAATGTAGACATACTAACAGCGGTTGCTTAAAGGTATATTCGGAATATTTTAATTTTTAGCTAAAGGGACCTCGAAAAAGCGAGTATCGTTGGGCGCCTGAATCATGCGTTACAGCTACTAACGCTGTTAGGGAATTTCATTTTCATGTCAGCCTAATTATACCTGACTTATTTACATCAATAAAAATTGAAAAGGTGATAAAGGAAAACGGTGTGAGGGGAGAGACAGTGTGGGATACATAATAATGCATATTGGAAAGAGGTAATGGTGCCGAAAATGCCCTTGCATTATACCTGTTTTGATTAACTACCGATATTCTAAATAAACCTGTCACATATATTGCAATCTATACTTTTCAAAAAGACAACGTTCCAAACGGCATTCGAGAAACAAGTTTTGGCGAGGGAAGGAATGGATTGCACTATTCCTCCGGAAAACGAACAATATTTGCTCAATTGATATATCTTCCTGCCTATTCTGAAGGACGACCTTTAACGTCTATATACAATGTTATAAAACCGTTCAACACGTCAACAATAATTTTTAATCCTTTGGTGGAATAATTAATGAATCAAATTGTCGAAATTATCTCTTTTTCGAATGTGGTGCATGGCGCTTAAAAGAAATTATATGGTCATTTCGTTTCTGCACAGTTGAAAAACATTTGTGACTAAAAACAATGATGTCAAAAATTTAACGTATTTTATATCGATGGGTTTATTTGGTGAGTTTTGAATGAATAAATGGGTTTTAAAGGGAAAATTTTAGTGAGCATGTGATTGCAAAGAAACTATTTTCAAATGGCTCGGGCGCCCAAAAATTCCACCTGACACAGTATCCCTTTCTCCCTATCATATTCCCGGAATCGTTTACTCATCATGGAGCGATTTATGAAAATTAGTCATTTTAATGCTGCTGAAACTTAAACTTGGGAAAGGATAAATAGTTAAGGTACGATTTTATTTGTGAAAGTAAAGTTTTTAAGAAAAATATGATTATATAGCTTTCAAAGATGGTAATTTAATATCAAAATACTCTGAATGCCGCCTTTCAAGTATTTGATAGAATTATGAATGACTGAATATCGGCCATAAAAGATCTTATACGCGAGATTTGATCACCTTAGTTTCCTAGATTATAATTAACCACTCAGAATGTTATCTTGGCGTTAAAAAATACAGAAGTTACGGAGCACATGTCACCTGGGATTCCCTAGCCAGTCTAATGAAAACGCGCTTCGTTGGAATGGAACGCATTTATTGAATCACAACAATGGCGACCTTGGCTGGGAATTCCGTAACCACTTACTCAATTTGTTTTTGGACCGAGGTAGGAAGAATTGGCAAACATCCCAGAGCAATTATGGCACTGGGTTACGCGTCAAAGCGCATCGAATATTCCTCAAATCATCTAAAAAAAGGTTTCAAAGCAACAATATTTTTTGACTAGAAGAAGGAATACGATTTTAATATAAATTCTAATAAACTCCCAATACACGAAAAAAAGTGGAGTCAAGTAATTGTTTGGCATCGAAGAGAAATCACCGTGAATCTAATAAAAGCCAGAGATAGGAGGAGGAGGAGGCGTTATCCTAAAGCAATTGCAACCGTTGCAAGGATGAAAAAATTGAGGTTCTCCCACACAATACGTTGAATAATTTGTGAGCGCTCTCAGGACCGCTGAGGCAATACGTTGGGCACGAACCGCCCACCTGAAAGCATCCCAAAGGACGCCCTCCACTCCCAAAAATTACAAACCTCGACCGCCTTTATTGGCGTATAGAGGTTATCCTTTCGCGAAATATTTAAGTGGCCGTGGCAAGAGGATAGGATTGGATGGGGGATAGGGAGGTGGGTTCTTGCGGGAGCATGATGGGAAACGGCAGAGAAAGCCGTTCCCGCGGGAGCGGAACGCTAAGGTGGCGGGAAACGGGAAGAGAGAAGGTTTTTTTTTCAAAGGAAACTTGTAGGGTTGACGGGGGACGCGGTATATGGGATCTCGTTAAGTGCTTTTCGAGAGGAGGGTGCGCCGGTAATGGTTTTGGAAACAGTGAAATAAGGTTTGCCCGGCATTTCGGAGGTTTGTGTGGAATTGAGAAGGGGTGTGGAAGAGATCAGGGAAAGGGAAGGAGGAGGAGAACGCTGCAGAGGAGCAATGGAGAAGGGCACGGCGAAATCGGAGGTGGGGGAGGGGGAGTGAGAGGGTGGGGCGTGGTGCGCGGTCGGGAATAATGTATTTATTCCCTCGAAAGATAAAGCAATTGAGGTGGGAAGAGGAGGAGTCGGCGTGGGAGGTGAGGAGGGAGGAGGAGGCGTGGAATAGGAGAGAGAGAGAGAGAGAGAGAGAGAGAGAGAGAAAGGCGAAGTCGGAAGGAAATGGAGAAATAGGGTCGCAGAGGTTTTTGGGAAAGAAAATCGTTTTGGGAGGTCACCTATCAGCTCCCTCCGTTTTTTCTACTTTACCTCGTCCTCACTCTCAATTTCCTCCCTACTCTCCCCCCTCTTTCTCCCACTCATTCTTACTTTTACCCCTCTTTTCTAATAATTTTCGGTGTCGCTCATCTCATATATTCTTATATACCTTTATATATTTTTGTAAAGCTCCGATTTGCCACATTTAAATCTGAAAGACCTGTGTGTATGTTTGTATATGTATTTGTGTATATTTACAGCCAATTCAGACAGATCGATATCTGCTCCGCAATAACTATATTTACCACAATTTAATGGCTAAATTGCGAATTTGGTTGTAGATTCTGGTTCTGTCCTGGCATATAGAGAAATGTCACAATCATTTGGGCGAATGAGATTAAAAGAAGACAAAAAATTCAAAAAATCGTTTAAATTTATAACGGTGGTAAAGAAAGTTTAGTGGTTGCTCACGAGAGAGTTGGATGTGTCGACAGTGGGAGCTTGATCACTTATATATGTGTACAGACACAAACTTGCGGGATAGGAAAGAGGTAAAATTATAAATAGGGAGCCCAGGAAGTCCAATGGAGGTGTTGGAGAGACTCGCATGGAGAAACATAAATGCTCTATGATTTCGGACAAGGTCCATCTTCAGCCACGGAGGGAAGACAACTAACTATATGTAAACATCAGCCTTTTTAGGCGCGTTTCTCTTCAAGCGTGAGCGCCTATTATCGTCCGTCTGTCCGTCCGTCTGTCCATCCGTCGGTACGCATGTTCGTTCTCGGCTTCTACGGAACGGATTTTCATAAAATTTAATATTAAGGACTTTAAGTCAAATATAATAAGAAAATCGCAAAAATGAATCATGTACGCCAATCAGGGGTACCACTTTACTGGTGACAAAAAATTACATTTTCGTCATCAAGTATTGCTCATATCAAAATATTTTTCAAATAAAAGTTGTATAACTGGTAAAGAAGAGTATTTCCTTCCCTATACATTTTTATCGTAGGAATAGCCGTTATCGAGAAAATCAAACAAAAATGTCTTAATTCGAGTTGAACTTAAGAAAATTTCTTGCATGGTTACTTCTTAATTGTTGCTAACATAAACAATCTCACAAACAAGCGTTTCATTTCCTTACGTGTACAAGTAATATTATTAAATAGGAAGAAAATGGATTATTTATGATGAAGAAAAGAACTTCAAAACGCAATTTCCCTTACGTACAGGTATATAATTTCTTTCTAATATTTGTGATACGTTGTACACTTTCCTAACTTGTTCAGTCTAGTGACAGATGAAGGCCTCTCCAAGACTACTCCATTTTTCTCAACCATTTGCACTACTCTTCTCCAAGTTGGCCCTAAGAACTTCACAAGTTCTCTCTTCCATATGTCTTCCGGTCTCTTGATGTTTTTTGGATCCATTCGATGAGACTGGAAGTCCAACGTTGATCATTTCTTCTAGCAATATGACCTGCCCACTGCCATTTTAGCGCCTTCACTCCTCTAATCACGTCACAGACTCCCGTCTTCTTTTTTACTCAGTCGTTCCTTTTGCTGTCTCTTCAGGTGATCTCTAACATGCTTCTCCCCATCTTCCTTTGTGTTTTTTTTCAGGCCCTGCACTATTTTGGCGTTCATGTTTCGCATTCATAGGTCATAAGAGATAGAACAACTTTCTTTTTAGAAAGACTGTGATAATTGATTTGAAGACGTTTCATTCCTGCCATGTTTCATATGTTGACATCCCCAAAAAGTGATCTGTCCGTAGTGATGAGTTGATCCATGCAAACATAGCTCGCGACTTCCTCGAGTTCTGCTCCATTTACATTTATCTTCTTAGGGATTTTGAAGGAGTTGTACACGATTATTGTTTTATTAAGATTCCTTATTAATCCAGCCCTTTAGACTTGCCCGTTCCAATTCCTCTTATTGGTTATCTAACCGTGTTCTAGCATCATTGCCATCACCTGTATCTTACCACTCGAGATATGTAGCTCCAATTTTATAACTTTTATCGTTATTTGTAGTTTTCTAGACCAGTTCATACTTATATTTCATCACATCTTCTTTGATGGACTTTCTTATACTTCTGTTTGTTTCTACGAAGCTGATAATTTCCATAGAGTCATAATTCATTTTCATTTATCTCCTTTTCTTCATTGGCAGTCTAGTTTCTTTCAGATAACGTTTTGTTTGGCTTATCCTTAACGGTTCAACTTAGTTTTAGTGCAGCTTCTCTAAAAATACTGTCGACTTTGATTCTTCGTCTTATTGGACATTTAATCGCTTGCGGAGTTCAAACTGAAATTTTTCTTTTGCTGTTTTAGCACACGTGCTTTAGCTACTTTACCAGCTTTAGACTTTGAAATTTATATTTGACAGAACAGTCTTCTATTAAATGCCTTTTATTGACTAGTGTTTAGT
Organism: Uropetala carovei; assembly: GCA_036926305.1. Taxonomy (NCBI): domain Eukaryota; kingdom Metazoa; phylum Arthropoda; class Insecta; order Odonata; family Petaluridae; genus Uropetala; species Uropetala carovei. Next base: position 152,765 of record JAXCHB010000374.1, read on the forward strand.
CAATTTCAGTTTTGATGCCATCGGGCCAATGTCCATTTTCTATTGAAGCTTTACTTAAAGAAAGGTTTTCATTTTATAGAAGCTAATACATTCGGAAAATACTACAAATCGGTCTCCTTGTCGTTTTTATTTCCAGGTTCCCATTTTCCAACGGCGCTATCATCTTCCTTTCGTTCTCCTAGCTTCGCATTGAAATCACCCATGCCCACTTATAGACGGCAGCTTCATTTATCATACAGTTCTCCAATTTCTTGGTAGAGTATCTTACAACTAGTAGTAGAGTATAATGTTAAAGTTGACGCTCAGACTCGGTCTATTTGCAGTTGCTATCTCATATTCTTTTGAAGCAATGCTCTAGCTGCTCGCTCGGATGATTTCCTCGGAGATACTTGTCAGTTTTTTGGTGACGATGAATCCAACTTCTCCTTTTCTTCCTGTATCACTTCCTCCGTAATAAAAAAGATGTTCACTCTCACAGCTCCAATAGGCCTTCTCCTTTTCTTCTTATCTCATTAAGCTCTAAAATACCTCAAATTACCTTCTCTAGTTCTTGTAGCTCTGGAAATTTGTCTTTGCTGGACAAGTTGTTAACCAGTTATAATGAGGTTAACGGAATTTGTTAAGGATGAGAAAAAGTGGCAGTGGGTGTTAAACCTCCGGGAGTTCTTATCACCCTCTGCCTGCATGCCTTGTTCTTGAACACTGTCACGGTCAAAAGCAATCCAACTCCCAGAGAATGAGGGTCGCTTTTTGAGATTGTACATCGTCGGCGTTTTCGAGCCATAAAACACCACGCCATCCCAGCGTCGATTGATGAGTTCCTCTTTAACTTTGGCAAGGATATTGCAGAAAGACTTCACAGAATGGTTGAATTTGCTAGTGTCTGAGGACATGACTTTTAATCTCCGTTTACGTCATTTCGCATATGTAGTTTGAATTTTTCACCACTCATTTTAATATTCCCGGTTTTCGGAATTTTTCACTTCCAAGAAGCCTCCAGGCATATTGACGCCTTCCGCTCTCTCATATTTCCCTTTGTTTCTTCTCTGTTCCTTTTCGTCGCTTCGAATCTCCCTCATCATTTCTCTTCATTATCCTTTCTCTTTAATTTGTTATCAAGATACAACTCTCTTTCCATTTTCCATTTTCTTCTCCCCCCCTCCCCCACCCCCACCACCCCGTCACTTTAGTTACGCCGCCACTGGTAATTCCCTTCAATTCCCTCCTTCCCTTCATCTCATTTTTTCTTTCCATTCACTTTACTGCCCCTAAATAACTAATGACCTTGACCTCTCCTGCCCTCGCTTTTCCACCGTGTCTTTCTTCACTAACTGTTGCATCTTCCCTTGTCTTATCAAATCCGTTCCCTTGTCACTCCTCTCTTTCGTCTCTCTCTTCTTCCCAGTTCCTTTCTTCTTTTCTCCTCACCCACTCGCTCTGCCTTTAACCTTTTTCCCGAGCTCCTTGTTCTTACTCCACTCGTCATTTCCCGTTTTCCTTTTATCTTTCCATTACACACCGCACTTGATTTAATCCCCCATTTCTGACTCTTAATCCCTTTTTTCCTATCTGTCTTCCCCCTCCCCATTTCCCCTCCGCAAGATCTCATCTCCCATCATTCTTTCTCTTTACCTAAAAAGGAAATATTTCTCTTCATCCGATCTGCCGTATCTCTCTCCCCACTCCCCTCTCTCCCATCATTTGCGACTCCGTCTTACCCTCTCTCCAATCTCTCTCTCTCTCTCTCCATCCCAAAATCTCTTATCCCAAACTTTTCAAACAACGGGGAAAGAAGAGATCTTTGTTATGGGAAAGGGATTTCCACGTTTAATCTTTCAGACCGAAGTCCTCCCCTCTCCTCCCCCTCTCTCTTTCCTCCCTCTCTCTCTTCCCCCCTTCTCTCCAGACATCCCTCTAGATTTCCCCCTCCACCTGCACTCGCCAGAACTCTTCCTGTTTCACACCCTAATCCCGACCTTTCGATAAATAAATTCGGAACTAGGGTCGAACACAAACGAGTACTTATCACCATAGTTAAAAAGGCTTTTCCAGAATTTTTATTGCGTAGTGGTTTTGTACATCTTGGAAAAGAGATTTTAAGCAGAAAGGAACTTATAGACATGTTCACACTGTATATAACATTGTAAGTGAAATGTAAATGAACCTTGAAATAATAATGACAATACATGCCAACTTACGTAATGTAAATGATATACCTTAGAATATTTTACCTTAGAATTTCATAGCTTTTCTAACATTGATAAAAAATAATGGCCGTTAGATCTGGGATTAACCTTGTGTGCTAAATATAAAATGAATTAGATTCTATGCATGATAGGAGAGTAAAATAATAGAAAAATAATTGAATAAATGTTTGAGGCTGTTCGCAACATTGTGTTGTTGATAATGACTTTTAGACACTGATATTGTTCTATAAATCTCGGAAATATACAAAAAGTTGTTGTTTCTTACTAATTAGAAAATGCGGCGAACGTAATTGTCACTTGCATTAAAGTAAGTAATCAGTTAAGATATGAACATAACTTCATAAACTTCTTATTCGAATTCACTATTTTTCCGCAATTTGAAAAGACTACACTATTCATTTTAATTTTCTGAAGCGGGATAAATAAAAACGATATGAAATTCTATCAGTGTAGGATTCCATTTGGATAGTTAGTCATACTATTGTCTGAGCCTTATTAGTCTAGTATGTTCTAGATTCTCTAGAAGCTGCTTCGTCAATTGGACATTCAGCGAATAAACTGAATAACTATAAATTTTATTTGTCTCTTCTTTACGCTCCAGAATTAAATAGCCAATCACACCAAATAACCCTTTATCCCTCGTAATAGCAAATAGCATCACAACATCGATTAGGGTTTGACCTCTTGCGACCGTGTATTTATGAAGTACTTATATAGCAATGCAATGTTCCTATTTCACATACAAAACAATAATGAACATGACTATTTTTTAAATTTAAGGTACTTTCAAAATATGCGTTGTTTTTATATGATTATACAGCTGTATAAACTTAAAAGGTATCTTCTCTACACACAAAAAAATGCCTTTCTTTCAGGAGGAAATACTTCATGTGGCACCGTCTCAGTTCGTTTACATTTCGCAAACAACAAAATTTTATTGAGTTTTGAATAGAGTTTCTGTTCATATCTACTGTATTTGTTTCCGTTTGACGTGGGTATTTATTCTACTGTGTGAGTGGATTTTATTGAAATGCTCTATCTTTTGTAAATTCGCATAGGAAACAATCGTTTTGGTTCGGAATACACAATATTCCTCCGTCAGAAAGAACAGAGAATTCCTTTGAGGTTACTCTTCCCTTAAAACACTGCGTAAGAACTAAATCGTGTCATTTACAGGGATTGTAAATTCGCATCGCATCTTTACGCGTATTCAAGAAATTTCGACACTGTTTCTTTAAGTTTAAATAATAACTTAGTTACGATGGATAATACGACGCGAATAAAAAAATCGGTACAACATACATTGTACGAACTTTCTCATATACGTACTAATGCGTCGTTCAGTTATCTTTAGAAAATGAAAATCATATGAGCCAGTTTTTAGAAAATAAAAATTTTTGTTAAAGTTGCCCAAGAATAAACTACCTTTATATTCATTCATTAAGAAAATGAAATACTTAGTATTATTGTAGATGTATACTAAAGTAAGTGTACGAAATTTGATCAAAATGGTTACAGGCGTTTTTGAGAAAATCGAATTATTGTTAAAGTTTCCTAGAATAAACTAGCCTTATATTCATTTTTTGAGAAATATGAACTATACAGTATTATTGAAGACATAAATTCAAGTAACTGTACGAAATTTGATCAAAATCATTGGAGCCGTTTTTGAGAAAATCGAATTATTGTTAAAGTTGCCTGGAATAAACTAGCCTTATATTCATTGTTTGTGAAATATGAACTATACAGTATTATTGAAGACGTAAACTCAAGTTTCTGCGAAATTTGATCAAAATCGTTACAGCCGTTTTCGAGAAAATCGGATTGTTGTTGTTAAAAATGCGTAGAATAAACTACTCTTAATTATTGATCAATGTCAACCATTTCTATGTATATTCTGCTCAGTATGATAAAATGCCTAAGTACGAGATTTCATTCATTTTCGTTCGACCATCTAGGCTCCAGCGCCCGTAACAGACAGACAGACAGACAGACGGCATTGCGAAAACCACTTCTTCGGATTCAGCGACACCTAAAACGTGTATTTCCGTAAAAATCTCGAGGTCGAATTTTTTCGCGAAAACAATACTTTATCGATACTTCGTATGAGAAAGTAAAAAGGCCCTATTAAGTGCCTCGCACTAGCTGCTGCCCAGATCATACCATGAGGAGGATTGTTCTCGATTTCTTGATAAAAGGAAGGATTTTCTGTACTCCAAAACACAACATTTCGGGAATGGCTGCTGCAGTAAATCGCACATTCATCACTGAACAAAACTTTGTTTCGAAATGGCAGTGAAGAATGTTTGAAGCAAATGCTCACAAATTTGTTTCCTTCTGTCCATATCTTGGTCAGACAGCTCATTCACAACCTGGGACGGTAAGAAGGATGAAGGTGAAGATCTTTCTGCAAGTTCCGATGCAAGCTTGATTTTCGTACTTCCATTTCTGAAGAGCGTTTTCTCACTGGTTTCATTGGCGAGCGCTCAACTGATGCGAAGATTTGTTAACTTTTGCTATCTCGTGTTCGCGGTCTTCCTGAACGTGGAGCATCTTTTATGCTCCCTGTTTCAAACAACTGTTTTTCCTAAGCAATAGCTGTCGGTTTTGATGGAGGATCATTATTGAAACGTCCTCGAAACTCTTGAAGTAATTCCTTCAAATTTCTTCCGGTCATGTGCCGTTCATGCTCCCACACAGCCATTATTAGTCTTTCCTCAACTGTGAAAGGCTCTGATCTGTCATTACCGTTCCTGAAAACAAAACACATCATACCAGTACACTATCCACAAATACAGAAATAATAAAAAAAATCGCTACGTTAGAGGGTAAAGGGACTTCGAGGACAGATTGTATTTTACTAACAAGGATAGATTATATTTGTATTATACACTTGCCTCTTCATAATTGAGGATTTTACACTACTCTACGCTATTAATAAATAATACTAAGGGGAATTCACTGTTGTTTTAAGCTTTATCGTGATAGGTTTTGTGTACGATATACTTTTCCATTTTTGGACGCCATAATGCTGCATTGCAGTTGCGTTTATTACCAAACCTGGCGTTTTATCTTTGAAGTAAGTAATATCTTTTTGTTATTTCCGGATGGTAACAAAAAGTTTCAGTGCCGTCAGTATTGCAGTTATTGAGAAGTTCTGTAATGCATTATTTCCTCCAATATTTTTCAACTCCACATTCAGGAACTCTTTTCTTGGTTTCAGTCTCCCGGTAGAACCTACCAACGTAGTTTTCAACGCTTAAGACCTTTTTTGACTTTTCACCGGAGAATATTCAACATTTTTTCAAATATTAATCTTCTTACTCAGAATAACTTGTCCGAAATAACGTCCTTCTATCTTGAGCTTTCAGAAAGTAACTGATCTGTAGATTTTTCACCTGATCTCCGAATAAGTTCTCACTAGCTATAGAATGCCTTCGAGCAGCATAAACGATAACAAGCATTCGAAACAGAAAAGGTGAACAATTTATAATTACCAAACTCCTTCATGTTTTAAACGTGAATAATCATATTCGTTCTTACAGTCCTTAAATAAAATTTGCTCAACTGCTCTATAAATGGACTAATTCCTAAAGTAGTTTTATGGTATAATCGTCCTTTGTTAAACATGTCTTTTGATGCCGCAAAATCATTCTTTGAAATGTGACATAACCGTTTCTATTAGAGCCTCTAAGCGACTCGGAAATCCGTTACACCTTCAAACATGTGACCTTATACCTGCCTTAACGCTTCGTTGCTCCTTTAAGTAAGAAAGAGAAAAATAACGGAAATTACTTTTTCTCGATCTGAGAAACTCCTACACGCCCCCACCCCACCCACAGAGGAGGAGTGTCTCTCCCTCCTCTTTCCATTCCCCGCAGTCTCCTTGGACCAGTGGCTCTAAAACTCCGGACGCAGAAATCTGGAAATCCTTGCCGCTACCGTGGTTCCCTCCAGGGAGCTCGGATTCATTTCACAAGAGGTCTTGGCGCATTATTCTCCTTCTTTCCCCCTATCACGCCTCCCATAACGACTCCACCCCCTCCCCGCGCCACCTTTCCCCATATCTTTCTATTTTCTTATTCTCTCTTATTTCCTCTCCCTTCCTTTAACTCGCCTTTTCCTTCCTACCGTTCACTCCGTATTCAGACGCAGTCTTAGACAAACATCCTGGAGACTCTTAGCTTCTTATAGCGGCATTGGTCTATCTCTTTCACCTACTTGACTAGTTGCCTATTCTATCTAACTTTTCCCTCATAAATGGGACGAAGAAACGTCTATAATGAACGGATTGCGCATGTGAATTAAAACCATTAGATTACTAAAATTTTGTAAAACTATTTTAATTTTAGTTACCTAATAGCATTTTTTATGTTTCAAACGAATATCGTAGGTCGGGTTATGTCATTAGTTTAGAATAATACCGTAAATTATTGATCGTAAATCGTAATATTTGGGAATGAATTTATTTTCCTGTACAACTCCATGCGGAGAATTCAAATATAAAAATAAATATAAATATAAACAAAAATGTGTAGATAACCCTAGTTACTGAGTTAAAAATATACATATAATAATAAATTACTTATAACACATGCAGTATGTTATATGAAAATAATAAATAAGGTAAATGGGATAATAAATTCCCCTAACATTGCATTTGCATGGGAAAACTAGAAAAACGAATCTATAAATTATTCATGACAGTCATTTTGAGTTATTCCATGTAACAAAGAGAATGTAAATATAAACATTAAAATAAAATAAATTTGTTGAGGCAGGTGATGAAAATAATTCAGCGGAGGAGTTCATTTCACATCATGTCCTATGTGCACATATGATTTATTTTGTACATATTAAAGAAGTTTTAATAGTGTAAAATATGTAGCTACTTTAAATTAAATTATTTTAATATGAATATTCTGGATAAAATAGTAAATATTCATTAAGATGTTATTTTTGTTAATATTAATAAATTGAATTTAATTGTCTTAGGACTGTATAAAATCCATACTCCTATAAATTCCTCGTCGAATTAAATAATGCGTTATGTAGTAATAGCAATGAATATAGTCGCCGAAGTCAAACACAGGTTCTGAAATCAATCAGATATGGAGTACCTACAATTGAAATATCAGGAACAAGTTTGGAAACGTTTACATATACCACAAATCCGCCACTGTTTGTGGCTTAATAATGTTAGCTTGATTGTACACATTTGATCGGTTCCCACTACTGGTGAGGATTTTTAAGTGGTCCGCGAGAAGTATCTATTGTTAAAACCGATGAGGATAACATAGGTTTTTCCATCGTATGAAAATACGTTAATTTTTATTCTTGCTTTAATTCTATCATTTGTTTTGCTCATTTTAAATAATTCCACGCCTCTTACGTCACAGTAAAACAGATCGTAATAAAATTCTGCAACATATTTTCGAGGTAGGTGGCACAGAAAGTCGTATCAATTTCTGTAAGTGGTACATGAATAAAAATGTTGGTAAACCGCTTATGTAGTGTCCTATAAACTCCATGACATTTATTGAGAATAATGCGAGAAGGCATTAGAGTCAATGCATGATGGGTTAGATTAACTCTTACTAAAATTAGCAATTAATGGAGTAATGTATCCTAAAATTCTGTCTAGATCAGAGATCGGAAATTTGCAACACGTGAGCCATATGTAGCTCTGTAAAGACTTGGTTGCGGCTCTCTGAATCAACTCTTTCTCCAGATAAAGTGCCCGAAACTTAGCATTAGCTCGCGACGTAAATGCTAATCCAAAGTTCGGGTTTTACTTAAAATATACTTCTTAAATATAGAGCCTCTATTTTTAATAAGTAACATCTCATTAAGCTATACTATTGTTCATTTTATGTCGATTTTAATAATGGACTGTAAAAGAGTGGCTCTTCTTTTTAATTCGGTTGTATAACTTATTGTTAGATTTGGCATACTGGATATCTCTTGAGATATTAAACAATTTTATCTCAGAAGATCAAAAATTACATTTTCATTGGCAGGTTTTTGCATCTCTTGGCAACAGCATCTTCTAAATATTTCATAGCCTATGTTTTTCATTAAAAAATCCGCCCAAATTGCGAAACTATGTTTTCTTAGAGGAGTTCGTAAGTTTCTTTATTTTTTGACCATTTTACGTAATATTACATACTGTAGGATATCTAATGCAGTAGATATAGCTTTCTGCATGGTATTTTATAATGTAGGATTGCGATCCTCATTCCAATCTTTCGACGCAATCTCTGGTGATACATCGCACAGACCACGGGGATTAGTGCACAGACACAGGAAGGGAACATACCAATTCCTCTTTCCCTTCCATCTCACGTCCTCCTCTGATCCTCTACCCCTACCCTACCCATACCCTTCTCCTACCCTATCCCTGCCCTTCTCCTGCCCTACCCATACCCTACCTTACCCCTACCTTACCCCTACCTTACCCTACCTTACCCTACCCTACCCCTACCCTACCCATACCCTACCCTACCCTACCCTATCCCTACCCTACCCTATCCCCTACCTTACCCTACCGCTACCCAACTACCTCATTCTCTTGCACCACCGAAACTCGAACTTGGACCATTACCTCCGTTACCATCGCACCTCCCTCCCCCCACCCCTCTCCATCATTCCTCCTCCCTCTTAAGTAGGCGGAGCTTCTCCCTCCCCACTCCGTTCACACCCACACACACTTCCACCCGTTCGTATTCCCCTTTGGGCCAGCCGAAAACTAGCCATTCCGTCGATGGTGCGACCCAAAATTCTCCCTCACCGGGACCCTATCTCGTGCAATATCTGTCATTCTCCTCTCTGCCTCACCATTCCCAGCGAGGGACCTAGAATTTCGATGAATTCGCACTGCCTGCGGAGACTTGCAATTGAATTACGGATATCGATGGCTCTCTGTTGTCTCTGCGATGCAACGTTTGGTCGACGCAAATAACGTTGATTGTTTCTACGTAGATAGATGCATATTGTGGAGGATTCTCTTCGTACGCTAAGTTAAACACCGGAATCGACGCCGTTATGCATGAAAGGCTATTGAATACACCGGTATTTCGGTTAATCTGTTGATTTTTTGGTGGAAATATTATGCCTCTGTTATAGCGGCGGTGTTTCGGAAATTTTATCAAATACTATATCGTATGTCTTTGCTTTTGATATAGGAATATTTACAGCATTAGAGAGAAATATATTTGAATTGCAGTCTAGTAAAAATCAGTTTACATCAGAGCATCGTGAAATAATTGTATAAACTCTTTATCAACAAAGATAGCGAAAGGGAATCCTTAACTTTGATAATGAAGTCGTAAATGAACTAAGATAATGAATTGACTGTCGAAATATAAGGAGAACTTTTAAGAATCATTTTGTTTTCAGTTCTAGATAGTTTCTCAATTTCATACTTTTCTTAGGGTAGGTTATGAACATATTTGGAAAATTTTAAAAGAAAAGAATAACTATACAACTTCCACACAAATTTTATTCCACGACGTGTTTCGCTAGTTATTTAGCAAAACCGATCGTGGAAGTTACATAGTTATTCTTTTCTCTGAAATATGATTATCATTTACCGTAAGTTTGAGCCAAATTCCTTGGTTTGCATATTTGGAAAATTTTGTCCGCTATTTACGTTCTTCCTTATGCGTGGGATTATGGGTAGTCAAATGGGAAAATATTTATTATGAAATGATACGTATTTTGAAATCATAATAGTACGTTAAATAACTTTCATATAACACAACAAGTCGTATTCACTGAAAACGATTTCAAGAAGCATCATACAGGGATTCTATTGCGAGAACTCACGCATTCTACGAAAATTGATATGCGAATGACTGGTGCGGAGCAATGATGGGAGAGAATAAAAATAGGAATCGGACTGAAACGTAAGGTTTCATCTGAAGCGACTGGTTGAGGATAATACGTAGAGTAATTTTGAAGATAGAAATGTTTGCTGGGATAATTTCTAAGAATAAAATGGAGTCCATTCTATGGATAATATATCCTAATTGTGCCAATGCAGTAGAATATGAATACTACACAATCGTAAAATCTCTGTGATTATCCATAATCTGGGCACCAAATATTTATTCTCTTGTAACTCCTGTACAAAATTTATATTAAATTCCTGTAATCCTAAAACCGCGGCTTATCCACTATAGCTACGTATTTAATCGGACTCGTTATAACCGATTTTTACAGAAAGAAAGGAGACGAAAAGAGTTGAATGCGATTTGTATTCAGTGGACACATAAGCTGTATGGAAATTAACAGTATAAATACAATGACCACTTACCCAAAACACGTGCGAATTCCTCATTGGGCTGACGTCGACTAATTTTGTGGATATAAACAGGAAGGTAGACGGAGACTCTTGCTTACCCTGTTGCTGGACGGCGAAATATTTGAAAAATTAAAAAAGTGCGGGGATTCTCCGTAGGTGCGTGTTTTCCCGGGTTAAAATTCGGATGTAAGAGAGCGGAATAAAATAATTGGAGGCAAGAGAGCAGAAAATAAGAACAAAGAAACTCGTGTTCCCTTGTATGGCAACGTGTTTTTAATTCCTTTCGCGAATCTATCGGAACTGTTCTGACACACCTATTCTCTTGTCCTGCAGTCGACTCTGTTGCTTCACAAACCTCTCGCTGATGCATTTCTTGTTAAATCTTCAGCATAAATTCCGATAATTCGAGTTATTTATTCATTTGTCAATTTAGGAAGATAAATTTAAATAACTCCTATACATTAGATTTACATTAATGTTAACATAGGATTAGAAAACTTTTATTTTCATTGCGTAGTGATAATAAACTTATTAGCTTAAAGCGGACGGTTTAACAATAACTGAGCGTGGAAATACAGAAAAGATAAATCAGAAAAGGCTTTTATTATATTAAATTATTCCTTAAAAGCGTGGCGAATGAAATCTAAAACATTAATAATTCTCATTATGAACTACTGACTCTGCCGTTACTTCGTTGAAATCTATGTATATTGATAAAAATATGGTAAATTTTCACAAGGCTATCCTTTTGAAAAAATGCTGTTATTATTACCATAAGATTCTCATTAATTACTCATTCTACGTTTGAGGTTACATGTCTGTGTGTATACATGCAAACAACATGCGAAGGTAAATTGAGAGAAATTCGGTCATGAATGACTCACAAAATTACGATCATCTAAGTCTGCCGTCTTCCGACAACGAAAAGCGAAATTTCTCAAACAGCTTATTTTTTATTTGTACAGCGAACGTAAATTTAGTTTACGAGCTGTCGATGGAGATGCGCAAGTAAACCATTCCATAGGAAAGAGAACTGTAAATAATTCGACAGCGAGAAAGAGAGAAGGGTGGGGCGAGGAGGGTGAATCGAAGGAGCGTTTGCTAAAAATAGAAAAAGGGGGAAGGGGACAGAATCATTTCGAGACTTGTAACTAAAAAATGGTTCGGCAATGCGGATGGAGTCGTTCAGGAAGAGGGAGGAGAGGGAAATGGCAGTGAAAAAATTAAAAGGGTTTCGGAGACGAGAGAGGTTCGGAATATAAGGGTGTAGGGGAAAGGGGTTTATGTGGAGGGGAGGTCGTCGAGGGGAAAGAGAAGGGGAGTGAGAGGGGTGGGGGACAAAGAGGGAGAGGGGTGGGGAGAAAGAGAGAGAAGGGTGAGGGAGGAGGGAGAATAGGATTGGGGGAGAAAGAGAGAGAGAGAGGGGGTGGAGGAGGAGGGAGGAGACTGGTGGAGGACAAAGAAGAAGGGAGTGGGATCCGAATGGAATAAAAGAGTCTCTATGGTGGTCGCAGAATTAATACCGGATGGTTGTTTGGAGGGAGTGGATTCGACCGCGAATTCAGGCGGTCGAGAGGTGTTTGGAAGAGGACGATGGGGATCTTTTATCGCTGGAGTGTTAGCGAGAGCGTAAGTCGGCAGAAGGGGAAGGAGATGGCGAGGAAGAGCCTGCAACAGAGAAGGTCAGAAAAATAAGGAAGATAGAGAGAAAGGGGTGGTGGGGATTGGGGGGGGGAGAGAATGGAGAAGATCCTTCCAGAGAGAATTCGGGAGAGAGAGGGATAGAAAGAAATAGGAGGGGGGTTGGAACACTTGGTTAGTGAATGGAGAGGGGAATGAAGCGCTGGAGAAGAGGGAAAGCATGTCGGGAAGCGGAAAAATCCAGAATCTGAACGTCTGGAATTGGGAACGTGAATGGGATTGAGGGATAGGGGATGCGTGTGTGAGACAAAAATGACGAAAAATTTCCGAGGGTGAAAAAATTGGTGAGGAAGGGGAGTGAGGGAGTTAGCGTGAGATGGAGTGGGAGAAATAGAGGAAGAAAGAGTGTGGAAGATACTGGAAGAGGGGGGGGGGGGGGAGAGATCGAAGAATTGGGGGATGGATGAGGGCCTGAGACTGTGGAGAAGGGGGTGAAAAGAGAAGATAGAAATATGAGTGTCATAAAAGAGGAAGGGGGGGATAAATAGGAGAAGCGATTGGGGCAAAGAGAAGATGTTAGGGAAATGGCGAAGGGATAGAGAATAGACGTCGAAGACAGGTGGAGGGGGGAAGATGTAGTGGGTGGGAGAGGGACAAAGGGGGGGATGAGGGGGGGAAGGGGGCAAAGGGGGGGATGAGGGGAGGGTGGATGGAACATAGGAGTGGAGTGGATATGGTGGAATGGGGGTTGCGACTGTGCAAAGGGGGAGTTCTTTGTGACAGGCATACACTTTTGCTTCGTCAATTCTCTCCTGAAAGAGGATTTTATTCTTTTGAGTGACGCATACAAGCATTGGTTAAATTATGCTCGGATTTGCACTCCCTTGCCATGCTTCGGTCGCAAAAAGGGGGAACCTAGTTTCTCCATTCTTATGTTTATCTGAAAATAATCATTATTTGTAGCGTTGCAGTTTCTGAAAGTTATTAATGTAATGATTTTGGTCAAAACACGTAATTTGTGTATTCCTTCTGATTAGTGCTTTCTTTGTCGATGACGAACTGCTGGGTCCGGAGCGCATAAAATTCATCTCCAGCCAATCACCATGAATCTTTTTCTTGATAGTGATTTCCCGATATATCTCCTTCACATCTTACATTTCCTTTTCATAAAGTATATGTATAAAAACATACATACTTAAGGAAGAGGAAAGGTAAAATAAGATATTGTTAGCAAGTAGGTGTCGCAGGAAGCCCAGTAGACATTTAGCGTTTAGAGAGCCGATTGTGGTGTGATGAGAAATAGAAAGAGGTAGGAAAAGGTTTCATCCGATAGACAAATTGAAATAGAAAGAGAGCTATCGAGATATGAAGAACACTGCGGTATGTAAGAGTATGCGGAGAACCAGATTTAAGCAGGAATAACCACGGATCTGTCTACGGACAGACTACCAGTTTTGATACTATATAACAGCATGCAGTAACAAATAATTCTACGTTATAAATGCAATGATATGCGAAATAAATATAAGCACTCCACCGAAAAGTTGTTGTTAAAACGAGAGGCATATTTTTCCTACATTTTTACTACATTTTTCAGAGCACATAATTGTCTTCATTTGAAGTTAGCATATATTATCTATAGTATATGAACACACAGCTCTAACAATAAGAACAAATTTAGAAAATTTAATCGCTTTATAAATCTGTTATAATATTTTATGCTTTTATAACATACATATTTTAAGTGATGTGGCGACATTTTCATGTGTGACTGAAATTCGCAGGTATGAATTATTTTTCGTGACGAAATGTCGCAGGTACGAATTATCATGTGTTACGAAAAGACACAGGTACCAATTGACATGTGTGACGAGAAGTCGCAGGTACCAATTGTCATGTGTGACGAAATGTCGCTGATACGAACTTTCCTTGAGGAAAAGTCGCTAAATCATTTTGAGTATATAGACTCTCGTTTCCGAAATCAGCATTATCGGTATGCATCTTAGGGACCAAACCCATTTGAAATTATGCAATTTAATGATGCAAAGGAACATGTACCGAGTAAAAGTAAAAGTTTTGCATCAAACTAAGTCCTCTCGGATCTCTTCGCTAAAACTGTTTGTTCTTCGAGAGCTTAACTTTTCGTGAGTGTGATGATGCGACGCAAGACAGCACGCGCGTCTAGTGGCGCCCTTGGTTCGGAGCTTTGTCTCCAAGGAGAGGTCAAAGGCGCCCGAAATAGAGGTTTCCTCTTCAGCAATGCACAAAGTCTTTACCCTTTGAATTGTAAATCAGTGGACTTTCCACGGGCGCCTGCAGACATGTCGGCCCTCGAAACACATCCTTCTCTTCTAGCAACGAAAGAGCCTCTTCCAATTACGTGTCTCTATGGAAACTCACACGATAGCCACTTCTCCTTTTTCCCATACTTCTATTTTCTACTTCTGTCTCTCTTCATCTTCCTTATGCCATATACTTATATCTAATCATATGTTTTGCATCCGCATAAACTACTGCAATAGGTACCATGCGGTTTATTTAAATATGCAAATAAAACGAAATTCTGAATTCGGATAGGACTGTTGTCGGATTTTATTTAAAAAATCGCTTATAGTTTAACTTTGTCTGCCTATCTTTCTATGCACTTTCTTCTATTAAAATTGTAGCGAATTTGTAAACGATAGAGAACTGAAGCTAGGAGTGTTGATTTATGTGGTTCTGTCATTTATTTCGCTATACATTCGAATTTTAAATACCGTAATTTCCCGATTACAATACGCACCCTATATAATACGCACCCATGTTTTTATGAATGAAATGTAAAAATTGTATTATCACCATGTATAATACGCAACTCATTTTTTGTAAAAAGATCGCTGTAATTTTTCACTTGTTTATTAGCAGTATCGAGACAGTTCTCGCCTTGCCGCCAAGTGAGATATGTGCGAGAGTGTTTACGAAAACTTTACGTCTATGTAATTTTGGCTCTCACTTTAAAGATCGATACAATGTATAAAAACATGTCTCCATTTCGCATTGTGTAATAATCTGGCCAGTTGGAATAACAGTTCTCGCCTTTCCGCCATGCGAGATAGTTCACGTGAATACCACGTCTACTTCTGTCTCTGTCTTCATACAACCCGGTCGAGGTATGTAAAATAATATTTGTTGCTCGCAACTTGCATTCTATTATAATTAGGTAATGGTTGTGACCCTCCCCCCTATTGCATTGGTTTTTTTCTTAAAAAGCGTGGCTTTAAGTAGTACCTACTAGCTAATTTCATTTTTGTTTCCTTGTTGTTTGTAGTGCTGTGGTTATGTATTAGGTTTCGCAATGCCTCTGAAATTGTCAAATGAGGAATACGCGGACATTGTCCTTGTGTACGGGTGTTGTGATGGTAACGCACATGCTTCTGTAGATGAATATCGACGGTGATTTCCACATCGCACAATTCCAAACCGACAAGTTTTTGTGGATACATTCAGACGTCTTCGTGAGACTGGATCAATCGCCATAAATTCCGAACGTAATAATCCTAAACAAGCACGAAACGACGTGCTTCAAGCAGTACAACGCAGTCCTAGAGTAAGCACCAGCCTTGGAGTCCCGCAAAGTAGAGCAGAGGTGGCAAATACGTGGCACGCGTACCAGAAATGGCACGCGTGAGATTTTACTTGGCACGCGTAATCTTGTATTTTTTGTATAAAATATGACGTTTCTTAGAGAATGGGTAAATTAGTGGCACGATGAAACAATTTCTGATGGTTCACATTACTTTCCTGGCACGCGACTCAAAAATCATTTGCCATCCCTAAAGTAGAGTATGGAGAATACTACATCATGAGGTTTTGCATCCCTACCATCTTCTAAGTGTTCAGGATCTCAAACCAATTTTTGCCGTTGGCTTGTGGCAAACCTCGAGTTATGCAAAAGTGTGGCTTTAAAGAGTGTTGCCTCACAAACGCCATGGATGGTTCTGAAGACGACATCATATGGGATGATGATTTCGCCAAAGTGGATATTGAGGATGAAGACGACTTTCTCAGCGACGCCATTTACGTAGACAATGAGAGAGAACACAAAATCGCCGATGAATTATTTGAGGACAGTTATGGCTGTGATAATGAATTCAGAGGCTATGATTCGAACAGCTAAATGTAAATAAATAATTATTCTTGTTTTTGTTTTGAAAAACGATATTTAAGGGAATGTTATAGAAATTCATTGAAGTGTACGATTTATTGGTAAAAATATGTCCGAAAATATAAATTATTTCCTTACTGACAAAAGTTGTACGCGTTTGTTATCATCTATAATACGTACCCTAACTTTTTGTCAATTTATCGTGAAAGAATGCGTATTATAATGGGAAAATTACGATATATATGTACATGGTTAGATAAGGACCAATTTAAAATTAAATTTTTAAAATATATCGAAGGTTTAAAAAATGGAAGGGTAAAATTTGGAGCGTGAATTTTCACATCGATGGAACTTGCAAACGAAGCTCTATTGACTGAATATGCGATGATACAATAACAAAATTAAGGAAATTTAAATTTACGCACATGAAGCTGATAAAATTTCAAATAATTTTCATTTTGTCAATTAGGTTAGTGGGAGAAATATTCATAAAGAAATTAAGCACAAAATATTACCGAATTTAATGATAAATGAGAAAAATTGATAATTTTACTCACGTTCCTGGATAAAATTACACTTGATTAATAGTAACTTTGAAAAACGCCCTTTTACAGAAAAGTAAGTTTTTTTCGTGGTAATTACGTTTATTTTTCATGAACCTTATTTAAAATTCCTGTTTGTTTTGCACGAGATGAACTCCAGACACTTTACGACCGAAATGATGTTGTTTCTTTGGGAGAATTTTTTGAAGCATGGGCAGAGAATATTTTCTCAATTTCGTAGACTTTAAGAGACGACCGTCATTCCTAAAACCTTACTGGAAGGGAAACGTTTCTTTTAGAATACAAAAACCATAAAAATTAATTAAAACAATAACTCTGGACCATATTTCAAACTCAGTTTTCGTAGGTACGGGCAACTTTTTATTTTTCATATATTTTTAGAGCCATAAAAAACACAAAGAAACAGTAAAAACGCGCCTTCTCTGGCCACCCGAGAAAACGGAGCGAAATATTAATAATACAGGTGTGCGGTGTCCGTTCACCTTGCAGGCGCTCAAGAAATCCCCGAAGCGACTTTAGAAAACACTACGTCGAGGGACCTCGGCTGCGTACGCACGTCAGGTTGAAGAAAGGACCGAGACTATAAAACAAACGGAACGACAGCATTGCTGACCGTCTTAGGCCGACGCCGAGCACCACGGAATACGAAATATCCTGACCCACCCTTTCCGAAGGAATATGAAACCGGTTGCCTAAGGTCCCCTCGAGAGATCTCCGTAGGAAAGAGAGAGAGAGAGGATAGGGATGAGGGTTCCTGGAATGGAATAAGAGAGGACGTGGGAGTGGAAGGAGGATGGGGAGAAGTGGAGAGGGGGATCGAACCAATCTGCTCCCGCTTCGATCAGTATATGGACGCCTGGTGACATATTGAGAAAGACGGTTCGGGTTGGGAGGAAAGGAGTTTGGGGCGGGGCAGCGGGATCGTGTGAACGGAACAGGAGGGCGGGAAAAAGGGCAAAGAAGGCGCGCGGGGGCGGGGATATTTGGTTGTTTTGGCATGATGATCCAGAAGGAAAAGCGGAAGAAAAAATACGTATTTCAATTCTTGCTATTGAATTGCGAGGGAAAAGGATAGGGTGATCGGTATAGGGGGTGGCTAGGGGGAGAGGGGAGAAGGGGGGGAGGAGGGGGGGAGAAGGGAGAAGGGGACGGATGAAATACAAATAGAGAAGAAAAGGAGGATCCGAAGGAAGGTACGCGAGATTGATTCCTCCATTTTTTGTAAAACTCCTCGGAAAATAAATATCTGCCATATTGGTTTTGGCGCAGTTCTTAAAGCTTTATTGAGAAAATTATATATTGCTTTAAGATACAATATTTTCACTCCTATTCCGCTTCAAATCTAACAGAAAAAGTAAATCCTAAGAATAAAATTTTTAATTAATTCGATCGGTGAAAACCTTAAATACGTGACTTTCGATTTATTTTCATTTCTAACGCTTTATAAAATGCGCTTACATACATTAATTTAATGCGTGCGCTTGCTTAAATTGAAGTTGTGTGAAGTGAAATACAGAGAGAGAGAGAGAGTTGATACTGAAGTGAATATCTTTTTACTGCTGTCATTTGCTTTTCTTTAGAATTGAGTTATGAAAAACATAGGGTCGGATGTGTAAAAGATGGAAAGATGAAATTTTGAGGATACTTAGAAACTAGACTGTAGTGAATAAATATGTGGCGGCATAACCACATTTTAAAAAATTAAAACACGATAATTTTATCCATATTCATAGATTAAAATCTACTTGATTATATTTAACTAGCAGAATTTCCCGTTGAATTTCAACGGATTTAGTGAATCTACTACAGTACAACATAAAAACTCTTTAAAATATATAGTAGATACTTTTTAAATTACAATTAGCTTTTCTTAACAATTAATCATATTTGCTTGTAACATAAAAACTCTTTAAAATATATAGTAGATACTTTTAAAATTACAATTAGCTTTTCTTAACAATTAATCATATTTGCTTGTAACAATCCGTTTCCGAGCCTATTGCATTCACATATAAGGATAATTGTATTTCCTATCATGTCACTTTCGTCAAATCCAGCTTCTTTTCTTGTGTAAATATGCCCCGATGAAATATTTACTTTTATGTCTTGAAAAAGCAACGTACAGTTAGTTGTCCATGACTTATCACTGACTGGTAAAGGTACACCAGATACGTGAGGTTATTTACGTTAATAAACATTATAATGTAGAATATAATGATTTTACTTAGAAAAAATGTAAGATTCCAGTATTCAATAGACGAAAGAAGGTTCAATTACTTTCATCAATAAACGCTTCCTGAATATTAATCAGTATCTATTTAAGGTGCTATCCATAAACATCGATCGTTTCGTTGCTTAAACAAAAGTGCGAATCGAATAACGCTAAACTTTCGTCTATTTGTAAGCTTCATTGAAGCTAACTGAATCGGAGGTAACAATCACGACCGCCTTGGCAACGCCCGGGAGGGGTACGAAAAATCCACAAAATTTCGAAACAAATAGAGTATTTCTGAAAATTTCGACCGTGTATCATGTAAGGAATAAGATAGTATATAGTTTTACTCGTCGAATAAAGCAAAAACGAAAAACATAGGTACATATTTACGTATTTTAATGCTTGAAGGAAAATACCTTGCAAGTAAAGAAATGGATTTATACGTGTTATCTTATGGAAAAATGTTAATCCCCTATACTGGCAGCACTGATTACCAAACCTTGGCAGTTCACTAAGTTAGGATGTATGGAAGAATCGTACCAAATTTGGTCATTCTAGCTTTCATCGTTTAGGAGAAGTTCCATGAACAAACACCAACAAATACACAAACACACGCTTCTGAATATATTATAGGTAGATATGGCGTACTGAGAGTTTATTCTTCCAAATGTCGACGGAAATATCACGATATATAATAATATTATGAAGGAATAATTATTTATTTACGGGCATGAATTTCACATAGATGATAAATGTAGCAGCTATGAATAGGACCAACTTATTCCAGATGGTTAAGGAACTTTTAATCAGTTTGTACTACTGCTATTAGGAGTCGACTTAAATTCATAAAATCAAGCATTAAAATTAAATTGTAAACATATTGACTTTTGAAAATCTATCTCGGACATTCTGAGAAATCTAAATTGTAAGCTAATAAATTGTATATTATAGCAGAACGAATTTAAATCATGAAAGCCATTAAAAAGTTCCACGAAGCAGTAAGTAGATATAGGTCGCTCAGAGAAGTCGCATTTCCGTTCCTTTCGCTGTGGATAAACAAAACGGACTTTTAAAACACCTATTAGCAAAATGTTTTTTTCCAACAAGGTTTGAAAATAATCACTCAGCTTGAGTAGCCGTGTGGGGAAAATTCTCCGTTCCACGTGGTCCCAAGTGGTGGAATACGAGTCGGTCGGCGAAGCCAACGGAGGACCGCCCCTAGCCTGCCCCCGCTCGCCATGCCTGCCCCGCAGCGCCATGAGCGCACGCGTATACCGTAGAGGGAAACGAAGCGTGTTTTGGAAGGATAGGGAGGGGAGAGGGAAGGGAGGAAGAAAGAGAGGGGGAAGGGAGATAGAGAAACCCAGAGGCACTCGAAAAGTGCTTCATAACTATCGTACTTCCCTTTAAGCGCCTTAACCCCCCCTCTTTCTCACATGAGTCCGTATCTTAAAATATACTCCAAATTACTTTCCCCGCCCCCTTCCACCTCCCCTTCACCCCCTTCATTCTTCATCAACCCTACTCCCACCCCTTCTCCCCTTTCTACCTCCGCCTTATCCTCTTCTCCTTTCCCCAACCTTACCCACCTCCTCCCTCCCCCTTCCCGCCTTCCCCAACTCCCCCTTCCTCTCCACTTCCCCTCCCCCTACTCCCCCTTCCCTCCTACCCCCCTCCTACCCCTTCCATTTTCCCTCTTCAGCTCCTTGCACTATCTTTTCCCGCATCTTCGAAACATCTATGACACGCGATCACTCCTCTATTTCTATGTATTACTCTTTTTAACTCTTCCGTACTTTCCTGAAACGATGCTTCTTTATGAATTTTGTGATATCAAGGTTATACATATCGTATAAGCGTGAAAAAGGTAACGGAAGTGTCTTTTTCTTGCCAAAAATTGTAGGCTTTCCTCCATTAATTGGTAGCCTTGATTGAATTAATTTAAAAGAAACATTAACTTTGCTCTTAAAGTTGCTCGTTTAGGAAGCGGATCGGATTTCGCCTTATTAATATCCAATTTTAATGTTCGCAGTATTTTTATTGGCGAACGTTTATGAATATTGAAACGCTCCTTTTTCCATTTAAAATGGCCAGATGAATATTTTATAAAATAAAATTCTGTTAATTTCCCATGGCTTTTTAATATAATCATACTTTGTCAATTGAATTTCTTTAGTCATACTGCAACGACATCAATAAATTTTATCAGCTGATTGCGTTGAAACAAAATGTTTTATTGATATCACTGTCGCCGTAGCTTATGTTCAATGTGAGTCACTAATTGAGATGGATTAAAATATCTCACCATATGAGTTACCTCAACTGAATATTTGTAATTCGGGTAGGTAGCTTACGAATCATAGTCAAAAGCCTACTGACGAATCAAACTTTCAATTTAGAAAATTGCAATTTATATTCAATTGCTTTAGATTGAAAAAATTGTTTTCAACAATATTTCTGCACTATTCTAAAAAATCGCATCAACATGCTTTTTTCATTTGATGTTTATACAATTTCCTAATGCTGAAAGAGATGAGCAGAAGAATACACATTGGGAAAGAGCGAATAAAGAGCTCTGGTGTTTACGAGATATGTAATAAGAAGCGTGACAATTGTTGCAAACGATTGTTACATGGCAATGAAGCTGAATGCAGTTTCAATGGAGATACCTGAAGAAGCTCGCTGCAACGCGGGCCAAAAGGTTGTGTTCTTGAATATGCTGTCTACGTAGCTTCACCCGAGAGCGTCATTAGTCATCAGTGATTGCTGCGAAAACCTACAAACGCTGTTCCAATGAAATTGTTGATAAACCAACATCTGCTCACGAAGAAGAATATATCGAAAATTGTTCCTTTTGTATAAAACTCTCTCTTATGAAGAACGTTATTTATTTAAGTATCTGCTCTCTAGTAGTAACGTAAGCAAATCAACTGACTGTTGTTATCTACGCAACAATGGTAAACAAATTAAACGTCTTCTTTTAAGGAGACATTTATCATTTATTTCTGATAATTGATCTACCCTTCCATTAAAGAATATGATGAATTTCGTATATGTCCGGAAATTAAGAATGAATACGCTGCAGTGGAATTTATTTAACAGAAAGGAATAATACATTCAAAAAGAAGTTGTAGAAATGACATGAAATGACGTTGTCGTTCAAAGGCAAACTTCGATGGAGATGTAACGCTAGAGAATGTTTGTTAGAACCGAAACTTCTTTAAGAAAATGGAATCTGGCTGCGGAAAAGTAAAATACCACTGGATGCAATAGTTCTATTTATTTACGGGTGGAGTTACGAAATGGCAGCTGTAAAATTCTGCAATAGAGAATTAGGATTTAGTGATAAACCATTGTCGATTGGAAGAATTTTTTTGAGTGAAGCGTGTGCGTATGTTATACTCAAGATTCCCCAAATAATTGGAGGTCTAGGCCTAAATATTGAAATTGAAGAGTCATGTTTTTCGGGTAGGAAGCACAACGTCGGAAGAGTTTTCTCTCAGCAATGGGTTTTGCGGAGGAATTTGTGTAGAGACCAGGGAATGTTTCTTATACCTGGTGCCTGACCGTTCCAACAAAACATTTTAAAGTGTAATTTGCGACACCATAAAACCAGATTCGATTGAAAATATAATCGGAATGAATTACACTCACAAGACATTCGAAAAACTTCGTCAATCCCCAGACAAGGGTGCACACTCAAAACATTGAAATATTGTGGGGATTGGCGATAATGAGAAACAAACGTGAGTGTGGGACATCTAGAGCCTTACTAGACTCTTATATGTGCGAATTCATGTGGCGCAAAAGAATACAAGGTATGGACCCGTTTAAAATATTTTAGGGGATTGGCCACCAGAATGACTGTTACAACCCATATCTATTGTTTGAATAAAAAGCTTTATTGAAATAATAATTTTTTGTTTGAGTTACCCGCGCGTGTGTTGAAAGAGCTAGCCTCGGTAATCGCACCTTACTTGAAAATAATATTCGAAAAATCCGTTGCACATGGTACCGTTCCAAAAGACTGGAAGCTAGCATACGTAACGCCCATCCACAAAGGCGGTGATAAAGAGAACCCCGAAAATTATAGACCGATTTCCTTGACGTCATTATCGTGTAAGATTCTAGAACATATAATCGTTAGCTCTGTTCTGCGTTATTTAGATGGTCGTTCTTCGCTAAGCAAAAACCAACACGGGTTTCGGAAAGGTAGGTCATGCGAAACGCAGCTCGCCCTGTTCGTAAACGATTTGTTGCAATGCGGAGAGAAAAACAGTCAGGTTGATGCAATTTTTAATGATTTTAAAAAAGCGTTTGACAAAGTACCCCATAATAAATTAATAGGAAAACTAGGAAAGTACGGCATAAACCCTAATATCGTGAGTTGGGTAAAAGATTTCCTCTCCAACAGAAAACAGAGAGTAGTTATTGATGGGAAAACTTCATACCCGGTAAAAGTCGCATCAGGTGTTCCACAGGGAAGTGTTATTGGCCCACTGCTATTCCTGATATATATAAACGATATCTGCTCGGTAGTTCGCTGTAAAATAAGACTTTTCGCAGATGGTACCGTTTTATATAAGGAGATAACGAGTCAGGATGACCAAAAATCGCTTCAGGAAGATTTAAACGCCCTTTCAGCATGGTGTCAACATTGGAACATCGAAGTTAATCAGAGCAAATGTTCCCTATTGAGTTTCTGGAAGAGTAAGAACAATGACTTAAACTCGGAGTACAGAATTGATAGATTGAATATCCAATCTGCAGAGTACGTTAAATATTTAGGAGTCACCATTTGTCCTGATCTATCGTGGAATATGCATATTCGAAGGATCGTTGGCGCAGCTAATAAGAAATTGGCCTTCGTAGGCAGAATAGTAAGAAGTAGCACAGAACAGGTACGAGAAACGTGTTATTTATCATTGGTCAGATCTCAGGTCGAATACGCTTCCAGCATATGGGATCCGTACGAAAAGGGACAGATACTTGAGTTAGAAAGAATCCAACGCAGAGCAGCCAGATTCGTTAAGCAAAAATATGAGCAAAAATTAAGCGTCACATCACTCTTGAAGGAGTTGAATTGGATATCGCTAGAGGATCGCAGAATTAGCGCTAGGTTAAGGCTTCTGGAGAAATTTAGGTCGGAAGTTCTCTTAGAGGAGGTCTCAGGAATATTAGAGGCACCTACGTACATGGGCAGGCACGATCACGTGAAATAAAATACGAGAGATCGACTGTAGGACCGAGCGATACCAGAGCTCGTTTTTTCCAAGGACCATACGGGATCATAACAGGAGAGTGAATCCCACGAGGGACGTTATTAGGTAGGGCTTGGTGTGCTGCACCCCCTGCCACCCACCAGTCTGGTGATTTGCAGGGTATCATGTAGATGTAGATGTAGATGTAGAATTTCCCTGGAGACTCCTGGTGGGGCTTTAAGAGTGGCGGGGCTATTATACAAAAGAACCCGAAATTAATGACATTTACTAAGAATAGGGATGAGTAAAGGTAATGTGTATAATAATGGGAGATGTGGGCAGTATAGTTGGAGGAGGACAAGAAGAAAATATTGTCGGTCAATACAGATTTTTTAAAAACCGAGAAGGAGAAAAACTTGTCCAGTTTGTCATTAATCACGATAGAGCTGTAAATAATAAATAGTTCCAAAACAAACGAAGACTGTATACACGGAAGAGTCCAGTAGATGAAATGAGATAGGTATCAAATAGATTGAATCCTAGTAAAAGAAAGATTCAGAATTAGCATAAAAAATCTGATGTTGCCAACACGACTTTCTCCATAATTGGGGTATGCATATTTAAATTATTATGAATAGCATTATGAGGCAAAATTATTATTTCGTTTCGTAAAAGAATACAGTCGTCCTTATTGCCGTAAATTACGTATATTTTGAATATGTTTACAGAATTTACCGCTACATGGTGCTGGCGCTGTATACTGGTATTAAGATATAGCGAAGTATCTCCGAAATGGATTGTTCTACGAAAATTTGTTTCAAACAAAACTTGGAGGAAATTTTATTCTCTACAACTTTTGTCCTTACGAAGATTACCAATAACGATGTTTTTAAGGAGATATATGACGGAAACCGAAAAACCGGTTATTTATAAATAACTCCTAAACAATAACTCCCATAGAAAATTGTTTCAAATGAAAACTATAGGAAATTACATTTTCTAAAAACTCTTTATAGAATTTTATATACAATAATGATGTTTTAACGGAGAAATATCGCAAAAACCGAATCGGGTTTCGAATAAACCTCGACTTCCGGTTAGCCGTTATTGTCCAGAAACTATAGTTCTTTGTGCTCATGTGAAGGTGTTATATATGAAGTTTGGTAACGATATGACAAGTATCTTTTGAGTTAGAGGGCCCACAATCACACACGCACACGCGCGCGCGCACACACACACACACACGCAAACACAGACATCATTCCGAAAATAGTCTAAACGTGTTCTAGGGACCTCAAAACGTGTATTTCCGTTGAAATCTCGAACTCGATTTTTTTCATGATCACAATTCTTTCCCATTACTTCGTATGGAGAAAGTAAAAAGGAGAGACGTTATCAGCAGTGGGCAGAGATAATCAAATCTCAACCTTATTGCATCAGACGATCCTATAAAGCTAAAGCAAAAAGACGAAAAGAAATAATTTATATCTTGAAAGCGGAAATAAAAGAAACTGTGGATGTTTTATACTTTTGAATTTAGGCATTTATTTCCTAATTAAATCTAGGCACATTACGTATATAATTGATCCAGAAAAGAAAACGAATTTCGGATAAAGAAATTTGGGAATATTAAAAGATATAAAGCGAGTATTGAAATCATCTTTTAACTTTCGTTTCACGTCAAATCGTTCTTGTTATAAGATAAATGTAATGTCAAACATTTTAATTGGAAGTAAAAACCAAATTTATTAAATTTTATTACGGTGTTTAATATTCCATTTCATAGAATTAATAATTTAATTTTCTCTCGGTTGATTTATTTCTAAACGTATTCAATATCCTTAAGAATAACTTTGGTTAGTTTGATTTTATTTATCATCATTACTACTCTTGCGGAAGTGTAATGGTTTTCTTTTGATATTCTAGAATACAATTTGGTGCTCGATTGATGTTCTAAGATACAACTTGGTGCTCGCCACATCAAAAAGTTTGAGAACCCCTGTTTTATTAGGTTGATAAATTTCGAGCTTCTTAGATTCTTTTCTCTAATGAATCTATTTCTTTCGTCTTAGCTCGTTCTGTTATTTTAAGAAAAACCGAGTGTGGCACGCTGTGAGTTAGGACATTTTAATGGAGAATGTTGACGCTACATGCGTGGCTATAACAGAAATTATGAGTTCGCGCGAAGGTTTCCGCGGCGTATGTACGATGAAGACTCCACGGCTTTCGGGTTTCACCTCGTTTGTAGTCTTTCGTGGACGGCATTTTCGCCAGCATTTCAGCAGGCTTCTTCATGTCGAAGTGAAACCCGAAAGCAGTATAACCTTCATAAATTATGATTGATTGTGCGATTGACGCAGGCAAATGAGTAATATTGGCGCTAAATGCAATAAGCAAACGTGGTTACTAAAATGGTGACACGGAATAATTTTAAAGTCGTTCAACGTGTCAAAAATGTTTCGTTTTAATAATACACCTGTAACTGCCATCAATTAATTTTTAGCATTTGAATATTTAATTTAGACTAATAATGGAAAAGCGACTTTGTAGAAAGTGCAGAGAAAGTTGTTTCTATTGTAAATACTTAAGAAATTTACGCTATGGTATATGTATGGCTATATGCCCATGGATGCGTACACTGCAATCAACGGCGAATTTATATTACTACAGCAACCATATAAACATTTTTTCTTCGATTATATGAAATATCGCCTTCTTAAGACCGACTTCGTTTACTCCGGTTATACAACATTTTAGAAACAGACCGATTTAATGAAATGAAAAAGAAGTAAGGGTACGATGCATACGTATCTACTTATATAGTTATAAAAATATTCGATGAAGGTGGATCCATCCAACGTTTTATGGCAAGAGATGTTAAATAATTAGCATAAAAGTAGAAGAAGAAACATCTCTTCGATGCACAGCATTTCCTGCAGAAAGGAAACTGAGAGTGCTTATAAAAGGCCATTATCCAGAGAATCCAAGGAGAGTGGTCTCTACCGCCGCCATCAGCTTTACGTAATTAGAGGGGACCACGGAGGGCGGAGTGACGCCCGTGACTGGGAGTATAAAAGGCGCAAATTGCTGAAAAGGAGGAAAAAGAGAATAGGTTTGGGGGAGGGCATGGGAGGATAAAAGGGCGGGAAAGAGGTGGAACCTGTCTCACCCTTAATAAAGGGAAACACATATCGTGCACAATAACTCACGCTATGGGAAAAAGCGGGCATAATGGACGGTGGGTGGAGAGAGGGGGTGGTGGGAGGAATGGAGGGAGGAGGGGAAAAGGGAGGGATTGGAGGGATGAAAGCGGGAGTCGAGGGGGTGGTGGGAGGAAGGGGTGGAGGGGAAAAGGGAGGGATGAGAGCGGGAGTCGAGAAAAAAATGATTTCGAATAATTTTGTAAGGCCATTTTATTGCGTTTTTCACGTGTTGTTGTTTCATCTCAGCTCTCGCGTTGCCATGAAACAATGGATAATCGGAGAGTAATCTTCACCTTCGGGAACGTAATGGAAGCCGCTGCGCCGTATAGTTCATTAAAATGTTTAATTCTGCCTGTAAATTTCGAAAACGGAAAAGATCTGCATTGCTGAAGAACATTGTCACCATCCTAATGATTGGATATCGGTAAATTCACGGCTATTGAATGCTTACGTTGGATTATATAGAAGTCATTTAAGAAACAAAAGAGATTTCTGCATAAATTCATCAATGCGGGTAATTTTCAGTAGCTGTATCCTAAAAGTTGTTACCAAGCACGCGGCAGGAGTTAATTTCTTTTATATTGTATTTAATATTTTGATTCATAACAGTGGTGGGCGAAAATACTACTACACCAGAATATACGAGGAGTCCAGAAAATGACTTTAATAAATAAGAGTAAAAGATTTTAAATACTTTTTAGTATTTTATATAATGTCAAAGTCAAAACTAGGATTTACATATACTTTCCGTAAACTCTAATTGAGAGAAATACACCCTTTTTGCTATTGTCAAAGAAATGTGGAAGTTTTCGTTAAATTATGCAACGGGAATTTATCACCTAGAGATGAATCTTTTTTGCGGTGAGATGACCTCTTAACGAAAAAACTATTCAGCTCGTGTTGTGACTATTGTGGTAATGACAGGTAATATTTTTATAATTTAAGAATCGCCAAACACTTTTTTAAAAACAGACCACCCATTGAGCAAAGACAACATTATTTCAAATCCACAAGACAGCGCTTACCTTCACCCGACAATCTAAAATTACATTTTTAAGTAAAACCAGAGTTTAAAGCAAAGATCAGAGCCCAAATCCCAACTGTCCTTTACATTATGTCGCTACGAATAGGACTTAAAGACAGCTCACTGGTGCATCCCTCGTCTCGTCATGTCCATAAATATTCGACCACTGAGATTCATTTTGAAAATGCTATTCCATCTCCCACACACCCTTGCGTAATCTTTACGAAGAACCAACAATTATCTCTTTCCCGTCTCTTTTTCTTCCACTTCTTTTATACCCTAAATTCTTTCCCTCCCATCCATTCCTCTTCTCCATTTCTCCTGGCACGTCTATTATCATGGTAAGGCCATATGTAGCAATGGGCCCATTAGCCGTATTAACTTCCGTTTGATCGTTGCTTTCAGTATATTTATATGGCTGTAGGTCAGTCGCATATTATACACAACAATCCTAGTTGACGGGATTACAAAAGATTTTGGCAAAATAAGTAACATCCTTCTCGGTTGAGTTTCCATAAGAAAGTTTGTAATATTTTATAATAGAGATAACTTTTTTAATTTTGCAGACTATTTAACCTTATTTATGGTTATCATTCCGTGGTAGGCTTAAGTAACAAAAATAAAGCACTCAGAAATTTGACATATTTAATTCGACAAAATATGTTAGAGAGATGATTCTATGGAATATGTAAATCACTTAATCTAATCAGAAAAATATTTGCCGTGTAATAGATAACTAATGAATCGCTTAATATAAAATATATGTTGTCAAATTAAAAATTTCTCTTCGATTAAAAAAAAACTCTAACATCTTCAATTTTAGCATTGAATTAATTATTTGTTTTTTTCTTGCACTTGAAAAGTAGCAATGCTTAGTTAAATTACGTGTGTGGTTGGGAATTTATTTGGAAGTGTTGACATATCGAGTTTTAAGTTAAAATATTAAACGCATTACTTCCAAAACCAATGAGTTTATGGTTGAATCTCACCTCTTTTCATTTACAGTAACGCTAATTTGGCATTGGACTCATGTTCCATTAATTTTTTCATTTTATATTTATTTTTATTGCTTTCTTCTTGTTTGTAATTGACAGTGTATTAGATAGAAGAATAGTCTCTCTAGTATCAATTTTGCCTAAATAATGGCGATTATCTATGTATGGTATTTATAATATAACATTGAATCATGCACACAAGTCAATATTCCTTATTTTAAAAATAATTTAACTTTCGCCTATTTATTCCAAATTCGTAAAAAAGCGAACAGGTAAATTTAAATCCATTGTTCGAATGTAAGAATGAGGACTTTCGAAAGTGTAACTGTTGTAGAAATACATATGTGCCTTGTGAAATGTAAGGATAAATTGAAAATTAAAATATCATATTTTTTGTTCGTAAATTTCCGATATGACAGTTTTTCTACTCTATCGAATAGAATGTCAGAGCATCCTCATCAAAAGAGTAAAGTTTTTGCACTTTGGTTCTACATTCTGACTTCACGTTGGGCAACCAGGGACCTCAATATTCTGGGATTTATCCGGTTTTCAGTTCCATGTTCCGATTTTCCGAAGAAACCTTTTTGGATACCATCTCTTTTTCATTTTAATCATTCGTATTTTTCTATTTTCATTTCTTTGAATGACAGTATTTACTCTGTAATTCATATAAATATTATCCAAAATATTGGTTCCCGTTGACTTATAATCTTGATGAAATCGGTAATAATGATTTGTACGTATTGTTTGAATTTGTGAATCTCGTTAGTACTTTCTGAACTAAATTACAACCAAGCTACGAAAAATTCATTTGCCTATATAGCACACAAATGACAAATATATTACAAATAAAATATTTCCCCGGTGTTCCAATTTTTCTTCCTCGGAATCTGGTCGTCTTAAATTTACGGGAAAGTTTTAATTCTGAGCCATGTTACAACTTTGAAAATATCAACCAATTTTAAATTATACAATTAATGGTGGCAGTTGGAATTATTGAGCGTGTCATACGTTAAATGCTGTCGACTGTGATATTTCTAAACACTTAACGATGTTCTAACTTTGGGAAACTCCTGCCCCATATTTAGATCCAAAACTTGCTTATCGTTCGCATTCCAACGCGAAATCAAAACTGAAAATAGCGACGTTTTCGAAACTACAATAAATCGCTACATTAAAAATAACAAATAAACCTGTACAAGTCTCCCCGATTCACATTCTTCCTTGGATACATCTCTTTCATCACGAGATCATTTGCTCTCTTCTTAAGAGTATGCCCTTATGTTCTCGCAAAATAACTTTCCTTGTTCACAAAA
The DNA here is from genome assembly GCA_036926305.1 of Uropetala carovei. Taxonomy (NCBI): domain Eukaryota; kingdom Metazoa; phylum Arthropoda; class Insecta; order Odonata; family Petaluridae; genus Uropetala; species Uropetala carovei. The sequence goes on from JAXCHB010000374.1 coordinate 183,579, forward strand.
ACCTCTCTCCTCTACTTGCCTCCCTCCTCTCCCTCCCTCCCTTCCTCCATCATTCTCTCTCTCTCCCTCCCTCCCTCCTTTCCTCCCGTCCCAACTCGGCGGGCCCAGAGAAGCCAAAAGACGAACCCCCTAATTAGCTTCATTCTCGGAGCACGCAAGGAGAGGACGAAAGGAAGGGGCAGGGAAAACTGTGGCCAAGGTGGCAAAGGGTGTCCAAGGGGGCAAATAGGGTAAAGGACGGTCCCTTACGCCAAAGACCGCCTCCATTAGAGGCACACCAGAGCACTCCGGAAGACGAAAAGATGTAAGTGGCTGTTGGTAGAGGCGGCTGGCAGCAGGTGCGGTGTGTGTGGGGTGCGCACGACCTTGAAATTGGTCAGCGAGAGAAGCGAAAGAGGGCAGAAGAAATACTATTCAAGTATTATGCAAATATTCTTAATTGGCACACGCACTCGAGGTTTGTTCAAAAAGTTCCAGGAATTCGTCGATAAATCTTTATTTCAGGACTTAGAGCTTAGCTACAATTATCCCCTTCAAAGTATTAGGTATGTACATATGTAGTGAGACTTTCGTGAATGCTTGCAGAAAATCGCTGGATCTCACGATTTATGATAAACTAAGTTTATAAATGAAGAATAATATTAGTTATTTACAATTTCATGCGAATGACAAATAATCATATGATGTAATCGGCTTTAATGATGTCTGCCGGTAATCCAAATTCATATTTATCTAAGAAATTATTAATAATAGCTATTCCGGCAATCATCATCATCATCATAGTTACATTATCGGTAGACAGGTCCGTGATTATTCATGGTTAAACCTGGTTCTCCATATACTCCTATTTTCCGCAGTATTTATGCCTTGTTAGCTCTCTTTCTCTTTCAAGTCGTATACCAGCTGAAACCTTTTCCTACCTCTTTCTCTCTTTCCGTCCAGTTTTCATTCTAGCACTTCTTTAATCATGCTCTCTCTCCTCAAGTAATGTCCAACCATTTCGCCTTCCTCTTTCTAATAGTCTGTGTAATCGTTCACTTCTCTCTTATTCTTCGTAGTACTTCCTCGTTTTTCACCCTATCTGTGCATTTTATCTTCAGCATTCTTCTCCATGTCCACATTTCGAGGCTTTTCAAGTATTTTATATCATTTTTCCTTAGCATCCATGTTTCTTCCGCATACATAGCATTTTATCAACTTCTTGCGGATATCCTCCTTCATATATCCCGTTAGTAAGAGTTTCTTTCTTCTAAAAGCGGCTTTTGCTTTCGTTATTTCATCGGTACATTTTGCTTCTTTCGTTATGATGCATCCAAGGTATTTATAATATGAAACTCCTTCTAATGGCTTTCCTCCAATACTTATGTTCAAATTTTCTTCTTCTTTACTTGATATTCGGATAACCTTGGATTTTTCTGTATTAATTTCCATACTGTATTTTCTACCTGTAATCATTTATCATTTTCTGGAGTTCCTTTTCCTTTCTTGCTAGAAGTACTTGATCATCTGCGTGTTTCACTGTTCTTATAATCCTTCCTCCGATTTTGAAATCTCCCGTGCCTTATAACGCTTCCTGCATTAGTCTCTCTCCGTATATATTGAATGGAATCGGCGATAGACAGCAGCCCTGTCTTACACCTCTACCGATATGTACTCCGATGGTGTCCGTATTCTCCAACCTGACCTTTACAACTTGATTCACGTATAGATTCCTGATCAGTCTCCTGTCTTTCCAGTCTACACCTATATCCTTTTATATCCTCATCAGCAGTACCCAATTTACTATATCAAAAGCCTTCTGCCAGTCGACGAAACATACGCAGCAATCCTGACTGTACTCTATTGCCCTTGCTGATATGATTCTCACTACACCGATAGCATCTCTGGTTCCTCGTCCTTTTCTGAAGCCGAATTGATCTTCCCTAACATTTCTTCGGCCCTTTTCTCTAGCCTTTTATTAAGAATCCTCGTGATGATCTTCGAAGTGTGTGACAGTAGGGATATCGTTCTGTAGTCCTTACACTGCATTGCCTTTGGCTTCTTCTTTAGAAGGATCTATGAAATCCTGAGGCCACTCTTCCGAGTCGTAAATCTTGTTAATTAGTTTCGTAATCACTTTTAGCACTTCCAATGCCATGAATTTAAGTACCTCTGCCGGTATTCCATCGCTGCCTGTAGATTTTCCTTTCTTTAGTTCCTGTATCGCCTTTTCTACTTCGCTTTTCATAATACTTGGTCCCAAGTTGTCTTCTTCAATGCAATTCTCTTCTTCCAGTTCTATTCGTATCGATCCTGCCTGCTTGTTGTATAGTTCCTTAATGTATTCTTCCCATACCTGTGCTACATCCTTTGGTTCGGCAACTAATTTCCCATCTGTATTCATAATTCCTTTACAACGAATTCCATTAGGCTTCTTATCTTCCAACTCCAGTGCCCTAGCGTAGCGTCCTAACCTCTCCATGTGTTGTATTTTCTCACATTTTTTATGCAATTTTCCCTATCTTTATCTATTACCCTTCTCAACTCATTCTTTGTGTGTGTATAGTTGGCTCTACCTTCTTCACTGTTAACGTTTTTCCATTTTCTTCTCTCATCCATTTTCTCCAGCATTTCCTTAGTGATCCATGGTTTTCTGATTTTCTTCTCTTGTTTCCCAATCTCTTTATTCAAGGTATCTTTGATGCTGGCTTTCACTTCCTCCCATTCTGTATCCACGGTCTTCGGTTTGTTTTCCAAATTTCTAAGGCGATCTTCCAACATCATGCTGAATGCATCTTTCTTTTCTTTCAGTTTTTCTAGATCCGAAGTCTGCCTCTCTCTTCTCGTTTTCCTTATTTGTTTCAGCTTTGTAGTTACGTCGACTATTAGAAGGATGTGATCTGAATCAATGTCTGCTCCTAGTAATGTTTTAGCATTTTTTATGCTGTTCCTGAATCTTTATTTTACTAGGATGTAATCTATTTGGCATCTCATTCTATCTCCTGGGCTTTTCCATGTGTACAGCCTTCATTTATGTTTTTCGATCCATGTATTAGTCATTACTAGATCGTTATTAACGCAGAATTCTACCAGTTTTTCTCCTCCTCGGTTTCTTTTCCTAAGTCCGTATTGACCGACAACATTTTCTTCTTGTCCTTCTTCAACGATGCTGTACCAATCTCCCATTATTATGCATTTTAACTTTCCTCTTCCGTATTCGTAAATCTCGTTAATTTGTTCATACATCTCCTGTCGTTGCTGCTACTTTTGTCACGCTCTTCATCATATCTTTCCTAAGTACCAGAGCTACTCCCCTTGCCCCACTATTTCCTCCTGAGTAAACTACCGTGAATTCTTCGGAGTCGAACAGTTCTTCTCCTTCCCATCTAGCTTCGCTCAGCCCTATGATATCAATTCTATTTCTTCTCATTTCTTCTTTCAGGTTCTCTAGCTTTCCTGCCTTCCTCATGGTTTTTACATTCCAAGTACCTAAGCGTAAGTTACCTTCGACAAATGCTTTCCTCAAGGCAGTCCCCGCCCCGAGTCTCGATTGGGGGACTATTTTACCTCGACAGAACTCATATTGTCTAACCATATTATCATTCCTAGGGAATTGTAATGTCGTAGTTTCCCTCTTGCTTTCCCCATCGCAGTACTGTAGCCGTTAAAATCGTCCCTATCACGCCTACAGCTCTATTGGATATAGACCCAGCAAACATAATTTGTTTTCGGCTCTATACCATACTGACAGCAGTTCTGGCTACTGCCAGGCACCGATGACAGTTTTTTTAAATAAATAATTAAAATTTTTTGTGAGAAAACCTCCATTCGCGGGGATCGCACCGCGTAACTTTATAACGGGAAGTCGACACGCTAACCGCTACACCACCAGTGCGATAACGGTCCCTAAATCCTATCTTTGAAATCCTTGGCCTTTGTATTCATTTTATCTCCTTTTTATAGTGACATCGAATTCTAAATTATGCGGTAGCATCATAGCTAAATATTCCCATCAGTTTGTGATATGCACGTTATAAAGATTATACAGATATTGTATTACTGATGCAGATAGGTACTCTAAAATTTCGAGGAAAGCTGCATCAATCGGATTTGAATTGTGTTAATCTTCAAGCTATTCGATTACATTTTAGCAAGCCTAATAATACTTATTATAAGCAAGTGGTGTTTTTAATATATCAAAGAACGAGGCTTCCGTAAATGTTTCCATAGAGTCTTTTCCATTGCCGAGAAAAGGCTTCCTGCGCGGACATGGATTGCACGGAGTCGGTCACGCAATACTCCATCTCTAAAAAGTCGGCTTAAAATTCCAGACATATCCGCTGTCAAAGGATCATTTTAATGATGGAAGTGCGCCCGTACATTTACAATCGCAGAGAAACAGTTATGTAAAATGAGAAACTGATTTAAAAGTGTTTTTGAGAGATGAACAGTTACGTTGCATTAACAGGCAAAAATTAAATGTGGTGGCAAAATATTCGCGCTAGTTATTCGAGATATTAAAAAGTTCTAAGCCTTCTAAAAGTGTAAAAGTCGTCTTCTAAAAGTTATATCTATGTAACTATTATCTTGCTGGGAAATGGCTTAAGGGAGTAATTACTGCGAGAACCAAGGTAATATAAAAGTGGATGGCAAAGAATCAAGATACGTAGCATATTCAAGGATAAAATAGAAGCTAAGTTCCAATTCAGTATTCCCATTTCTTCACGTGAACATGGGTTTCGTGATTGTTTTCATAAACCTTATTTTAATTAAATGCATACGATAACCAAAAAACCACTCTTTGTTAGCTTTTTATGCTAATTTCAACAAAACTAGCGAAACGGACGATTTTCATTAAACATTGATCTTATACAGAGCGATAAAATAAATCTCGTGGAAAAGAGAACGCCATTTTCGTATGTTTTCGGTATACAGAAGAAAGGAATTTGTACTAATTCTTTTCTAAAAATCAAATTCGTTCTTTGGCGTCAAATGAGAGGGGTTCTATTTCTAATCTATTATTCCTTTCCAATATCAAATACCGCATTATTTCGAATACCTATACTGTGCATCCAGATTTTGAAAATGAGAATTTAAGACAAAAATAAAACCTATATATTATATTAAACATGTTAGAAAATTTATATTGTAGGAAATTTCCTACATTAACATTTACAACTTCGTTGTAATGATCTCACTGACATTAGTCTGTCTGATATTTTATAGGAAAATAGCGTTTCATGGGAATATAGTGGGTGGAGTTGAAAATGTAAGATCATAATGAACCGAAATGAATGAGGGTATTTCAAATTTGGATAAACACTACAAATATCTCCATATACTTATCTCTAACTAACGGGTTCATATAGTGATTGACATCCACATAAATCCAGAATTCAGTAGCGATGGCAGAATATGAGGATATGGAAAGTATTGACTTAAGAATCAGAGTTTAGAAGCAGGTTCAAGGCGGTTATATATAATTAACTTTCAATGGCATAATTCAAATTAAATAGTTTTCTATGATTTATAAGAAGAGTCATTTAGAGAAACCCTACTTAAATTTATATATATATATATAATTTTAGGTAAATGTGAATGGTTTGGTTTATACTTTAAACTTAAACCTGTTTATAGGTTCCGAGCGTTGAACTAGATAAAATAATACATGTATTTAATAAGACAATCAATTTACATCACGATTTCGCAAAAAACAATCGAATCTAACAACACGTACTACTTTTAAATGATATCTTCGTGTCTACTGAAGAAAGAGATCGGTTTGGAACTCACCTCTTCCGCGTTTACTGCTCTGTGGTTTCTATGAAAGCAACCTTAAGCAGATTCTGTGGCATTTAGCGAAGGAAAGAAAACTTCCGTGCTTCGAGACTGTATCTCGAGTGAAAATTTGTATCCCTATGTCGCCGTCAACGCCTTCACTCAATCACACATTCGAAACCCTAACATCCCTATTAGTTATGGAGCCCTTACCAGAGGTCTCTCTCTCTCTCTCGTCCAACTCCCCCGCCCTTTTCAAGCAGCAAGCCAAACTCCCACGAACTCTCTCTCTCTTCCGTTAACCCAGCCCACACCCCCTTCCACACACGCCCTCTCCCCACACCCCTTCCCATACCTCCTCCCCACCCTCCCTATCCACACACCTTCCCCCCACCACCCTCCTCACACCCCTCCTCCCTATTAACACCCTCCCCCGCACACCCCCTATTCGCACACCTCTACCCACACCGCTCCCAAAATCCCTCAACCCACACTCCACTTCCTACATCCTCCCCATACCCTGCACTAACACTACCCTTCTCCCATCTGCGCCCTCATGCTCGCGCGCACACATTCCATGCCATTAGCATAGATTCTCTCCCTCTCTCTGGAACACTCCCTCACGCCCCCATCCTTCAACTTCCTAGCGTGTCCTAGGGTTAGCGGCGTATATCACTGTTGTCAATGAGCAGGTGTTGACACTCTTGCTTCTCCTCGGCGACAGAAGCCTCCTTGATGTATTGAGTTTGAGGAGAGGGTTGGCGGCAGTGGGTAGCCCACGCAGTATTGCGAAAAGGAGGGGAGTGTGTGTAGGGGCGGAGTCTGGAAGGAGTGGCTCCATTGGAATCGGGTGCAAGAGAGGGTTACGGCCGACCAAGATGCCAAGTCTCTGTCGATGGCGACTCTCTTCCTACCTTTTCTCTCCCCCTCCCTTTTCTCTCTCCCTCCCTTTTCTCTCCCTCCCTTTTCTCTCTCCCTCCCTTTTCTCTCCCTCCCTTTTCTCTCCCTCCCTTTTTTCTCTCCCTCCCTCTTCTCAATGCATCTGTATATGTAATTATTTTTTCTTTTTAAATATTCAAATCCTTTTGTTTAATATATTTTCTTCTATATCTATTTAGAAATCGTTTGCGGTTTTTTTCACCTCTCTCCTCTTTTTTCCGCAGTAGGACATTTTTCTGTGCTAAACAAAGCTATTACACAGTTTTTTTTATTCAACCCACAAACCTAACATTAATCTTTGTTAATACTTTTAGTTCTAATAACCAAATTTGTAATTATTATGTATTTGAATCTTTGTAATTAATTTTATACTATATCATACCTGACCATAGGATTAAATGTAAGAAAGGAATTTACAGTCTCAATTTACCCTCAATAAAGTCGTTTGTTTATTTGTCTGTCTCTCCCTCCCCTTCTATTCCTCCCTCTTCTCTCTCTCTGTCTCCTTATCTCTCCCACCCTCTCTTCTTTCCTTTCCTTCTCTCCCTCTACCTTAGCTCTCATGCCATTCTCCCTCCTCCACATTTGACGTTCCTCCGCTGACGGATCGTGAGCAAATATTCGGAATGTTTCCATCTCTTGGAGCGAAATTTGATGGATTTTCGCAGCGTTAATTTCGAACGATTTTATTTGTCCATTTAATTGGCACAATGCTGAAAGTGGTTTTGGGGGTTTATTTCATGCCTTCCAGGTACGTTATTTGCCAAACAAATTAAAACTCGCATTAATGGAGAAGGCGTTGCAAAGAATCGCTGATGAATCGCAGTAAATACATATTTTTTAGAATGAAAGGTTTAATTATTTTATACATTTTTTGGAATATGTTACTGTTTGATGTCAGATAATGTATCGTAATTTTGGTATGCTATGCACCTTCAGTGTGTTTTTTTGTTATAATAATCGAGTCTGCCAGATTTGGCACTTGGCTGCTCGGAAGCAGCCACGGTCATCTTGTGGGAGAGAGTTGTAGCCAATGAGACAGCGTAAAGAGCGCACCGTTACCATGGCAGCGATGCGCTGTTGTCATTTTCTCTTACCCCTTCCGTTTCGCTGGAATTAGTCAGTGTCCTGAGTGACTTATAGTGGGTGTTCGGCTTTCAGTATCTCTTTGGCTTATTCGCTGAGATTACTATAATTTGTGTTTTTCATTTCGTAACGTTTACTATCAAAATGTCAAACGTGAAATCCAAGACTGGTCACTTTGCGATCTCAAGCACGAGAATCCGTCATTAAAGTTCAGAATTATTTCGAACGAGAAAGGGACAATCGGGAACCATTTCTTCCTATCTCACAAGCTGTAGAGAGGACCGCGCAAGCTCTACAAATCAGCAAACGCACTGTTTTAAGAATTTCAAAAGAGAAGTTCGAAGATTCTCTGAGTAAAGTTGGCAATATCTTAGTGAACCCTGGGAAGAAACGGCCAAGAGAGAATCCTAAATCGAACATTGATTCCTATAAAGAAGCTGCTATTCGCCGCCATATCTATGGATATTACGAGAGGAGAGAATATTCTACGATTGAGAAGCTGCTGTCATCTTTGAAAGAATTGGTTCTTTTTAACTGTAGGAAAACATCGCTAAGAAAAATTTTAAATAATTTAGGGTTTAAGTGGAAGAAATTTAGCGGCGGTCGAAAAATTTTAATGGAAAGACCTGACGTAGTGGCTTGGCGGGGAGATTTCTGCGAGAGATGGCCGGATAGAACATGGAAGATGTTGTTTGGCTGGACGAAACGGGTGAATGCTGGTTACGGAAAATCCCATATTTGGACTGATGACTACACAATGGGGTTAATGTCAGCTCCCATGGGAAAGGGGGCTCGACTAATTTTACTCGATGCTGGAAGTACGGAGGGGTTTGTGCTGAATGCAGCCCTTCTGTTTCATTCAAAGAAAACGGGTGATTTTCATGAAGAGACGAGGCGGAGAAATTTAAGGGTTGGCTTACCAATTGTTTGCTACCACATTTAAAAGGGAAGAGAATTATTGTGATGGACAATGCCTTATACCATAGCATTCAATTGAATTAGTCACCCTCTTCCATGTGGCACAAGATGGATACATTATAATTGGTTGATGGATCAAAAAATTAACGAGATAGACCAGAAAATGAATAAACAGCAACTATTGGAGTTAGTGAAAATATAAAAACCGCATTTCCCAACTTATGAAATTGATGAAATAGCCAGGAAGCAGGGAGATAAAATAATTCGTTTACCACCGTACCATTGCCAATTCAATGCAATTGAATTGATTTGGGCCCAAGTAAAAGGTTACGTCGCCGAACACAACAAGACATAAAATGTCAGATGTGAAATTACTCGCGGAGGATGCAATAAAAAATGTAACGGTTGAAAAGTGGAAAAGTGTGGTTGCACACACATTCAAAGAAATAAAGGAAGCAAACAGACTTGATGGAAATGTTGAATCCCACATAGAGGACATCATTATATATCATATTATGTACGAGGATTCAGATGAAGACATTAAATATGACCATCCTGTTAAGAGGTATTTACAAATTCTGATTCTCCTTAAAGATAAAGTAATTTGACATTTCATGTTTTAATATAATTTATTTTCTTATCTACAGAAGAATTAAATAGTCTGTGGATCTTGGTATCTTTCTATTAAATTAAAAAAATATTTGTTTCTTTCATTTATTTTGAAAACCTTTAATTGTAATTAAAATTGTGATCAAAATTGATTCATTTAATGTAAAGGGCAACACATCTAATGTTGGATGCAATGTTGTAACTGCTTGTCATAAAACGTTTAAAAATTCGGATTTTAAATAATAAAGTCTTAAATATACAATATTTTGTTTTCTTAAATATCGCTCTATTCCCGTTGTAAGCCTAGTCTCACGCGTAGTGAACGGTGACTCAGCAGGTTGGGGTAAACCGATGGTCGTTACAGCATTTGGCAACATCGCCTTCTCATCGGGGGGTAGGCAACCAGCTCTTATGGTGCCAACTCTGGCCGGATGGGCCATAGTTAATATTAATAATCAAGTAAAAATATTAATCAAATTTCAATAAAACCATATTCTCTCGTGGATGCTTTTTTTATTAACGGTATCCACTCGATTCAAAGTGTCCAGATATTCAGCACCTGTTTTGCTTTCATGAGCCTTCATCAACCTTACAAGATGTCATAATTCATGGTTTTTTGCCCTCAATCACGAATTTGCTCTTCTTTTACTTGATCCTATATTTTTTGTATATTCCAATTTTCTGCATTCACTTCTATTAGCTTTCAACGTCATGGATTTTCAAGCACTGAAAAATTCACCTTTAAATGTAAATTAAATTCATTCGATTAATTTTATGATGCCCAATGTTAACGAATGGATCATCTTTTAAGTTGAAATAAATCATTCGCTTTTCCTGAAGAAAAAAAAACAATTATGTACTTCTAGTTGCCAGTTTAATTCTCTAAGCATATTGACCACTGCTAACATTCAGAAGTGATGAATGACTCTTTGAAGAAAGAGAAAAAATATACCGAGAGGAAAATTTTTCTAACATAGAAAAGAAATCTCACCGGTGACCAAGCAACAGAAGAAACATTGAATTGATCGGAAATAATGTGATTGGATAATGGAAAGTATGGATTTTTCTCGGAGTGGGCACGGAAGGGAATTGCTAATTTATCCTGAGATCTAAAAGTGGAGTTATGCCGATGGCTCTCTGGTCTGCTGTCCACGAAGCAAGAGGAAGATTAAGGTAGTGGGGAGGAGTGAGGGCGCGTGAGTAATGGCTTTATCAGGCTACGAATGGAACGCAATTAAGGAATTAGATTCCGGGGACCAACGGGTAGCCGGCCGGCTGGCTTCCGCCAACGCCATAAGTCGTTCTCAATCCTGTTTGCGTCGTAAGCGATATGCTAATGTTCGCCGGCAGCGACCGCTCATTCCAATGACTTCCGCGCCGTTTAACAGATATCATAGGATTCCAGAAAGTGAGTTTTTTCTTGAAAATAACAGATTTTGGAGTAGATGTTCGTTTTACCTAAAATAATTGGAGGCTGTATGTAAAATATCAACGAAATGAAAGTAATAGTAAAATATGTTATAAACAATAAATTTGAAAAATATATGAAATTTTATGTTGACGAATGTGTGAATAAGAATATTAGTATGTTTATTAAAATTCTAATTAAAATGTATGTTATAAAGTATTATCAAGGTTTAAACAATTTTACATGCCTAATTATGGCACTAGTAAAATGCGATGAAAAACCCCAGTTCCTCTTAAATTTAAAATATGATAAATTACTTTTATTATCCTTAAACGTCATCGTACATTGATAATACTGACAGGAGTTACAAATGAAAACTCATTTAACGTAACTTAGAGCTAATAGTCTCAACTAAACTAGAGTTAAAATTGATTTCCGTTTGTAGAAATATTGACTTTGGGTGGTTATGAGCAAAGACAGATAACATTTTTTAATGGTACAAGAATAAAGGCAACTGGACTATTGTTAAGGCTAAGAAAGTTTGCGAAAGTAATTCGAAGATGCTAAGGGATAAAAATAAGAAAAAATATTACGCGGAATTATTTAAGATTCAGAAAAGTTTCTTTTGAAATAAAGATGCATAACAATACCAAGCAAAATCTGAAATCTAAAAATACTCGGAGAAGTAGGCTGTCTATCTAAATATTGCCTGTGATTTTTTACGAACACACATTCACATGGAACAATCCTTATAGATGTTTCATTGGGAAAACACATATTATGGATGCGTTATTATTAGAATCAAGGACCGATGGATAATTGATGATGATGGCAGCTATGTAGATATTAGTGTTATTTTTATTCTCAGTATTTACAGAATAACTATGTGTTTTTAAACGCGTAGATGCTATGCGAATCAAAATTTCGTGATTGAATAAATATATTGAAAGTTATAAAATAGTAATGAATTATCGACTTACTCGTTTGTAAGGAAAATGTAATTCGAAATTCTATGCAGCGTACTCACATTTTTACATCACTTGTAAACTTCAGATCTACGTTTTATATAACAGATATCCTTTAGAGCAGGAGTCAGCAATGTTTTTCTGTTTAGTGCTACGTTTTTATCATATTCATAACATGTGAACATTGATCCTTGAATTTATTTTGTCAGTGCTTACGAAAAGCGATTATTATAAAGCACCCTGAATATAATTACAAGAAATACAATTAAAATGAAAGTAAAATTATTTTAAAAGTACGCATTTTTCGTAATTATTCTCTGAAATATCGTACCATTTTAAATTTCTTCCCTCTTATAAGCACGCGTCCCACGAGTTACCCATTTATTCCTTCTAATATATGGTGTTCTGAACTTAAGGCTCAGCATATGAATTTTCCTGTTTTTCAAAAAGTTTTTAATATTTTTCTTATAGTTATTATTTCAATATTTTCAAAAGGAAATAGGATCGAAAATGATGCTCAGTAGTACAAAGAATTTTGAGTGAGACAAACATGTATTCTTTTATATTTAGGATTTCAGTATTACATACGTATATGTATTTACGTTAGTGGACGAAAATAACTTTATGCAAAAAAGATTTGAAACTTATTTTTTATATTTGACTGGTACGAAGAGAAGGTAATGTAAAACATCATGCTTTCAAAATGCTTCTTGATTAAAAATATGTAGACTTTATAAAACGAAGCTATTATTATTTTATTCATTTCAGGACTTGGAAAGGCAATCAATTTCTACGTTTCATCACAAAAGACAGAAAGTATGGCCACAAAAAAATATCATTTATTTGTAAAGTTAGTGTGATTATTATTAATTATGAATAATTAATAGTCGGATAGTAATAATTAACTTATAGACTTTAACTTATTGAATTGTAATACATATTACGATTAGGAAAATGCGCTATTTAAATATGGGATTTAAGTAACTTTGTCGATGAATGCGTCATAGGTGAATGAATTTTGAAAAATTTTCAGCTCATTTCTCTTCAGATGTTGGTTATTAAAGGTGATATAAATTTTTCTTTTAAATTTGGAACGGAAGACAGACGCTTGATAAACTCTGCGCGGCGAAATCAGACGGAAACCAATTACTATGACATAAAGGCGTGATTTTAAGGCTTTATAACATTTCCAAAAGCACCAATTTTTGCCTAAAGTGCATGGATCTGTCGATACATTCAAGAGAAGCTTTGATAACGAATTCTTTACAGGGTCACATTGCTTTTAATGCATCAGGAGATATGACGCTTTGAAAAATAGCGCAATAGATTACTAAATATTCCTCTATCGTAGGAAGCGGAATTGTAAGCTTGATATAAAGCAGGCAACTTCCAATTAAGGAAGTCGAGCAACGTTTTTGGTTAAATATTTAAAAAATTGTCTAATCAAACCATTTACAGTATGGTTTTCACCACTCCCAGAATTCCGGGAGTCTTCCGGAATGAAGCGTATGTAGATTCGTGGGTAGAGTATAGAAATTATGGTCTATCCAATAGATTTTATTGAAATTAATGAAAACATCATATAAGAGTGTATACTTTTATAGAGCATCGTACCGGCGATACATCAGGTGCCTCTCAACAGGGCTTCCCGGATTTAAACCTACCTACAAACATTTATTTATTTTATCTATATATCCTTCCTAATCAATGAAAAAGAGAAGTTTCTTTTTAATCTTTATCATGAGTTGCCACTTTTATGTGAGTACAACCAATGCAGCGGAACTTTTCAGCATGCTTATTATAAAAGAATTTTGGAAATTAAAGTCGCGTTTTATCTCGCGACAGACAACAGGTTGGCTTGGGAATGTTATACAGATCTTGCAGAAAATGCAATTAACCTAACTGTACCTGTAAATACATTGTGTTCTTTATCATTGCGGGTGTGGCCACTTGAAGGCAGCTTTCCGTGAGAAATCATAGCAAAAGTTTGTACTCCTCGTTCCAGTGTCATAAGTCGAGTCAATATATATTTTAGCGTAAATGAAATGTTGTGCAGCTAGTATTCCGTTTATCTGCTGTAGTCTAATTTTTATTTTTAATATGCCAAGGGAGTATACACAGTGGATATCTCCAATTCTACACCAACCCTAGTTTGTGCGGTTAGCGCTCTCTTGTTTCGGTGATCATAAGCAAAGTTAATTTATATTCTGGCAAGCCGATGTAAAGTATTATCACAACAAAGTTCATTTTGAATCCTCATAATATGTTTTCTAATAAATAATTAACCAAAGGTTTAATGGTTAGATTAGTTATCTTTCATCCAAGAAAGATCTCCTGGAATTGACTCCTCCTAAGGTGGAAATCTCTCGGAGTTAACCCATCATAAAGCGGTAACCCTAAATTATAGGCTTTATAAATAGATGATTTAGGCAACCTCCGTTGCATTATCTTAGGTGCGTTTCAGTCAAATTTACCTGTTTTTTAAGTTTTTAATTGTGTATTAAAAAAGTATAATCGGTAAATAAGCTTCAAGTAAGTGTAATTAGTAGCTGAGGACCCTATCTGACTTGCTCAGTAGCAGTTACTTAGGAAATTTATTGGTTTTCAGACCCAATTCGAATCGGATTATACATTTTCTAGTTTATAATGCTTTAAGTTTGCCCGGTAAGTGTAAGGCCCGGGTTCGATTCCCGGTCATGGCAGATTTTTTTACCTATTTCCACATTTCTCATCATTTCAGCTTATGCCTATCGCATAAGGATCTTCGGATCATTCATTCTATCAATTTATATCATGGCATTGTCACCATTTGAGAGGGTAGGGGTTTTCTTTTGTCTCTCTCCTAATTGGTCCCAGCCTAAGAAAATATTCCCGTTCTGAAACATGATAATTAGTCTGCCACGGTAGTTCAGTGGTAGAATATCCGCCCGACAAGTGGAATACATGGGCTCGGCCCGACAAGTGGAATACTCGGGTTCGATTCCCGGTCATGGCAGATATTTCACCTTTTTCCACATTTCAGCTTATGCCTGACGCATAAGGATCTTCGGATCATCCTTTCCATCAATAACGGAGAAAACAACACAAACAGGCCTTCATTTTATGAAGTGGCGGGCTTAAATGAAGCATCAATTTAATATTTGCACACATCGTTCCTAATAATGATTAATTTACTTAATGATGCGGGATTATAATTTATACAAACATACCATGGGAGGACCGTGTATTTTGTACCATGAATAATTATGTATAAAAAGATCATAAATTAAAATTGGCATCGGGTGTTGACGTTTTCCGTGTTCGAGGCAGGCATTCTTGGCAACCAAAGTTGTCACGTGACCTTCGAAATCTCCATCGAATATCACCCTGCCAAGCATCCTCCCTCTTCATCATTCGTCCTTGCCACTTGTGTCAGTCCCAGCCAAAATTAAAACTAAAATTATTAGAGGAAAAAATAAATTCAAAATTGCTGGGTATAATTATTATTTTTGGAGACTACTTTTAATGTCAATTGTCACTGCATAGACTTTGAAGAGTTCTTATTATAGCATGTTTAAAGACGTGTTAGAAAGAAAAAGGGAAATAGGTAAGAAAATGCTTCGGCTGATAAACGACTTGAAAGGGAATTGGAGATATCAAGACGTTAAGAAAATTGCGGAAAGCAGGAATGTGTGGAGAACCAGGCTTAACAATGAATAATTAAGGACCTATCAATCAAAAATAACTCAAATTTAAATTTAAAAAATGTGTTTTAAAATATTTATTAATTATTATATATACAATCCTCTAAATAAATGTTTCTAAAGTATTTAATTGAATTTTACTTTGAATTTTTGTGTTAGCTTCATTATAACAGGGAACTTATGGGTCATACGTTATATATATATATATATATATATATATATATATATATATATATATATATATATATGATAAAAATATAAGTAAAAATAATATTTTTAAAAAGCACTTTTATTTCAAATGCACTAAAAATTAAAAAATAAAATTTTCTTCATGAATGTGGTTGGCTCATGAATGCAACAAATGAATTTGCATGATCGAGATGTTTAAGGAGTGAGCCAACCACTTTGATGAAGAAAATTGTACCCACAATAGATAACTGAGATGCGAACGTTAGTATTCAGATTTTAGGCTAGGGAATTATTATCTTTCGGGATGGACAACTTCTTAAACATCTCGATCATGCAAATTCATTTGTTGCATTCATGATCCAACCACTTTGATGAAGAAAATTTAATTTTTTAATTTTTAGTGCATTTGAAGTAAAAGTGGTTTTAAAAAATATTATTTTTACTTATATTTCTATTTTTGTTTTTTTTAGTTATCTGTAACAAAATTCTAACTAAAATATTAGTTGTCCTGCGTTCATTTGAATTTATTCAACGTCTTAGAATTTATTCAATCTTAAAAATTTAATGTTATTTTATTGCTGGACGAAGTAAGAAAAAATATTAATTTTCCGAAAAATTTTTTATGTGGATCCCTGGCCCCCGGGGTTGGGCCCCCTGTCTGGCCCCCGGGGTCGGAAAATTTAATTTTATTGTATTTCTGGACGAATTAGGAAAAAAAGTGAATTTTCGGAAAAAATTTTTATGTAAACCCCTGGCCCCCGGGGTCGGGCCCTCTGAACCCCTGGGTCGGGCCTCCCCAATAATGGCGTCAAAATCTGTGGTTCATCATTATGAACAACTTTCCCAAACATACTGGGTCAAAAATCCTGAAAGATTCTGAGACATTAAATTTTAAACAGTCCGTGACATACATACGACAAGTGAAGTTAAGTAAAAGTGGTTAAAAAATGAATGTGTGTGTGTATCATAATTTAAAACTCGAAAACTACAGATCGTAGAAGCAAGAGAAAGGTATCATTTTTACCGGAATAACGAGGACGGTGGTATAGTAATGTTTTATATCGATTTGACTGACCTGTCTAATTTAAAAAAATATTTTATTTTTTTCATTTTCTCCATTTGAATAACATAGGGACGAGTGCAGCTTATTTTTCATTTGAATTTTAAAATTACTTAGAAACATGGTATGAACTTGCGACTTTAATGGTTCCACGAAGATAAGAACAAAGTTTATTTTTATTGATGACAGAATCCGAATCCTGATCGAATTAGTATAAAAATGCATTTAGAATCGATAAAATAAAATAAAATATTAAAAATTATGGGAAAAGACAGGCAAATGAAATTAAATAAACGTTCACAGCATTTACTTATTAGAGTTAGATTCAGTTGCCAGAGCTTCGTATTCTCTATTTGAAATTATTATTATTATTTTGGTATTGACCCCGAATTTGCATTTCTTCCACTTGATAATCATAAGTTTTTGGGATACCTATTTGGCTGCTTGCATTAGACAAAATGGCGAAAGATGACTAAAAAAGTAATATATAGATTTAGGTGAAAATTTAATGCTTCTTTATTGTATCTACAATAATTGTGCAGATCAATTTCAGTCCAACTAAGTACTCGTAATTATTTAATTTAGTATTTTCTAAGTACGGGTGGGGGTTCAATATTGCGTCGCAATGCTCATGAGGAAAATATTTGTTCTCAATGCATAACCATCTGAAATGAAAGGAAACCAATGTAAATATTTTAGTATAAATTTCTTTTTATTGTGATTTAACGAAAATTCAAATTAAAACAGTTTTTGCCCTTGTAGATTTCCCATGCACTGGTTCACGAGGCAAAAAGCTCGAAAAACACTGTTTAAAAGAATATTCCGTTTGAGGTTTGATGTTATTTTTCACCTAAAATATTCTTCTGGAAAACAGTCGCAAAAGCCTCGCTTCTCTGTTTAGCAGTCCGATGATTGGGTGGTTGTGTAAAATGTGCGTGTTTCAATTCCTTATGTTTTATGTTTGATCTCGGAGGGAAAAATACGGACGCCTCATTTGAGTCTAGACAGCGTTTCAAGAGTTTAGATGGAGATTTAATCATATTTTATCAATACAACCGTCTATTATTTATTTGGCAACTTTTGAGATTCCTACTTAGCTCCTAGCCTTGTGTAGTTCCAGAACAAAATGCTCCCTATATTTATACACTAATATCAGGATTAACCAGATACAGAATAATCGTAATTAAAAAAATACTGGAAATAGTTTCATACTTCATTGAATGCGTGTAATATTTTCATATCCTACGCCAAATAGAGAATATGCAGCTTTGTATTGCTTGGACCGAAACTTATTTATGCAGTGACTAAAACGTAGACTTGACTTATTTTTTTAAACTTTGTGTACGATAGTATGTGTAACACTCGATTTACCGGAGGAGGTTCAGTAAATCGGGAACCTTATATGTCTTGCAGGAACTGAACTGTTATCCGTTTTTTGACCATATCCAAATTTCATACACGTTTCTTGGAATGTTAGTTACGATGGACAATCCTGTATTAACGCACGGTCTTGGTGACAATGGTAAATAACGAAGACACATAAACCAAAATTGCTAGAGGGTCGTCGAGTTTTCTGAAAGAGTTGGTGGAAGTGGATTACTCTTCGTCGTTAATGTTTAACGACAAATCACGTCACACGAGGTTTGGAGAAAAAAAATTTTTCACCCTTCCGCCCATGCATTTTATGCGACTTTGAGAACATATTTTATCTTTGGTATCAAATTTTTTGTTATGCATTGCGAGGCTCATCAACGCGCAATTGAGAGCTTTTGGGTATGTAAAACGATTAAGGAGCTGTGCTAAATATCGTATGTGTTCTTCACTACCGATGTATCTTATTTAAAACAATTTAATTAATATCGAAATTATAAAATAATGATAATTTCTACAACGTTAACGGATATATTAAACGAGGTATCCCGAACGGTTATATTTTATGTAATGTGTTAATATTAAATAAATTGTTTATATTTAATCTATTCGAGTTAATATTTATTAAATTACTGTTAAAAATCGCTCAAACCAACGTCTTATACTAATATATTTGTACATTCTTGGATTTTGTAAATAAAGAAATGAAAAGAGGAAAATAGAAGTAAGATTGGCAAATATTCCGAAGGAATTAAAGAAAGTAATTCGATGGACTGGATAGGGAGAGAGAGGATGAAACGAGGGGAAGGTGGGGGTGGGTTTTGAGTGGGAGGGGAGCGGGAGGAAGGATAAGGGGATAGGAGGAGGGAAGGCATGGGGAAGAGAGGGGGAAAGGGGATTCACTGTTATTCGGAAGAAATCTCGGGAGAGGCATTGCGAAGACGCGAGGAAAATAGAACGCGTCCACGAGGACGTGCTTCGGGACGAAGAGCTAAAGAAGGAATAGGAAGAGAGGGAGGGAGGAAAAGGAGGGAGGGAGGGGGTTAGAGGAGGGAAGGAGGGAGGAAGTGAATCCTGGAAGAGAAAAAGAAGACATTCGTTGGGAGTGAGAGTGGCGAAGGTGATTTTTATTTGCGAAAATGCGTCGCTGGGGAAGGGGCGGAATGCGCGCGATAATTTGCGAACGGGAATAAAACGGGGCGAACAAACAAGGATCCCGCCTCCCTTGAGGATCGGAGGCGTTGAATTACGAAGAGCTATAAAGCGGCGTAAACGACTTGAAAGCGGAGAAAGCGATTGCCAGAGATAGTCATTAAGGAAAACGGAGAAGCGAGGATGGATTGTAAATGTTTGTGATTTTTAAAAATAAAGGATTTTTCATACGAGTGGTTTTGGTAAACCGTTGAAAATCAATCAGAATCGTTTGGATGATTGATGGGATGCATATAGTGTTTGCTACTTTGTGTTGATTTATGAGGTATAAATTAATGATAACTAGTAGATGAATATACGATTGCAGAATTTAAAAACTTATTTCGCGACTGAAACAGCGAGATTATTCTTAAATACGTCGAATGAATCAATTTCGCTTGAGTCTCATGGTTAAGCAAATGAGTTATATTTCCTCAAACTGTATGTTTCCTCAAACTGTATGTTTGAATATCATCAACTTTAAATATTTAAATGGTTTTGTTTTTGACCCTCGGTTAGTGTGGCGGGGTCTGAGAGACCCCACCTACATTAATATGTTGCATATACAAAAGATGTCAGAAGTTTAGTAAACATGCCAATGAATAGCTTCGTAAATACTCCCGTAGTGTGTGATCGTAGTCAATTTTCCAGTTTTGAGTTAGAAACCACCAGGTTTGCACGCGTTTTGTGTTCTGTGGGTTTCATAATCGTTAACGCAAAAACCACCTTATTCATTCGTACAATAGTACATATATACAGATTTTCTGGTGTCTTTTCGAAATGGGATTCAATAATAATAATACTTGTAATGTTTTTAAAAGGTTTATTTTAATTTCCTAAGATCAAATACCCCTATGAAAAGAACATTACGAAAGAAGAGTGAAACGCCGTTTTCTTAAAAAATAACGAGGACTTGACTTAATTGCTGACAGAGAGAAAGCAAAATTCACCTAAGGAGTGATTTAAAACAAAATATTGTGCGCCTAACAGGAAATCAAGAAACGGTGACAACTAAAAGACCAAAGGGAAATGCTCGGAAAAGGTGCTCACTCAGTGTGTCCAAAAGACAGGAAAACGAAATATTTTTGCAATAAATATTTACAATTTATTTGTTTAGAGAGTACTTATGTGCTGCCAATGTGCACAAGAGAGACTTCCAATTTTGAATAAAGTAAGGAAAAAAAGGGTATCTTGACATCAGGTTCATCCACAAATAGAACTGATAAATATTGTGTAACAATTCTTCATCCATAACATTTCTAAATAAAATTAAAAAAAATAGTTTTAGGCATTTCTTGAATTTGTATTAATTATTAGCAAATATCACAAAATATGTACTAATTTTAACTTTACAAAACTGATAATTATGAAGTGTAAAGTTGTGTCTCACAGACACCGCCGCACTAATGAAGTAACATAATGTCACCGCACGAATGGAGGGTTAATGGAATATATCGCCAATGCTTGCACAAGAGATTCGTCATTAAACTCACTTCGACTTCAATGTTCATATTTTGTAATATATTGATAAGAGTTATAGGAAAATCTCCCAGATAAGAGCGTAAAAGAGATTTATTCTGACAAAAAAAAACACTCCATTACAATATCTTTAGTGATATTTATATAAATTACTATATCCCATAAAATCTAAGTTTTTTGTAATGCAATATAAATGTGTTCTTATAAAATGAAAATAGAAACCATCGTAAGCTATTATGCATCAATTTCAAGTATACAAATTTTTACTAAAACTGTCAAAAGTATTTACGTGAAGATTACATTTCACGGGAATTTCATAAACTTGGTTAGTTTTAATAATATATAAAAGGAAATGAAAATATTGGAAACATATACATAAAAATAACTCTGAGATTAAACTACGTAATTACATATTTATTACCTATTATATTTATTTATTTATTAAGGTATTTATTGATTGTATAGAATCATGTACGCTTCCATCTTTTAAATAAGCGTATTCGAAATGTCATATAAATACTAATTTTTATAAGGATTCGTGTCACCTGAAGATCCTTTTTACTTGCAATCGAATACGCAGCAAAAGTCCTTCGAAATACAAAGGAGAGGAAGACCTCGCGCCTCAACTCTTTAACAAAGAAAGATTCCGATTAATTTAATCCCGACTTAACGCTTCCGCAGCACTTTAAAAAATCCTCCTCGATCCTCCTTCCCCTCTTCATTCCCCCTCCCCTCTCCATTCCCCCTCCCCTCTCCATTCCCCCTCCCCTCTCCATTCCCTCTCCCCTCTCCATTCCCCCTCCCCTCTCCATTCCCCCTCCCCTCTCCATTCCCTCTCCCCTCTCCAATCCCCCTCCCTTCTCCATTCCCCCTCCCCTCTCCAATCCCCCTCCCCTCTCCATTCCCCCTCCCCTCTCCAATCCCATTCCACCGCCAGCGTACACACTCACGCAATGCAGAAATCATTTTCCAGTCACCGGGATCGCATAAATGGAAACTCAATTTCGGCACGTCAACAAAAGAAGCATATGCATAAAACACGCCGGAGAGGTATAACCAACCTCCAGGAGAGGGGGGCGGGAGAGAGAGAGAGGAGATAAAGAGGCGAGACAGAGAGAGAGGAGAGAGAGGGGGGGGAGAAGGGGGGAGTGAAGAGAGAGGGAGAGAAAATGAACAAACTGATAAAGGCGAAATAGAGAAGGGAGAGCACGGACGAATCCGTATAAAAATTTAGGCTTCTCCCACCCTCCCTCTCCCTCCTATCTCCTCTCTCTCGCCTGCTCTCCGCTCGAAAATGCAAGTAAAGACAAAATAAATGAGGCAGAAGGCGGTGTGCGATAGCGAACGAGGAGAGAAAGGCGAGGGAGGGAGGAAGGGCGTAGGAGAGGGAGGGGTGAGGTAGGGGGAGCGATAAAAAAGCAAAAGAGAAAGCAGAAGCAAATGAGCAGGTTCAAAAAACGATATTAGAGGGAAAAGAGTGAGAAGAATAATGGTGCTCTGTTTTCTGCCCAGGCTGTGAAAGTAGACGGTGGTCACTGAGAGAGTGGAGAAAGAGAGTAGACCGAGAATCGAAAGTGGAGATGGTGAGTTGGATCGGAATAGGTGTTGCTGCGAGAGTTGGAAGAAGAGAGGGTAAAGGGGGGAGGGGAGGGGAAGGAGTGAGGGGTGAGGGGTTAGATAGGAGAGCTTTCTCGTATGGGGGTGGATGCAGAACTGTGAGGATTGGCGTAGTGGGTGTGGCCGAGAAAAGGGAAATGGGGGAGATGAGGATGTCCTGCGAGTCTCTCCACCATATTTGGAAACTAGTAAAATTAAGAGATTAGAGACCGTTTTTTTTTTTTTAGGAGGAAGGTTATGAGGGAAATGAAGTTAGACGGAGAGATTGATTGGCGGGGGAATCTCTTGATCGCATATCACGTGCGATATGGAAGCAGAGGGAACAACGGATATCGGGCGGTGTTCGGAGGGGGGAAGGGGAAAGGGGGTGGGCATAGAGAGGTCGTAGCCAAGGGAAACGGCGAACAGATAAAAACACTGCGGCTGATGAAAAAAGGCCGAGGCGCTTTAGAGGGATAAAGTTCGGAGGGTAAGGGAAGAAGGTTATGATGAAAGGGAGTGCGGTAGTTTCGGTGAGAGAGAGAGTAGGGTTGGCGGGAGGTAAAACCAGGATACACACAAAGCGAGGTAGGAGGGGTTGGGTTGGAGGCTAAAGGGAAAGGGTATTGAGAAGTGGCGATGGATAAAGACTAAGAGGGTCTTGGTGGTGGTGCTTAAAGGGTGGATAGAAAAGAGAAGGAAGACGTAGTAAGGGATCGAAGGAATGCGAGGAGGCTCTCGCACCGTCTGAAAACTTATGTCCTTCGGATAAAAATGTAAGGATGGGATCGTGAGGACGATGCTCGCGGTTAAATCCCGAACAACTCTTTTTCGTCCTCTCTCTCTTTATCTCTCTCTCTCCCTCTCTCCTTCTCTCTCGCTCTCTCCCTCCCTCTCTCTCTCTCTCCCTTCCCCTCTCTCTCCTTATCTCTCTCTCTCTCTCTTTATCTCTCTCTCCCTATGCTACAGTTCGTCAGCTGCGATGCTGACGCTACTCTGTAGAAATTACCTTTGTACATAATGACATGAGACGCCGTTAAAAGAGAAGTAAATGTCCGGAATGCTTTGTATATCTACTTTGTGCTCGGAAGACAAAAAAGCGCTCCGGGTAATTACATGCGGAGGAAAACAATAGCGAGCCTTGAATAATAATAATAATAATAATAATGGGCGGAAAAAGAGGTCAAGAATTGTTATATAAATTGACTTTAAATGTTAGGGAGGTCGTGCATTGCGATACTTAATCGATGGCTCGCAAAAGTCAATATCAATTAGTTGGGCCAGAAAATTATCATCTTCTGTTGTAGTTTACCCGTTCATTTGTATATTGGCGGATAGAAAAATCTAAAATACGAGTATCGTTCTCTTGAGGTCGTGTTTAAACTTCAAAATAACCTGTAAACATTTCAGTCACATTAATATTAATAACTAGAGTATTTTCCTGTCAGAAATGACGAATATGCATGAATAAAGTATGAAATTAAAATTTAAAAACTTTCCATTCTCCCTCCGTCCCATTTCTCTCCTTTCTCCACTTTCTCCCATAATCTCTCTCTCATTCTCACTCACGCTATCTTTCCCCATTCTTTAATATGTTTAATTACTCTTGTACTTTCAGATTACTTTTACTACATTAACAGATATATTATAAACCTTATGTATTTCTAATAGTATTCATTATTGTATTTATACTATCTAGGGTTTTCGCAAGTTTTTTCCACCTCTCCTCCCTTCTCTTCGCGGGTGTTTTCCTGCGTGGTTTTTTACTGGGTTGGCCATGTCTGGCTCTACCTGGGTTTTTACCACAAATGTTATATCTTTCTTTAAAACTTGCCTAATGTGTAATCTGATATTTATTGTTCTGTTCTCGTTGTATTTATTTGACGCAACTTTTTCTTATGTTCTAGTTCTGTTTTCATATATATATATATATTTTTTTTTTTAAATTATTTATTATATATGGCAATACTAATGTTAAACTGAAAGGGGAACAAAGTATGTATAGTACATATATGTACCTATCATATGACATGGAAGTATTTTGGTTAAAACTAACAAATAAATATTTCTCCAAAATGTATCACAACTTTTAGCAATAGGAATGTAAATTTTAAAGATCCAATAAGAGGTAAAATGTATAATTGTTGTTCTTTCAATTTTCACAATTAACACTGACATCACAGTAATTAGGATAAACAAATACAAATTACTCTCACATATGACGATCCAATTTGGTTTACATTATTTATATATGAAAATCGATCCTGAGATACAGAATTTATTCATTTATCCATTCTTTGTTTAAGTCCAAAATTTGTACGAAGATTATAATTTGTTTAAAAAACAAATAAAAAATATGCTACTCTCATACCCGTGCTAATCCAATGAAGAAATAAAACGGTCCTGGGATCGAACCCATCGAATTGCTATAGACTATGATCATTCTAAAATTTAAAAAGGGTAATGCTAAATAAATCTTGAAATCAAACATGAATTACCGTTATTGACTAATATATATACTTCCATTTAACTCCGTATGTCGTTTCCACCCAATCAACTGACAGACTAGGGCTTTTATTATAAGAATAAATGAATGTTTATGTCAGGGTATTTTTTTCTGAAGATCAAGATGGCATCGATCGATTTGAAAGTAAGGATTTATTCGTCCCAAGTGTATATTCCTACTTAAATTCATACACAGGGCGATTATCCGATCATTTAACTGGCCGAATTAAGGGAAACGTGTGTGCGTTTCCTGTAGAGGGCTCGCGTCATAAAGGAAGGCTCAAAAAGGAAGTCTGTGGGCAAAAATAAATATAAATGCTATTCTCAGTAATGAATATTAGACATGAAACTGTGGGGACTGGAGAAATATTTCGCAGTGTTGAACATAAGAAGAACGATATAGCGTGCGTAAAATATGACAGGGAAGAGGACAGGTGTCCGCTCGAACCTGCGGTCTATTAAGTGCGGATCTAGGGAACTGAGTGCGAAATTTTGTTTTCTCTTCATGGTTCTAATACTCCATTGCACGAAACGCGCCCATTTGTGATACGATGTACACTTTCCTAACTTGTTTAAAAAATTCATGGGATAACACTTTTATAAAGATAACGGAATAATATACCTCTCATGTAATAAATACCGTAAGTCAGAAGTTTCTCTTAGAAATAAGAGAGAAAACACCGTTGATTGATTATGGATTATCGTATAAAATCCATTACAAGATAATGTTTTATGGCTCAATTTTAGTTAATCAATTATTAGATAATATATATCTCTGATAAATATTCGCTTGCTAACAATGACACTCATTCAAGGAGTATTTCGATTGATCTAAATCGTATTTATCTCTAAGTGAAAGATATTTCTCTGAAATTGAATATAAATAAATTGCAATCATTATAAATAGATAGTTACTTGAGGACTTAGGAATCCGCTAATGAATGAGGGACTTCGTTGTGAAAGTTATGACGATAGGATAGTATTCTTCCGAGCAAAACATATATTTCCCTTCGAACAGTAACAATGTCTACAAAAGGGAAAAGGTACACATTTCATATGACACTCGAAAATTGGAAAGCCTTGAGTCGCCAATTATAACTAAATATCCCGCAAACATGCTCGCAATGGGGGTCTCTGACCAGCAAGTCGTAGCACTGAAAATACGAACCTCAGTATTCATTCCGCATAACGAAGAGACTTCTTTGAAGTCCTTTGACTCCACCATAAAGGGTAGGAAAAGAATATGTGTGTGTGTGTGTGTGTAACATAGAGGTTTAGGTTGCGTAAAGGTTTTGACTGGTTTTCTAATTTTTCCCTCGGAATCCTGCATGAACTCCAGTCCCGCAGCGAGCACGCGCTCCGTGTCGCAGGAGATTCATGTTCGTTCCTTTTATCGAATCACGGAAACTCGCCGTCCATTCCACTTGCATCCCCACGAGGGCACGGCCGCAATAAATAATCACCGCGATTGCTGTTTTTCCCATCAACGATTCATCCCTTCTTGTTCCAAAAGGCACAGAGCGCTGCAAAAATTAATTAAGTATTAATTCGTAAAAGTGTTTGGCTTCAGTGAATTTCATTCTTCAGTTCACAGATACGAAAATGTAAATCCTAAAATTGATATGAGATAACATTTCAACTTTTACTCCACGAAAAGTAGGTAAGGACATATGGGCAAAATTATTTGAAAATAAACTTTAATAGAATACGTGGAGTAGTTGGAAATTATGAATCGCAGAAAATGTCATTTTATATCTCAATCTCGTAAATGCCACTCTCAATTGTTTCACGAACTCCATTTTTCGTATTTGCGATATTTTAATGTAACAGTAGTGAATTTCATGAATCACGTTTGCGGAAACAAGCTTGATAATTTGTAATACGACCTAAGTATATTTCATATAAAATAATAATTTAATACGGAATAAAGTAGAATTCCAACCAATGTGTACAATTGAAAGATAATTCAATTTGTTTTGAACTTTATTTAAACATTCTTTCTGAACTCATAGTAAACAATACTTAAATAATTTGAAACCTCTTTTAAAGAACTTATGAAAAACCACCACACTTTACAACATTTTTAGCGACTATCTTCAACAAAGTATTTACAAATACCTTTAAGATTTTTGAAGACAATTCAGAAATTAATATTAATAAATTGAAATGGCTGTTTGTTTATTTGATATCCTTGGGAAAATTATCTATTAACTGATTTTAAAGCTAAAGTAAGCAGTTACTTTATCATATAAATTTTTTGGAATAAAGCAATGTTTTCATTTATCATACCCAATCAGTTTAACAGTAGAGTAAGTTACTGAAATTAAAACAGAATTGTTGTTAACGCTGTGACAAGATTAAAATTTTATCGAGTTTTCTATTTATCAATTATATTTTTAAATTTGGGAATGACATTTATTGTGACATCCTTGTATACGGACCGCATGGGTTTTCCTCCGTGTCAATTTCTCTTCTGACAGGTTGAAAATAAAAATCCACTTTTCGCTACTCGAAAGCCACATATTTTTCATATTATTTTTTTTCAAATACAGTGTTCCTTTGCAGAATTGAATATTATAGTCCAAATAGTTCTTTATATGTCTCTCTCAAAGTCTCACTTTTTGAGATTTATATATTTATATTTGAGAAAATGCACGTTTGAAATAATCACTTTCAAAGAAGTAAGTCCCACATCGAACTTCTGTTTGGCACAACCATTTTCGCCAATTTGGCGTTTTATTCCTTTCGATATTGCAGCCTTTCTGTCACCTCTTCGGTTGTCAACTATCGATCGATTCTCACTGTGGCTGCTTCTTCCTTTTGTCAGAAGATAAACCGAGTCGATACTTTTAAGTACCTATATTATATCTACAAGGTGGCACACAAGTTCCAATTTGTTATGATGAAGCAAAAAATTTAAAAAAATATCAACTATCACAGTAAATTTCAGAAAAATAAGATTATATATATATATATATAAACTGAATAATCAAAGCACCAAATGTTTCTTAAACAATTTTTAAAAAAATTATTTTTTCTTTATGTCAACCAAATGTGATTTACGGGCCACCCTGTATATTGAAATTAATATTAAATATCATTCTTAAATTTTTATTGGATTCAATAGGATATATTTGAGAGAATCAAACATTTTAATAAATTAAATTGATACGATTCAGACTTTGACTGCAACACATAGTTTTCTCAACGAACCTGTTCAAATAAAAGATTATTTAAGTTGACTTGGATTGAAATTTAATTTTCAAACACAAATATGATGAAATTAAAATTGTACATTTAAATTTATTTTAAAAAATGACCGATGAATTTGTAATCCTGTAACCAAGGAGGAGTCTACGAGGTTAGATGGGAACGGAGTGAATATTTTTCATCCTAGTAGGTACCTAATAAATCATCAAGAGGTGAGAAAATTCGTCGTTATTTGCAGCAATCCACGCCATTCTATTCTCAAAGTCCGGTATCTTTCCCTCCCTCCGCCCCTCCAATTAATGAATGCCTCGCCGACTTCTGGGGCCTATTAGTCCACCATGCCCTCCCTCCACCTCCCTGCCACTCCACCCCCTCCTCCTCCCCTCAAAATCCTCTCCACCCTCTTCCCTCAAATCCTCCCTTCGCTTTTTTATATCACGTCTCCCTTTTCTCCTATTTCCTCAGACCTCAACAAATCCCTCCACGCTCTCTCTCTCTCTCTTCTGTTCTCTTTCCCTTCCTTTATACCTCTCTCTCTTGCTTTCCTCCAAAATCCATTATATCGCTCCGAGAGCCATTGAGCAGGCTCCCCTTTTTCCATTCATTTATACCCACTAATGCATCCACTCCACCTGCCCCATCCTTTTCCTTCAGCGATTGTTTTGAAAGACATATATAGGACCTTCAATAAGACTTCCAATTATTTCCATCATTCGCCTTGGCAGACATTATTTTCCATGCCTCTCGTTCTCCTTTCAACTTTGCTTGCCGCGGGTTCGTTATGCTTCCAAGGTTTAAAAAAAATCATTACATTTCACAAATCTATAGTAAGAGTTCTGATCGAGTCAAAATTTTTACTTTCTAATTCATGAAGTATTCATAGAAATTGTTTTTATCGTGAAAAGATTCCTACTCTATATTATAACGAAAATGTACGTTTTAGGCGCAATCGAGTCCGAAAACGTGTATTTTACAATTACATTTGTCTGTAGTATACCGTTTGTGATTAGTTCTTTCAGTTCATAATTTGCTAAACTCCCGTATTTATGTCGAATATTACCCAAAATAGAAGTCTTGTTGAAATGAACCGCATCACGAAACGATTGAGGGTAGTTTAATCTTCTGGATATTCACAAAGCGTCCATTCGTTCACAAAATGTTGCATGGATTTTGATCAAAATCCAGGTATAGATCGTAATTATATAAGCAGTAATTTATAAATCACGACTCAAAAATACATGTATATTGTCTGCTTATAGTATATCTGGTTTTACGACCAGTTATCGCAAAGCTCTCCCCGCCAATAGTGGAAGCATTATACCTGTGCGTCAAACTGTCCATAATTAGGTATTAATGTATCCATTGAAATAATTTTATTTACTAGGCGCTTACATAAATGATAAAGTTTGTGCAATAAATGCCGCGTCGATATTTATATAAATTTGCCTGAATTTAAAATATTTTGAATGCGAAACATTAACGTTTTCGAAATGATTTCGTCGAATATAAAAGTAATATAAATGGAATTTGATTTTTTTATTTAAGCGTTCCTATGAGGAAAATTTATAATATTTCTATGCGTTTACAAAGCAATTCTTCATTTTATAGATCAATTTGAGTAAAATTTGAAGGTAAAAAGTCGCGACAGGTCGAGGAAACTAAAAAATAACTGCGCATTCGAGTCCTCGACCAAGCGCTATTCCACTTTGGACGAGCAGAGTGGATAATTAATTCAACGAATCCATTGCTCGATTGCATAAAATTTCAATATTTTCGGAGGGAGAATGGCAGGCGGTGCGTGGTAGGCCAATAACGCGACACTTGATATTTGCATATTTTCCCTTGGGAGCTTGGGCGATACATCTCTCCCACCCTCCGTACTCCTTATTACCAACCCAAACCAACTTCTCCGCCACCCACCCACTCGCTCGCGCATCGCTCCTCTCTCCATCGCGTCTTTCGTAGCCAATATCGGCTCGGGAAGCGTTACACGTCAAGGCCCGCGAAGGTTTTTGTTCTCGCCGTTAATTGGAGCCACCGTTGGCTGCAGCGTTACGCCGCTCCGCAAAATCCCTCCTCGCTAACACGCCTATGCACCCCTCATTTCTCTCCCTCCGCTTGCAGCCATCCAAGCTAACGGCATTCCGGACGCATCCTCTCTCTTCGCAACGATAACTTCATCTGTTTTCTTCCTCGTGATAGGGGGGAGAGGGGCAAGAAGAGCGATTGTTTGGCGAGAGCGTTCTAGATTGGGGAATGGTCTTTTTACGCGGTCGATGATTCTCTACGTCCCACCGCCGCAGTTTATATTGTTCCCTGTGGATAGGCTGTCATTTCTGTTCCCTCCATCGCATTCTTCTCGCCTACCACATAATCCAAGCGAAAAGAAAAAAATCCACTTTAATTTGTTCCTTAAATGCAAATTCTCTTTACTTTGGAAATTTGGTGATTTTTAGTGTCTAAGAATTAAGTGTTAAACCATTCCTTGAAATTTAAAGCAATCGTAAAATAAGCTTGACTTTTCCATTAGTAAAAATTGTATTTTTCGTTAGTCTGAGGAAATCTATTCCCTTTAATCCCAGATAATTTTTTTTGAGGATTCTATTTGTTTATTGTCTACGAATGTGCGTAATTTAGATTATCATTGTATGAAAAATTATTGGTATGTATATCTCAAAGGAAAAGGAGTGGACTTTTGTTAAACCAAACGTCTATACGAACATTTCCATTAAGCGTACTGGATCTAAGGCATGAATACCACTGCAGCGACCCTTAAATTCAATCCTGCAAGACTCGTTTGAAAATAAAAACAAGCAACAACCGACATAATCAAAAGTAATGCGAGAGCTACTCGCTTCTTAAAGAGGAGATCTGAAACGCAGAAGAAACGAAAGCGTTGCCATTCACACACACATACACACACGCACACAGAGAGACATTCTCTTAAGCTTTCTCATCATCCACTTCGGAAGTAGGAATGTCATAAGGCAGGCGGATCCGTAGTATTTTTACTCGGTATCTCAGCCACGGAAGTTTTCAGTCATTTTTTCTAAATTATATTTTGTCGTATTTTATATATATATATATGCGAATCATTACGCATGCATCAGGCGCTTTACCGATGTACGCATTTCAAGTTTGTATTTAAGATTTGCATAAATTTAAAAGGCGAATGTGACACTATTACACAAAATCACTCAGAACTAAACATTGTTTAAATCAGTGGTCTTCAAGGTGGGCGATAGCGCCCACCAGTGGGCGTTTTTGGATTTTTGGTGGGCGCTAAAGAACTGACCAAATGCTATTCTAATTTTTACACCGAAAAATAAAATTCTATAAAAAAGCTTAATTATATTCACACACAACTATTACAGTTCGTTTGTCGTTAACTATAGTATCATATCATACTATACTAACGACAATGTATCCATGCTGCGGTAAAATCGAAAGGCCCATGAGGGTGGTCGGAGTCTCTCGCAGAAGCAGCGAAACGTTTAAGTTTTATTTCATCAAATATATAAAATCATAAATTTTTAAACACTGTTATTACCGTATTCGGTAATCTCATCTAAGGACAATCCCACTAGTATAAGGGTTACCATACCTCCGTAAATCGCTTTGCTACTGGGGCGCAAAATTATTCTTTGCCCCGGGCGCCAGAAACCCACACTACGCCATTGGGTGGGCGGTGAACTTATTTCAAAGTACAACATATGGTAAAAGTGGGCGGTGACTCAGAAAAGGTTGAAGACCACTGATTTAAATCAATAAAATCATAAATCCGGAATAAAATTTCTTTTCTGGTATTGTTGGGAAAACAAAACATTTGTTTCTTCATTATTTTTATTTTCATAATGCGTAGTATTTTTAGATAATCGTGATGAAATTTATTCAGTATTATCATATAACTCATTGTCAGTTACGACTGCAATTTCCATTATTAAAATCAGGAGAGAGTTGCAGTGAGCGTCTTTACTCCTGAAGACTATCAATGCAACGTGGACGAAACGTAGGTTTTAAAAGAGCCCGCAACACAACCTCTTCAGAAAACGTGGTTGAATCATGACCCTCTAATTAGGTTTACTACCACACTGGTAACTAAAACACGACATGATATTTATTTAACTAATCTTCTGGAAGGAAAATGTGAAACATATGCAACACATGTTGTGTGTGTTACTCTTAAATCCCGTGAGAGGCTAATGCTGCATCTTCACTGGTAACAACTTTTTTTATTGTTATTGAGATATGATTAACAAAAATACGAATTCTGATCCATTTTCTTTGAGTATGTCGCGCCTAATTTATTCTTCCAGCTGACATTAATTTCATTTCTTTACTCAATTCCGCACATAATAATGAAAATAATGATTGATTTCCAAAGGATACCTTTTAATAATTCTTCTTTTTACTTTCTCATACGAAGTATCAAGAAAGTATTTCGCGAAAAAATTCGACCTCGAGATTTTTATGGAAATATACGTTTTAGGTGTCGCTGAATCCGAAAAAGTGGTTTTCGCAATGCCGTCTGTCTGTCTTTCCGTCTGTCTGTCTGTTACTGGCTCTGGAACCTAGACGGTAGAGCGAAATTGAATGAAATCTCATACTTAGGCATTTTATGATACTGAGCAGAGTAAACATAGAAATGCTTGACATTGATCAATAATTAAGGAAAGTTTATTCTACGCATTTTTAAAAACAATCCGATTTTCTCAAAAACGGCTATAACGATTTTGATAAAATTTCTTACAGTTACTTGAGTTTACGTCTTCAATAATACTGTATAGATCATATTTCTCAAAAAATGAATATAAGGCTGGTTTGTTCTTGGCATCTTTAACAACAATTCGATTTTATCAAAATCAGCTATAACGTTTTTGAGCAAATTTCGTAAAGTTATTTAAGTAGCATCTACAATAATACTACCTATTTCATTTTTCTCAATAAATGAATAAAAGGCTAGTTTATTCATGGGCAACTATAACAAAAATTGGATTTTCTAGAAACAGGCTCATACGATTTTCATTTTCTAAAGATAACTAAACGACGCATTAGTACCCATATATGAGAAAGTTTGTACAAGGTATGTTGTACCGATTTTTTTAATAGCGAGGTATGCGTGGCCCAATGTAATATTCTATCTGGACATATTTTCCCCATTCCATCTCTCAATAAATTAAAAATGATGCATTTAAATCATAAAGTATACATACTTTCTTGTCATGAATATTGAAAGAATCTCAATATACACACTGCAAACATCTCGCTTATTGTTAGTTGATGATAAGGCACTCTGGGTTCAGTATTTAGTTTTCGATGTGTGGAATTGAAATAATTGCATCTCAGAGCTGCTGAATAATTTAGTCATTATATTTAAAATAAATAAATCTTAGGAAATAAATACCATAACTAAATTATTCAAATAGTAAAATAACTAAGCTTTGTTTAGGAAGAAGCAAATGAAAGGTTCTCAAAATAACAACTGAAATATTTAGGAGAAAGGCTTATTTCATCGTTAGGAACTTTTCAACTTGTGCTACTTCGTTGTAAAAATAAATAATACATTTAAATAAATAATACTTTTTAAGTATACATGCTGAATCGTAAATCGGCGATTTAAATAATTTGATTCTTGTTTCTATAGGCACTTAATAAAGCATCATTGTTATCCCCCCCAAGTCTCAATTCCAACTAAGTTTCACTCTTTCTCCCGCCATTCTCTCTCTCTCTCTTTCTCTCTCTCTTGGCGGCATCTGTGTCTTTTCCCCGCGCATCCCCGCAAATGCTCCGAAAGGAAACAGGATCAAATCCCACTCTCTGTTCCATTGTGTGACGCCTGCTACGTTTTTATGTCTGTTTCATTTAGGCACACGCGTGGCTAATTGAGGTGTTAATTAAAAGAGCGGCACTGGCGAGAATCAAAACAAAATAACAGCGTTCGCGAGTACACACTTCCAAAATTCTCTAGATTATTCAGTTCACGCGAGGGCACCAAACCAACTCGTGGGAACCTAAATCGCATTACGTCGCACGTTTTGTCTAGAAGAAGGACAAAATAAAAACGATGAATGGGAAGAGGCGTGTACGCAAAGAGGGAGGGAGGAGAGTAGTAAGCCAAACGTGGCGAAACAACGGTGGCATTTAATCCGTTCTTAAATTTCGAGAATCGTTTTCATTCTTCTGAACGGCGAATATGCAAAAACAACTGAAAATGGGAGGCACGTTTCGTATCCCCTCCCCCTCTCCCCGCGCGTCGTTCTCACATGTAAAAACAATCGAAATCGACAGAGCGGTCATTCAAAACGAGCTTATTTGGGGCTTCTTTTTTTATTTATTTAAATACTGCCCTCGCGAGACCGTCGAGTTTTTTACGGGTTTAGTGAAAAGAATCGCGATCGAAAAAAATCGATTCGGCAATAAAGGCAATTTTGGGGTTTTTCCGACGGCGGTTCCCGAGGAAAATTAATAAAAAAACAACGAAAGGCTCGGATTTCACTCATGGAGTCGCGGGTGGGGCAGAAGAGGAACAGGGGGAGGAGGGATAGGGGGCGATAGAGGTAGACGGGGGACGGTAGGAATATGGGAAGCAGTGATAGAGGCGTGCACGCCTCACCCCGTGTTTATTCGCTTAACACGCATTCCTGGAGAGGGCTTTACTCGTTTGCATGTCGCTCCATGCTTTTTTAATCGTTTCGTCAAACTCTGCTGGCCGCACCAAATGTCCTCCTAATTCGAACCTCCCCGGCCATAGATAGGGCAGAATATGCGGCGCGTGGTACGTTTTTGCGCCACGCGCACGACCGTGTTTGTTATTCGTTCGCCCTGTGGAGGGGGCAGAGAGACGGACAGCAGCGGTCGCAAAAATTTGAAAGGGACGCGTTTGACAGTGTTTTATGATTTGTTTTTCAGTAATTCCATTCGCCGACTACAACGCTACGGCTGTTGAAGCGGAGCTGTTTGTTCTCCTTTGATAGACAGACAACAGAACAACCACAAACGCTTATTTAATATAGAATTTGCAATATTGAAATCGAATATTTATGTAGGTATGTGTGTGCGTGTGTGTGTAATCTCAGTAACGCAAATTCATAAAAATGTATATATATTAAAATTTTTACGACAGAAAACAGTGGATGTAAAATTTAAATTGTTTCCGCAAATACTAAATGCCTTTAGGAAATAACGCAACTACTCGGCGACAATGTCTTCGCAAATGATTTTGAATTCCAGGTAATATATGGTCGGTACCTGGATAGCGGTAATTAATTTCACTCTGAACAGTGAAATTCAGCGCATCGAGATCCCAGTGATTAATTAGCGTCCAGGTTATTCCAATGTTATTGTTGAAATCGCAGTGATAGGTCAATGGGAGTAAGTTGCACGCAACAAATTCTCCAATGCTTGTGATCGTCTTTGGGAGTGTCTGTGTTGATAGCTAAATGAAGTCGAGTGCCTTTGGATAACCGAATCAGAATTCATCAGATGAAATATCTACAATTAAATTAATATTTCAATCATTATTAAGAATGCAGGAATGCCTATAAGTCAATATATACTTGTAAAAGCCTTATAATGACATTTTCCTTTGGATTCTTGCAAAAGCATAAAATACTAAATGTTTTTAACTATCCAATTACTGTTAGAGACGCTGTGAGACTGGACTATGTTATTATGAATCTAATAAATGCTTGAGCGACAAAATATTATTTTTAACGCGAAAATTATGACGGTTGACAATATCCTAATGAATTAAAATCTAGTTTCCATAACGATGTATTAATGGCAATAAATTGATGATAAACTGTTTTATAGTTACTTTTGTAATATGCAAATATTGCTAATTCAAAATCATATTCATCTGTGCAACTCCACAATGTATCACTTAATCAAGAGGGATTTGCAAATTGAAAATCCACACAGCGTTCCATTCAGTCGAATTCCAAACACCTCGTACATCTTCAAACATCACACACTTGCACATACTAATGACTTCGCTCGCTATGAACTCTTAAAGCATTGCCGCATAATCATCACATCCACCGGTCCACTTCTCCCGAACACGTTAATGCTAATGAATCTCCGTCGGATTTTATTTCTTCACGAGAATTTCAATAAAACATAAAATAGAAAATACCAATGTATTCGAAAGATATTTTGTTTACCAAACAACTTGTAATAGATACGAAATGGTTTTTAGTGCGGATTTTATCGCTGAAACAACGGAAAGTCTATGAAAAATAATAAATTGTTTTTGGCAATGTAGTGGACGCAAATCAAGTGATAATATGGGTGATGTTATTATTCATCGATTTCATCTATTGAAATTAGTGCAGTGAACGTGATGAACAAAAATCGAGCGACACTGATCCAAAAGAGAGGCTGTGAACGACGCGAGTTTATTGTGAATGTGGAAGAAGAGAGAGAGAATAGGAAGGTGGGATGGAGGGGAATGGAAGGAGGGGGAGAAGAGGAGGGAGAGAGAGAGAGAGAAAGAGAAGAAAAAGAGAAGGGAGGTGGAAAGTCGCGGTATGAGGGAGCATAAGGGGATTAGGGATAAAACGAGAAGTGGCGGAGAGTGGAGGAAAAGGAGATGAGAAGAGAAGAGTGAAAGGTGACCTTCCGAAGGGACGAAGGGTGAGGATCAGCGAGCGCTTATAATCGCCGTAGCATCCGCATGCGCTCGGACGGCGATGGTCAATGGAGGGCGAGGGCAAAAGAGAGACGGGAAAATCCACACATATTTTCGACGAAAAGTTGATGTGACACACGCGAGTTCCCGATTCAGCCACTCCAGAAATATGATAACTGTTTACGTGGCAATGATGAACGATAGCTACGGGATCTCTGCTTATTGTTGTTTTCTGCGTGAAACATTGTCCGACTACTAAGCCGAAGAAAGGAGTTGATGCTCTGTTGAAAATAATCAGAACATCGATAGGAAACTATTTAATTTAATTTAGCTGAAAATTTTTATTCAAGTGTATGTAATTGACTCCATGTAGTCATAGCATAGGTAATATTGAGTCGAATAAACTTATGCATCTGAGAAAAAAGTTAAAGCGATTACATTTGTTTTGTTTTCATTCATGAGAAATACTAAAAATTTTCATATTTCATATTTATCTCTGCTTTGAGCGCTAAAAATGGCCATTATGATACGAAATAAGGGCACGAGAAATACTGATTTAATTTTTAAAATAATTTTTGGCCGTTTTAGAAGGAATAAGAGATACACGTTGAAGTCCAATTGTTTCTAAAGAGGAATGAGGAAAAAAATAATTTCAAAGTAAAAAGCAGTTTAATTCAGCGAAAGCATTTGGATAAATACAAGTTTTTTTGCAAATTTATTTATGATTTTTTGTTGTTAAATATTTTCTACCGGAATGAGACATTTTGCTGCCATAATTTACAGTTAGAAATAATGAGCTCTCTTGAAGGCAATCATAATATTTTCTATAGCCAATTATGAATGCAAAATAATTCGAATGAATTACACAGAATTAAACAGTTACTTTGACTTGTCTCATGTCAAAAAAGTGTGCGAGTGAATTATTACAGGAAAATTTTTAATTCAGTAATTAAAATGAATTTGAATATATCACGAGTCGCATACATGCTCTTTAGTTAGGAACGCAAAAAATAATTCATAATACTTTGTAGAAATATGAAATATTAGATTAAATTTACCTGAAATTTTTAGAGTAATTTTAGGCATACAGTAATAAAAATGTCCTATATGTGTGTGTGTTAATTCTATAAAACACTCATCCCTCCAATTATACGATTTTGATTCAGACTGGTTTGGTTTATTTGTAGAGAACTGCTTCGGATTGCAAGCACATCAACTGCCCTTTATCAAGGTTTTGAAACTGTCTTCTAGTATTAAAAATCATGAAATATTTCATTAAGGCTCCAAGGCATTTATGAAAGGACAAAATGTAACAACGCCGAATACAATGATTTTGAATTATCGCATGCTAACAGGAAGGTGGCGCTTCAATGTAGCTTCACGTATTTTCATGGGTAAATCTACCTCATTTTGCACGGTTATCATTTATTCGTTCTTTCCCTGGACCGCAGGTACAGCGCGGGAACAGCGCTATTAGTTTTCCTACATGGATCTACGATATCAAGCTCATTAAATGCCTTAGAAAACTGGCAGAGATACATGTTTGTTTGCTCAATTTATTATATAGAAAAAGTATCAAACTGTTTTTTTCACTTACTACGCGATTTTTGCAGGCAATTAATTCTTACTACCGCCAAAATACACTACTGCCATTGACAAGACACCTTTATGTCTGCGCGCTACACGATGCCATCCTTGCGTCGGGATAAAAGAGATCAAATCGTCGCGTTTAGCGGCACACATGCTTTTATTTGCCGAGATCCCCAAGAAAGGGACGGAAAACCATCATCCGACCATTCAGACCTTTTCCACGCCCAGCGCGGCTTATAACGCGAGACGCGAGCGTGTACACGACAACTCCAGATGTTAATGGCCTCTGAAACCACACGCGGGAGAGGGATTCTCACAGCAGCGCGAAGCATACCACACACGCGAGCACAAAGAGAGAGAGAGAGAGGATTCGGAAGCATTAGTCCTTTAACGCAAGCCCCTTTTCCCCCCTTTCCGTCCATTTTCACTCTCTTTCCACGCGTGTTAGCGAAGTGGAGCAGTAGCTGTAGGGTCAAGCGTGCTAACGACACGGGTATTCGGGCGAATGGCTCTGGCCAACCAGAGCGGAGCGTGATTGCATTAAAAAAAGGAATTCTTATATATATCTCCATTCCCTCCTCGTTCATACGTCCGCTTCCTTTAAAAAAAACCATGAGTGAGATGTTAACGGAGTGTGTTTTGGAGTCATCTAATCGCCAGGGACGCACACGCGCATTCGCGTCACGCGTTTTTCCAGCATTTCAACCTCCCTTCTCTCATCTATAGAGGTCACGGGTTTTTGGAAGGAATATCCACAAAGAGCGGGGATAATGGGAGAGTTGGGAATAGAGAGGAGAGGAAGGAGGGAGAGGAGAGAAATGGTGGGAAGGAGGGAGAGGGATGAGGGGCGAGGAGGGAATTGGGGGGAGGAAGGGAGAGAGGAGGGGGAGGAAGAAGGAATGAAAGGGGGAGGGGGAAGTAGAGCGTATTTGAGCAAAGGGAAGAGAGGGTGAAAGGGTCGCGGCGTATGGTCCTTCCTCTATCTATCACCGCGAGTACTCTTAGGTTAATTGATGCGGGGAGGGAAGTTATGTGGGATAAAAGGGCAAGGCGAAGGAAAGAGAGGCCGAAGGAGTGAGAGGGGAGGGATAGGAGAGACGGTGAGAGGGGAGGGGTAGGAGAGAGGAGGAAAGAGGGATCGAAGAGGGTGGGAGAGAGAGAGAGAGAAAGGGGATAACAGTGAGAGGGGAGGGGTTGTTGGGGGAGGGAGTGAAATAGAAGGGGACGGATTAAGGGGGCGAAACTAGGCGAGGAAGAGATTTTAAGGAAAAGAGGCAGCAAAAAGAAGGCAACGATTTAAATGGTGCGCAGACTGAAAGAGATGAATGGTTTATTCGCCTGAATGAAATTTGCTACAAAGCTTTATAAGGAGATCCAATTGCAGCTATCCAAGAAATGTACAGAGTGATACATTTTGTATGATAGCGTTTGAATATATGTTTATTATTTTGTTGCAAAAAATTCAGTCACACCACAAATAATGTTAGTAAAAAGGAAATATTCGGTTTTGGACTGCTGAAAGGGAGCAATAAAGAAATATTATGATTTTAATGCTTTTACGAAGTTGATCTCTTTGGTGTGTGTTTAAAAGAGAGAGTAAATCAAGGAATAACACGAAGGAAATGTTGATGGAGTTATTGTAAACACCGAGGTGAGTCAGATTGAAAGGAAACTTTGGAATGGGATTAAAACCATAGACGAGAGAATGATGAAAGTGCGGAGGGCGGTGGAGGATGAAAGAGGGGAGTGGTTCGAGGAGAAAAAGGAGAGAGAGAGACATAGAAAGTATGTAGTAAGGAGAAAATATGAAGTTGAAAGATGATTAGAGGTGAAAGAGAATAGATTAATATTATTGCATTGGTAGGATAATTCTGAAGTACAGCATTAAATTTGGAAATCGAGTTGAAATCGAAGCAAATGATATGACCAGAAAACGTTAGATTAGATATAAAAATAGATTAGATTAGATATGGTCTTCATTTGGGGTGAGATAGAAACTAGCAAGTCCCATCTTCCACCTAAGCCCTCGTCATGATACAAATGTAATATTACATACGAGAATTAATAATAATAATAATAATAATAATAATAATAATAATAATAATAATAATAATAATAATAATAATAATAATAATAATAATAATAAGAATAATAATAATAATAGTAATAATAACAACACATCATAAAAGATCAATCAGTATCTGACGATAAATGTAGAAAATGAAAAACCCAACCAGAGACAGTAGAGCATATAACAAACGGATGCAGCGTACTAGCCCCAACCGAATATACAATAAGACACGATAACGTGTGCGGACAAATCCATCTGGCAATAAGTGAGAAATATAATCTAATAGAATTCAACAACTTCCGAGAGAAAAAAGAAATAATAATAATAATACATTACGGTAAAAAGGTATAATTGTGTGGTAAAAATAAGGACCATTGCAACGGTATATAAAAAACCCACTGCAGGAAATGCAAACAGGCGCGCGCAAGCGTGAAGCGAGCAGGAGAGTGACAGCGTCTGAAGGTTGAGGGAGAAGCCGGCGAAATGAGAGAGGAAAGAGAGAGAGAGAGAGAGGTGCGAATAGAGATGTAGGCGAATGTAACTCTGGTTTTGGGGCTGGACCGCTGAGTTGGGTATCAATGAGACTCGGTCTCCCGAAATGAGAGTTGTTTGTGTGTGTGTGAGAGAGAAAGAGAGAGAGAGAGAGAGGGAGAGAGAAAGGGGATCCTATATTTGAGAAGAATAATTGGCGACATATGTAGAAGATCGGTGGAGTAATGATGGAGGTGTTGAATGGGATGCAAGGGGGTGGAGGATAAAGAATATAGGGGGAATAAATGAGGTGGGGTTTGGAATAGGAGGGAGGGTGCGGAATAAGGGGGGAAGGAGTGTGGAATAAGGTGCGGGAGAGGGGGTGTAATTCTATTACGAGAGAGAGAGAGGGATGTAGTGATCTGGGAGTTTCTTCTTCTACTTTCTAGCCACAACTGATCTGTTCTACATACTGGATCACGTCTACTGTTCCATATATCGCTGTCGGAAGATTGGCAGCCGCCTGTCCCATGTCCTTTCCGGTCAGGTAAAAGTGCATTTCGCCGTTGATGCTCAACTACACACCAACACGGTCACCAACCTAAATATTAAAGATGTGTGTGTGTGTATATATATGTATATATGAATGTATGCAGGGCCGTGCCCAGATATTCTGCCGCCTGAGGCGAGATATAATATGGCGCCTCCTGGCATCGCAGGCCTTATGAATTTATTTTGATAGGTT
The DNA here is from genome assembly GCA_036926305.1 of Uropetala carovei. Classification (NCBI taxonomy): domain Eukaryota; kingdom Metazoa; phylum Arthropoda; class Insecta; order Odonata; family Petaluridae; genus Uropetala; species Uropetala carovei. The sequence goes on from JAXCHB010000374.1 coordinate 225,051, forward strand.
TTCATTTTTGTCAAATTTTGGCGCCCCCCCTCGAGAAGCGCCTGAGGCGATTGCCTCGCCGCCTCACCCATGATGTATGTATGCATGCATGCATGCATGTATGTATGTATATAAAGAGTTGTGTCTCTCTAGTGCTGATGAAGGGATCATCCCGAAATCTCCAATAACTTCTACAAATGTGTCTCTCCAACACCCCAGCGGCTCTCCTTCCGGTAAGTGCTCACTGGGTTTCCTTCAACACTTACTTGCCCAAAATATCCTCATTTACCTTTCCTCTTCCGTTAGTTTATATATATATATATATATATATATATATATATATATATATATATATATATATATATATATATATATATATAAATACTAAGGAAGAGGAAAGATAAGTAAGGACATTTTGGGCAACTAGGTGTTGAAGGAAACCCAGTGAACACTTACCGGAAGTAGAGCCGCTGGGGTGTTGGAGAGACACATTTGTAGAGCTTTCGGGATGATCCCTTCATCAGCACAAGAGAGACACAAAAACAACACACCTAGTTACCCAAAATATATATATATATATCATCATCATCACCATCATAGGTAGTCTGTCCGTTGACAGGTCCGTGATTATTCTAGGTTAAACTTGGTTCTCCATATACTCCTATCTTCCGCAGTTTTCTTCATGTCTTGATAGCTCTCTTTCCCTTTCACGTCGTCTGCTAGCTGAAACATTTTCCTACCTCTTTCTCTTTTTCCATCGAGTTTTCCTTCTAGCACTTCTTTAAACATGCACACACTCCTCAGGTACTGCCCAATCCAGTTCGCCTTCCTCTTTCTGATATTCTGTATAATCGTTCGCTTCTCTCCTATTCTTCTTCATTTTTCACCCTATCTGTCCATTTTATCTTCAGCTTTCTTCTCCATGTCCACATTTCGAAGCTTTCCAAGGATTTAATATCATTTTTTCTTAGTGTCCATGTTTCTGCTCCGTACAAATCTATACTCCATACATAGCATTTTATCAACCTCTTGCGGATTTCCTACTTTGTATTTCCATTAGCAGGAGTTTGTTTCTTCTGAAAGCGGCTTTTGCTTTTGTTATTCTAGTCCTGATTACATCTGTACATACATAGCATTTTATCAACCTCTTGCGGATTTCCTACTTTGTATTTCCATTAGCAGGAGTTTGTTTCTTCTGAAAGCGGCTTTTGCTTTTGTTATTCTAGTCCTGATTACATCTGTACATTTTGCTTCTATCGTTATGAAGCTTCCAAGGTATTTATAATATGAAACTCCTTCTAATGGCTTTCCTCCGATACTTATGTTCAAATTTTCTTCTTCTTTACTTGATATTCGGATAACCTTGGATTTTTTTGTATTAATTTCCATACCGTATTTTCTACCTGTAATCACTAGTCTATTTGTCATTTTCTGGAGTTCCTTTTCCTTTCTTGCTAGAAGTACTTGATCATCTGCGTGTTTCACTGTTCTTATAATCCTTCCTCCGATTTTGAAATCTCCCGTGTCTTCTAACGCTTCCTGCATTAGTCTCTCTCCATATATATTGAATGGAATCGGCGATAGACAGCAGCCCTGTGTTAACGTTTTTCCATTTTCTTCTCTCATCCATTTTCTCCAGCATTTCCTTAGTGATCCATGGTTTTCTGATTTTCTTCTCTTGTTTCCCAATCTCTTTATTCAAGGTATCTTTGATGCTGGCTTTCACTTCCTCCCATTCTGTATCCACGGTCTTCGGTTTGTTTTCCAAATTTCTAAGGCGATCTTCCAACATCATGCTGAATGCATCTTTCTTTTCTTTCAGTTTTTCTAGATCCGAAGTCTGCCTCTCTCTTCTCGTTTTCCTTATTTGTTTCAGCTTTGTAGTTACATCGACTATTAGAAGGATGTGATCTGAATCAATGTCTGCTCCTAGTAATGTTTTAGCATTTTTTATGCTGTTCCTGAATCTTTATTTTACTAGGATGTAATCTATTTGGCATCTCATTCTATCTCCTCGGCTTTTCCATGTGTACGGCCTTCATTTATGTTTTTCGATCCATGTATTAGTCATTACTAGATCGTTATTAATGCAGAATTCTACCAGTTTTTCTCCTCCTCGGTTTCTTTTCCGAAGTCCCTATTGACCGACAACATTTTCTTCTTGTCCTTCTTCAACGATCCTGTTCCAATCTCCCATTATTATGCATTTTAACTTTCCTATTCCGTCTTCTTCGTAAATCTCGTTAATTTGTTCATACATCTCCTCAGTTTTTTCTACTTCATGAGCGGACGGTGGCATATGTACCTGGATTATCAACATGTCCACTGGGACTGCTTTTAGCTTTATTGCCATCAACCTATCGTTCGTTGCTGCTACTTTTGTCACGCTCTTCATCATATCTTTCCTAAGTACCAGAGCTACTCCCCTTGCCCCACTATTTCCTCCTGAGTAAACTACCGTGAATTCTTCGGAGTCGAACAGTTCTTCTCCTTCCCATCTAGCTTCGCTCAGCCCTATGATATCAATTCTATTTCTTCTCATTTCTTCTTTCAGGTTCTCTAGCTTTCCTGCCTTCCTCATGGTTTTTACATTCCAAGTACCTAACCGTAAGTTACCTTCGACAAATGCTTTACTCAAGGCAGTCCCCGCCCGGAGATCCGATTGGGGGACTATTTTACCTCCGGAATATTTTACCCCGAGAGAACTCATATTGTCCAACCATATAATCATTACTAGGGAATTTTAATGTGGTAGTTTCCCTCTTGCTTTCCACATCGCAGTACTGTAGCCGTTCAAATCGTCCCGATCACCCCTACAGCTCTATTGGATATAGACCCACCCAATATAATTTGTTTTCGGCTCTATACCATACTGACAGTACTGCTGCCTACTGTCTGTCACCGATGATAGTTTTTTTTGAAAAACCTCCATTCGCGGGGTTTGAACCCCGGAACTTTGTAACGGAAAGCCGACACGCTAACACCACCAGTGCATATATATATATATATATAAGAAAATAATGAAATAAGCAGATACTTTACACCGATGTTCTCCAGAAATTCATTATTTTCATTAACAAACATTCTATAAGTTACCGAATGATATGCCTAGATAAAGATTTTCCGTATTAGCGAGTTATTAATTCGTTCACGAAACTACTTCTGGTTATCACTGGGAGTATTCTACTTAAACTCCATTTACCACTATAGAGAGAGTCATCATTTACGAATTTAATAATGGTGTAGATTTCCAGGAACGTAAACCATGCAAATATTGAGGGCTGACTGAAATCTCAAGTCCGCAACTCAATGAAAAGAAAATTATAATGTTGCAATAAGAAGCTGCAGTGAAGTAATGTGGGCCGCACATTCCTCGACTGCCTGCTGCCCAAGCAAAATTTTCTTACCAAAGTATCTTAATCCTCGCGATAAAGTAGTATTTAAGGTCTACTGGAGACGCATGCAGTCGAGAAGATAGTTGCCTGCATCACTGCGCAAGAGCCCATTAGAATTCCCGCACTTCAGTCTATAATAATTTTAGAGACTTGTGTTCGAGAATGAACTTTTCAAATTAAAGCAATAGATAATGGAACTTTGATACTAACACCAATGTGATATTCTGAGGTAATAAAAGTTAGTGTGTAACGCATCTCTTGGAAAATAGAAATAAGAATCCACGATTGCTTATCTCCAAGTTCATTCCGTACTTATCCATAATCGTTTATGCATCGTGGACCACTTTCTTACAGAAAAGTATCTAATTGTAAGCTCTGTTCCTTGGGAGTAAATTGGAAACACAATTTACATTAGTAGTGTAGCTATAAAATTAAGTAGCAACACTTCTTCACCTAAAGCCTATTTATCATGTCTTATTTCAACTCTCTTTTTATAATGATGTAGTATTTTAATGAAACATTTATTGAATAATAAAAAACTAAATGTAAGGTTGATAACAAAATAATATGTATATTACGTGCCAAACCCAAAGTTCCTGCAGATCTGGATCTGTTCTGGCAAATTTCGAATCGCCCGGCCACTTTGGACAGTTGCTGATATATGTATCTTATTGTTAGTAAAATGCTCGTTTTCTGGATTTGACCGGGCAAATCGAGATACGATCACTTAGGTTTGGAAAATTATGCAGAATTATACTTTCGTTTTGAATAAATCTTCCGGGTAGGCTCATTGGAAGCTGGCTTCACGGCTGTGGTTTCTTCTGCCTTTTACTCGCTTGGCTAGTCATTTATGTTTTAGTTGTCTTCGCATCCCTTATTCTTGATTCTTCAAGCCCTTCTCATATTGCTAAAATGGAAACTGTTAACGAAATCGAGATTCGATGAAAAATTATGTGAGTTGAATAAAGGTAAATTTATTAACGGAAGAACGATCCAGTGAGTCAGTCCGCGAAGTAGAGCAGACAATGAAAAATAAGTCAAGCTTATGTTATAGGAGAATAAAGAGATTTGATATGATAGTAAATCCTAATAGTTAATTTCACTAGCTACAGACCCAGGTGGAGATATGAAATATTATGTGCTCCTATACTGCAAAATTTTTAGTTGTTTTCTACGCGACCCATATAAATTGTGGGTATATAATTTGAAATCTATAATATATAGACGCTTCTTACACATTATATCATTCTATATCGACTCTTCTTACAGATGATATATATAGGATATATATATATATATATATATATAAGAGGCTTGTCTCAGAAGTAATGAGAATGAAATTTCCAATGCTCTATTTGGCAATACTGCACCATTGTTGTGGCTACACGCGTGTAAGTGGAGGTGTTTGTTGCACAACAAGACCAATTTCAGTCTGTTCGGTGGAGTGCGACTGGCATTATCGCTGGTTTTTCAAGGTCGCGTTCAAACACCACGTCACGCCAGAAATGCAGCGAAATATCGAGCAACGATTTGCCGTCAAATTTTGCGTCAAACTCAACAAAACTCCTTCAGAAACGCTTGAAATGTTAAGGAGAGCCTATGGAGATGATGCTTTATCCTCAGCACAGATTTTTAGGTGGCACAAGTCTTTCAAAGAAGGCCGAGAAAACGTCGAAGATGACCGTCGCTCGGGAAGACCGTCCACATCGAAAACCCATGAAAGTGTGTCGAAGGTGCGTTGTGTGTTGGCAAAAGACAGACGGTTAACGGTCAGGATGATTGCAGACGAGGTAGGCATGACTAAGGATTCTGACCATCGCATTCTGACTGAGGCTTTGGACATGAGAAAAATTTGTGCAAAGATGGTGCCCAAGAACTTGTCCGATGAATTTATAATTGTAAAACTTTCATTGTTTTTCATCATTTGATACGAATACCTCACATTTCTGCAAAATTTTATCGATGTAGCACCTCTAGATGTGTAGTTATATAAATTTAACTGTATAAATATGATGAATTTTCAACAGCACAATAATAAACTTTATAATTTTCATTATCATTTACCGCTGGAATAGCATTCCCTAATTTTCGCAAAATATTCAGCTCCCTAGCTCTAATAAAAGTGCATAAACATTAGTAATTTTTTAAAATATTTATGAATTTTTACGGCCGAATAAATAAACATTTTGAAATTTCTATAGCCCCGTTTTCGTTACTTGGTAAGATCTACCTTTAGGAAAAATTTCAGCATTGTAGCACATTTATAAGTACCTAAACCATGAAATGTTTGTTTATAAGTTTATAATATGTGATTACATTATGCAAGCATTTTCAAATATTAGCATTTTTACAATTTCGAATTATTCCTAATCGATTATTTCCAAAACCAAACCAAAACCGTGCCAAATTTCAAGTTGTAGCTCATTTAGAAATGCCTTATAATTTTAATCTACTTATTGGGCAATAATGGGGCAAAACAATATCGGATTTCTTCCTTCTGTGATAACTAAAAACCCATAATTCTGCCAAATTTCAAGTTTGTATCTCATTAATAAGTGCCTTATAATTGTCACACTCGTATGGGGCGGAATGGGGCAAAACCGACAATTAAAATTGAAATTTTTGCAATATTTTATTTTATTTCAGTTGCAAAGAAATTTCTATGATCATGCCAAATTTCAAGCCTCTAGGTCATATGGATCTGCCTCATCTATTTTGTTCTCATATGGAACAATATTGGGGCAAAGAAGACCCCAAAATGGGGTTTATATCAATATCGGATTTCCTTCATTAGTCGTAGTTTATTATTAATGGCATTAAAATATAAGCCTCTGATTCCCATTAAAAGCTTACCATATGAAAGCATTAAGCCTGTTGCCTAGGAAGCCTATCGCTAGACCCAGAAAAATTACCACTTTTTTGAGATAAAAACTATAAATTTACGCTAATTCTACACGGATTTGAATTCTGTCTTCAAAAATAAGAAACTACAATTTATATCCTATCCGATAGTTTAAGTCTCGAGTTCGTATCTTGAATGTAAATAATTTTAAAATGAAAATATAGAAACCTCCACACCAAATTACATGTTTTCTTATTGTATATATATTGTAAAAATGCTAACATTTAAAAATGCTCGCAGAATGCAAGCACATATTAACTAGTATAAGTGTAAAAAAGTATCTAGAGACGTAATTAGCCTTTGTCAATGTTGTCAGAAGAAAGGCAGTAAGCAAAGAGTTAATTTGGACACCAATGATCGAAAATAAGGTAAGTACTTGCTATATAAACTGCAATTGTAAGTTGAAATGTAGCTGTAATAGATGCAGATGAAAAGCTCCAAGCTCGGAAAAAAACTGGTGAATTCGGACGTGAAACCAAGCCTATAGTTGAGGGTATACGGAGGTATACGGCATGTAATAATAATAATAATAATTTATCAAACACAAACAACTTCTTAACGTACCTGATAAGCGCATATCAAGCATGAAATATGGTATAGACCAGGGGTCGGCTACCCGCGGCTCGTGACCCGCATGCGGCTCTTTAAGGTATTATTTGCCGCTCCCGACGCCCACTCTCCCGCTTAAAGCGCACCAGACGACAATGACTGTCTCAATTGATAATAATATAATCGTTTTCAATAAAAGGATCCAGTAAGGGCTGTTGATTAAAACAATTCATTTTCAACTCTCATTTTCATCTATAGTCCTAGATTCGTTTTCTCAAAGAAACTCTTTATCTGCTTCGTTTGAATACTTATTTATATTTTCATTGAATACTATAAATTTATGTAAAATACTCCTTTGTTTCTCAAGTTCTTTTTACGAATTATCTCCAAAACATAATTGTATGGGTATATGTGTGCAGCTTTTAAATAAATAGAAGTCATTTAATATGACTTGACGGTATTTAATAGGTACGTTTTATTTTCATTACACATGCTCTGCAGCTCATCTAATGTTGGATTCTATACAAAATTTGAAAAAACGCCTCTTCTTGTAAAAAAGGTTGCCTACCCCTGGTATAGACTGACAACGTTGCGTATAATAACTTCTTCTGAAATTTGGTATAAACTTGGCATCGGAAAAGCTGATTCACGAAATTTTGAAAGCACAGGCATTGGATTTTGGTTATAGGTTAGGATAAGGATTTTTGAGGGATAAATATATATTTTTTATAGACTGGAGGCTAAATGCAATAATGAAACAGAGCTACGTTACTCCGAATCTTATCAATGGATAACCTTAATCGTTTGCCATTTTTTAATTGATTATTTGTCTGCCGAATTATTTTATTTTTTAACAGAGCCCATAAAAAAGCGAAAATGATGAAGAGTTAATTGACAGCTTTAAGAGAATCATAGCTAGTACCGCCGGATGACGAGTTAACTTTCAGCCTTAAGAGAATCATAGCAACTGCCGCTGCATTTCGAGTTCATCCGAAACCCAAAAGGAACCATAGTTACTGCCGTCGCCGGGTCGGTTTTTATTGGAGTGTTGTCACGTCTGTTGGTTAGAAGTAGAAAAAAAATTGTGTACGGCCGGTCGGACGGACGGACAGACCGAAGCTAATAGGAGTTCAAATAAGAACAGAAATGCACCTAAACCTACTGCATTGAAAAAAAAACAAATCATTCCGAATCTGTATTGAAGCCCTAAAACTTTCTTGGGCAAGAAGATCGACTAACAATAAGTACGGTTGCTCGATTTGCATATAAAAATCAATTTTTATAAGCTTAAAAAAGCAAATATCATTTAATATTTATTATTTAACAAATGGAATTAATAGACCCTTATAGAGGTAGACAGTGAGAAGAAAAAGATAATCGCATTTTATGTGACATCAAGAAAGGATAACAAAGATGGAATGCGGTTTTCATTGATACTTTATAGCGTGTACTTTTTGGGCGAATGAGCCTCTTGGACTATTATCGGATTTGTATTACTTTTATACAAAAATTATAGCAATTTACTTTTAAATAAACAAATGGATATCAGTCACAGAAGTTAATAACTCTAGTCATTTTTAATCGTTAAATCCAAAACTGTCTATATCGCTGTACATTCTTCTTACGAAGTACAAATACTGTTTTCATGAAAAAAATCCCCTTGATACTTTAAAAATATATTTTCGATGCTGTCTGTGCGTGTGATAGGAATTTTGTGGGCCCTCGAACTAAAAAATCTATTAATCGTATCGACAAATATGATTTTTCTCTTATTTGTATGTTGGACGTTTACATCCAGTTGTTCTTATAACGAGATCTAAAACGAAATTTTAAGCTGAACTGCAATAGTTAAACTATTCATGGAAAGAGAATATAAGAAAGAAAAAAAAATGACATCTCCACTTGATAATTTACAGCGCTTAATATATTTGATTTGTGTTGTCGCAATATATAAATCTCTCGAATTCGGAAAGTTTTCTGTTAAGTGTAAGGCTTCAGACGAAACTTTTTATATCGCTAGGGAAACTTCCATCAATCAATCCAAACGTAACCAAATGAAAATAAGATGCTGGAGTGGAATACAATCAACGCCGTGCATTCGTTTTAAATGCTTTTCCCTTTTGGCGGAGCGAAGATTTTGAATTGGCTGAAAGCGTTGAATCTTGGCGGATGACGATTTATTAACTCAGTCGTGGGACTATAAAAAAAAGAGAAAACCAACTCTGGAGACCTGCGGGACATCAAAGTTGAGAGAGCTCTCACTCTTTCTCTCTTGTTCTCTTTCTCCTTTTGGTCCCTCCATCTACTTCTCCCCCTCACTCTCTCTCTCTCAACCCCCCTCCCCTATTCTCCCTCTCTCTCTTGTTCTCTCTTTTTGTCCCTCCATCTCCTCCTCCTTCCCCTTCATCTCTCATAACCTTCCCCTAACTCTCTCTCCCGAAACCGTTCCTCGCTCAACCGCAGGAGGCAAAGGCAATCGTGAAGGATGACGAGCGGAAAGCGTGTGGTGGCGAAGCCTTAACATTTTCGGTGGGCGTTCGATCAGAGGGAAATTCAATAGACGTTCATTTGGGAAGATGAGAATTTTGGGGAAATGTGAATGGAGGATAGGGAAGGGGAATTGATGGTGGGGTGGGGTGGAGTCAGAGTGGAGATGGCGATGGAAGGAGGAGGGGGAAATGGAAGGTATGTCTGGAAAAGGAAGAGAATCAACAGTCATTAAGGAGAAAAAAGGAAAGAGAGAAATGGCGTTTGAGAGTATGGACGATGAAAGAAGGTAGAAGAAAAGGGGAGAGAGCAGGGTTAAATGGGTGAAAGATGTAGAAAGTGAGAGAGAGAGAGAGAGAGGGGGTGCGTATCACTGAAGAGGCGATCGTGAAGGGAGATGGTAGTGGCGATATTAAAGGTATAATAGTTAAGTAGAATTGCGAGGATGCAGATGGTGGCGGTGAACATCGTAACGAGGAAGAAGAGATATGGAGTAAATGGGACAGGAGAGCGATTGGGAATCTGCGAGGAGGTTTCAACGGGAAGACGTGAGAAGTGGAAAGAAGGAGAAGAAGAAAGCACAGTGGTAAGAAAAGTGTATAGAGGAAAATAAAACAAAAGAGATGCGAGGAATGATAACAGGGATGGTCGTGGTGAAAGAAAAAATGGGGTTGGATAGAGAGGAGTATTCGTGTGGGAATAAAAAGAGGGGGAGGAGTGGGAGGAGGGACAAGAGTAGGGAGGGGGGGGAAGAGGGAGAGGGAGAAAAAATAGAGGAATATCTGATAGAGAAAAGAAAGAGAAAGGGGGTAGGTGACGCTGCTTTGCTAAAGAGCGTCTGTGGATGAGAATTGGAAGGGAAAGAAAATTGGTCGAGGCTCGGAAAACGCCCCTGGGGCTTTCGGTGGAGGAAGAGGGGGAGGAGTGGGGAGGGAGAGAGGGATGGAGGGAGGTAGAGAGGGAGCAGTTGTGGAACGAGGAAAAATTAAAGGTCATAGGGAAGAGTCAAAGGGGAGTAAGAGAAAATTAAAGGAAATGGCAGCAAAAATGAAAAGAAGAAAACGGGATTTATTTTATTATTTCCTGATCCAATATAAATTTTGCGGTCTAAAAATATATGAATTTTGAGCCTTGACGGATAAAAATACGATGACAGTTTTTACTCTGAAAATGAGATTTTTTTACAAAACCTGAGATTAACTAATTCCGATTGAAATAAACGAGTAGCAGAGGTAGTGCGGTAATTGTCACACCGTGAATGAAAATATTATTTCCTAATATCCATTATGTGGATGAAGCTAAAAGACAGTATGCCCTCTCCTTCATCCACCTCTCCTCCACGACAGAATCAACGTTCCTCGACGTAAATATTTGTTTTATAAATGGACGCATCAGCACCTCGCTGCACATCAAAGACACCAATCACCAACAATACCTCCATTATACCAGCTGCAACCCACACTAAACCAAAAAATCCCGCATTCCCTCGCCCGCCGAGGATATAGGATATGCTCGAATAGTACTTCGCTATCCGAATATTGCACAAAAATTCAGGAGGCATACCTCAACCGAGGCTATCCTCCAGAATTAATACGATACCAAATACACCGCACCATTTCCACCCCCCCCCCCTCCGAACCCAAACCCACCTACTCAGAAGGACACCTGACTCTCACAATAAACTTCCTGCTGGGGTAACACGAAGCCCTGAAAAACATCCTTGCCGCCGCCAACCCCATTCTCACATCCTCACCTACCACTATTCCCAAAACCTCCCATTCCGTCGACCTAGGAATCTCAGCAACTTGTTGTGGCGCAAAGAACTCCCTACAGGTCCAACACCACCTTCCGCAGGGTCTTTCCCATGCGAAAGACCGCAGTGCCTCACTTGCCACATCATAGAGACTTTCTCCTCGTTCACCAGTCCGATAACAGACATTACCTACTGAATGACGTCCCACGGAACCTGCACCTCCAGAAACATAATATACTTATTTAATTGCACACAATGCCCGGCGTTTTATGTGAGTCTCATATTCACACCGCTCATCATCCGTATGAACGTTCATCGGAACAGTGTTGCTCATAAACGCCCCCTTCCCGTGGCCGATCATGCAGTAAGCCACTCCCTACCCTTCAATAGATGCTGTACAGTCAAAACAATCCTCTCCCTAAAGACTCTCCCGTACCACAACTACGCCAATTGGAACTGGCCCACATAGAAATCCTCCGCTCTCTTTTTTAATAACTTTTATATTAACCTCACTCGATATATATATATATATATATATACATACATACATACATATATACATACATACATACATATATATATATATACACACACACACACATACATACATACATACAGGTTCGGTATCCCTTATCCGAAATCCGAAATGCTCTGAAATCCGAAAGTTTTTTTAAGCGCCAGGACGTAATGAGTGGAAGGCTCTGAGAAGGTTCCTCGACGATGCGCAGGTCCCACTGTGCAGCAGACGCTTACAATCGCGCCCCCACTTGCGTGATATGTAAAAATATTTACGTAAGTGCATTAATGTAATATATATGCGTAATTGTCTGCTCAGTGCTTGGAATGAAGTGGAACGCACCGGTATGCCGCTCCGGCTCGTCACACATACCGAAGATACCATTCCATTTCGTCAGACATTTATAAATACCGACCCTTAAACAAGCATTCCGTTTCGTAAAAATTTCCATTCCACTACCAATACAAGTGTTCCGTTTGCAACATTTTCCATTTCAAGCACTGGGTCTGCCTTATTTGGAAATTAGCTCCTGCAAGTAAGGCAACCTCTGGTCATTTTCCTCAATTCTACACCGGAAACAGGGGTGCGCTGTGCCTCACGGCCGCCCATGTGCAAGGCTCTCATAGGAAGTTGATAAGAGTAGCATGAGTGTCTGTCTTTTGTTTCGTCTCGATTCCATGGCAACAACGGCGTCTGTGAGCTGCCTCAAAAGAAAGGGTGCCACGTAAGCAACGTACATATATCGGGGCAACGTACAATGGGGCCCCCCTGTATTCCAAAATCCGAAACCCTTTCGGACCCAAGCATTTCGGATAAGGGATACCGAACCTGTGTATATATATATATAGTGGTTTGTGCCAACTTCATGAAGATAATAAAACCTGTAAGGCGCATATAACTTTTACAAAAGTTCTAAATAAAGTTTAGTAAATCAACATTTTTGAGCAAGAAGGAATTTATTCCACTGAAATTGTTGGAAATTTTGTTCCTCCTTACCAGCCGAACTCACGATCAATAAATAAATTAAATTAAATTTTTCCTTTTAGTGCATAATATAAAAGTTATTTATTTTAAAATGCGATCACGATTTTGCGAACACAAAATATCTCCACTTCATTTATGAGACATTGAAAAAGAAAGGAGGGAAAATGCTACAGTATTAAAAATGAATCGGGTGATTTTGGGCGCAATTGAGGTCTCGAAAACCAATCGCTCGCACTTAAGACCTAGGTTCGACACAATCAGCGCGTGCTTATTAGGGATAGTTAGGGTGGCTGCGAGCAGGAGTTGGGGAAGGGATATCTACATTATGTGCGTGATTCGTGGAGAGGGGGGGTGGGAGAATTGAGAAGGGGGCTTTAAGGGTTGCCGTGGAAATTTGGAAGGGCGCCTGTCTCCAAAGGCGAGTGCGCCTGGCGTTGTAAGTTATCGAATAAAAGTCTATGGGAATGGCAGTTACGACCAGGAAATGAAAGTTAGAAAAGCTTTCATAAGGCGGAGATCAATTTCACGAGAGAATAATAAAGGGTTTTTGGAAAAGGCCAAATGGATACCCTCGAATGGGTTGAAGGATTTCGGAGACCGCGGCGGAATAGGGAAAGGCGTTTGTTTTGCCAGCGAACGTCGTGGGTCCTTCGTTCTTCCACGAGCGTTATAAATCATCATCTCGATATTGGTGGCATTTTTTCCGAATCCTGAACTTAGATATATCGATGGATCTACGAAAGATTGGTTTCCTTTATTGTTCTATTAAAGAAAAATCCTTTCATATTGCTGAGTTATCGAATTTCTACACCGTTGTGAGAACGACGCCAGATTGAAGCTGATATAACTATCGTTGGGTTTAATGACGCCGTCGAAATACCAAAACTCGAATGTCTTGTCGACTACTCGAAGAAGATGTGTCAACTCGTCAGTATTTACACGCGTTAAAGTGACTTTCTCAAATTATAAAAATTTTCATTGTATGAAGTTCGAACTGTCGACCCTTTCTGTGTATTTCAATAAATCTACATCGCTTGTTTTATGTAGCCAAATTGAAATCGAATAAATACAGGACCCTATGGGCATTCACTGGTTGACATGACTTCTAAAAAACCACGAAAAAATTTGCTTATTTACAAAATAAATACTATAACATTAGTGAAAAACTTTAAAAACAGATTAGATTCAGTGATGTAGCGCAGTGTTTCTTAACCTTTTTGGTGCCGCGGACTCCTTACGAAGTAACAGGTTTCTTAGCTTTTGAAATACACAGCGCTACTAAAAATGATGATTTTTACATTCGTCTCTAATGTAGGTTTAAGTGCATCCTCCTGATTTTTAAAGTCATAGAATGTCTTAAAACTAGTCAACAGGTTTATTTTTCGGTACAGGATGTTTCGTTTCCAAGTGACGAAGGAGCTTTGCAGGTTTCATTGCATCATTTGATAATATGTCGCCACAAAGCATACACTGGGATCTTTCACTTTCATTTAGTTTAATGCAACTAAAACCATATTGAATGTATGTCGAACCATATTTTCATTTTTTTGACACTCATCCATCTTCTTTTTCTTAGCTGCACTTGAAGTATCACTAGAAGTATTCGTAAAGATTCTACTAACACATAATGAGCAGACGTCACGGTTTATGCGGGACAGTCCCGGATTTCGACTTCCTGTCCCGCATAGTAAAGTGTCTCGGGTAATGTCCCGCATCGTACATTACGTTCCTGCGTATAAGGTGTCTCAATATGGCTGACACTTTTTGAGTATTCCAAAACCGGAGATATGACCTTATGAGGATTCCAAAACCGGAGATATGAGCAAAAAAATTATATTAACTATTTACATGAAAAAAATGCTCATGCGACATTGTATGTTTCTTTAATGATGTTACAAAAATGTATAACCTTGCGTCGCATATATCTTCTCGGTGGCTTGTAACATCCACTGCGGAGTCCGAGTTGATAAAATTGTCTTCAAGATACGCGTACAAAAATATTCATTGGAACGACTTATAGATGAGCCTAATTTAAAAGAAGTCATAATGTAATAATACGAGACGCACTTTGTCACAAAGTCCGTCCCGTATTGATTTTATAAAGGATAAGGGGCATTTGAGGAAAATTGGCCGAAAAACCGAGAATGGTTATTAAAACGGAGACCTGAGATGAACTGCGAAAACCGGAGTCTCCGGACGAAAACCGGAGAGATGGCAGCCCTATGTCTCAGTCCTATTGGAATATTTCATTTGAGGACTTTCTGCGCGACCAATGATAAGTGCAACTATTAATATAGCTACAATGTGGATTGGTTATATTAATCAATAAACGCTGAAACCTTCTCCTTTGGCAATCAAAATAAAACTGACATCTTGCAATTCCGCTTTTGTTTTGAGACTCGTTAACTGAGTGAAGGTTTAAATGGAAAAATATCAACACTACTTCTATGTAAGGCAATGGTGGGGAATCTTCGGTCCGCGTCAAGACAATGAGATAAAATAACATATATACTGCTACTCGAGTTTCTAATGCTAGTAAGCAAATACTACTTTGTATGCATAGCTAATAAGGACAACGTCTCATTCTTGAGGAAGAGAAAATATGTAAGATAATCTGGTAATGTAATTTACGATAAACTCTGTCTCGCTAAGAACTGTATACTTGAGTTCTTCCTTTCTCCATTAAGGAAGTTTCAGGAATTCATAAGTCAAAACCAAAATTAGACTGGCGGACCTCCTAGGCACGACCCACGGACCCCCGGTTGAGAAAGCGAACCATGGATAAATGGCCTCACGGACAAAGAAAAATGTTAAGAGGGGGATGAAAGAAAATATGCTTGAACTATAGGAGAATATAGGGACACCACCTTTGTTTTCCTCCTATGAATAGAACCAATTGATAATGCTGCTCACTTGGGGAAAAGGCATATGAACTCTGAGTAATTGCTGCGACGAATAAACACGTCCACGACATACGCCTGCGGTCTCTTTATAAAATGCTATACGTAGAGGAGAATCGTTTGCATAAAGCATTTCTATGTTACACTAGGTTTTTAATTAACGTATATGCCACGTAATATAAGTGTCTAGTGTACAAACAACTTTGCCAAAGATATTAATGATGGAAGATCTTGACCAGTGTTATGAGAACGGACTTGGAGTGAGTGAGAGAGTGGAGACTTCACTAGCATCCCTGCATTCAGTCTTAGCATAAACTTTGCTTGTTACCGACTTCGCTGTCCTTTTTATTCCAGTAGTTTGCAATTAGGTGAATTTGAGAGTTACCAAGGCGTTAACAAAAAATTCTTGCTCGTAACTTAAGGAGTGTATTGTGTGCCGTGAGTTAATTAAAGTGTGTTTTAGTGAAATATTTTCCCTTTTATATTAAAATATAAAATATGATGACCTTTATATTTTAAGATGTCTAAGTCAACTCAGCTATGTAGTGCCCTAAAAACGTAAATGTAAACGAGAATGTGAACGTTCCCTTCAAAAGAATGCGAAATTATTGGAAAGTTCTTTCAAACAGGAAGCAGTCTGCCAGCGACCAGTTCTACTTTGTCTTCGGGAGTAAAAAATCGCAGTGAAACTAAAGATGTATGCAAGACTCTGGGTAATGTACAGTGTAGTGATGCACGTAGTTTAATAATAAGTAGCTCTATAATAGTAGTATTCCTCGTGAAAGCGTTGATGTAATGGTAGAGAGCGAAGAAATTTCAGAAGCGAGGTTTTCCTTAGATTTTTATAAATCTGTTTGTCAGTATATCCTTTGTATAAAAGAAAATTTTCTGAAAATATTAATTATCCCAACATTAAAACAATTATTTCGAGCTATGGATCCTATAAACCGAACTGGTCTTCAGTGTAGATTATTATTATGTAAATAACTCCTAAAGGACAAATAATACCTAGATATGAAATTTTTTATTTAACTGCTATAAATTGTGTTCAAATGGAAATTTTTTCCAAGTGAGAATGAAAAAATTAAAAGATCATCATGTGTTTTTTATATATGTAACTTCCTTTAAAAGTGTAATTATGTTTATTTTCCAACTTTTACTGAACGTCAAAATGTTTTCCATTATTCACAAATATAAATATTATATAACATTATCTTTCGTTTCTCCAAATTTTCCTCAATAGAACTGCGTGGTGTCTACTAAAATAATTGTGACAAAGGCCAAGGATTCTAATGAAAATTTCTTTGGTGTTTTTATGCAAATCAAAATCTCCAAATTAGAAAAAAGAAGTTAAAGCGAAATAACGCTCTCAATATCTTAGTCATTACAATTGTTGGGATTTGAAAGGTATTTCATTGCTTTCGGAATCCATTTTCTGAGAGGTTTTTAAAAATACATTAACGATCGATCAATAATACGATTCCTCTAATTGTAAGTCTAGGAAGCTCTGAAGAGAAAGTATTACGGTTTCAGGAGAGAGAGAGAGAGGTCTTGAGATAGAGCAAAATTTTGAAAGCAGATGACTGAGTAAGAGTAGACTCAGCATTTTTGAATTTTAAGAAAACCTTCGAAACCATTTTCTACTTGAGATTATTACAAAACTTAAAGACATTCTCAATCGGTGTCGTCACATTCACTTCTGAAGTGAAATTGGGCTGCTACCATTCTTAATACTATATGCAAATGATTTCACAAATTGCATAAACTAAAATAATAATCGCCTCCGAATTTGTTGAGCTTATAATCTGCAGTAAAAATATTTTTGAATCAATGACTGTTGGGATGCTCAATGACTGTTTTCACAATGATCAACCAGGGACCGAATAAAATCTAAAGTGTGCTATAATAGCGATAGGTCTTTACATTTCAATTCTCTAACTTTTCATTTCCTTCCCTTTCCACTGTCCTTTGAAGGCTTTCTGCTATCTTTTTCTAACGGCCATCTCTGCCACCCGACTTGGGGATCCCTCCTCCTAACCTGAAACTTCTTCATCTCAGTATTCCGCAATTGTCTCCTTCCTACTCGTAGCTCAATCCGAGGGCATCATCTCTTTGAATCTCTTCTCTCACTTTCCGGCGCTAATATATTGATCTGAATTCTTACTTTCAGTAATGAATGGCAGATCCCGAGCCAATGTCCTGCTATATCATATTTCCCTCGGTTGTCTAACGACAAACTCGCAATTATAGTATTTGGCATCGAAATAAAGTACTTCTCTCTGTATAACAGCGCTCAATGTCCTTTATCATTCCTCCATATATTCTCATCCTTCTCAACTTTCTACTACTCAATATGTACTCAAATTGAATCGCTTTTCTCAAACATATGATTGTGCTTAATCGCTCTTTTGACGAGTGTACGACAAAAGAGCAAGTCTCGAAAGAGCAAGTGGACAAAAGAGCAAGTGTACATAAGAGGAAGTGGACAAAAGAGCAAGTGCCCAAAAGAGCAAGTGGACAAAAGAGCAAGTAGGGGAAAGTGTAAATGTAAATTGACTGAAGGAAAGCTAAGATTTCTAAGACAATTACGGATATTTCCTAAGGAATGTCTTAGGAAACTCATTGTCAGTCGACTTTGATATAAATCAACTAAGGATTTTATAGCAGTTACGAATATGCAAATAAAATAAAAAATGGAGGGGGGTGGAAAAGGAAGGGAGGGGGGCGTAAGAATTTCTAAGGAAACACAGTCGACTATGACATCAATCAACTAAGGATTTTATAGCAATTACGAATATGCAACAAAAAATGAAAATATAGGGGGTAGAAGGAGGGGGAAAGGATGGGGGCATAAGAATTCCTAAGGAAACACAGTTGACTATGATATCAATCAACTAGGGATGTTATAACAATATCATAGTCGACTGTGTTTCCTTAGGAATTCCTATGCCCCCCATCCCTCCCCCCTCCTTCTACCCCCCTCTATTTTCATTTTTTGTTGCACATTCGTAATTGCTATAAAATCCTTAGTTGATTGATGTCATAGTCGACTAAGTTTTCTTAGGAATTCCTTAGGAAATATCCGTAATTGTTTTAGAAATCTCTGTTACGTCCTCCTTCAATCAATTTACATTTACAGTTTTGTCTACTTGCTCCTTTGTCCATTTGCTTTTATGTCTACTTGCTCTTTTGTCCCTCGCTCTTATATCGCTTGCTCTTATGTCAACTTGCTTTTTTGTCTGGCACCGCTTTTGACAGCCTTTTCCTCTGTTTGTTTAATTTCAATTTTGCTGACATTTTTTTCTGCATTTTTTTTTGCTTTTTTAACTAATTATTTATCGATAAATCTATTTTACTAGGCCGAATGGCGGATGTTTTTAGATTAAACTAAATCAAATAATTAAAATAAAACGTCATTTCTCCATGGAGCATTTGGCGAAAGCTATCTGCAGTGGCATTCTCAAAAAATAATACGATGACACAGACATTCAAAACACAGTAATACATAGATTATCGAAGTAGATCCGCTCCATGACGCCACTTCAACATCAGAAACTTAGTTAATAGAGGTATACAGAACGCGAGATACATAGGGGTGTGTTCCAGTACTTCAGAGTGTGGGAGATACAGTGAAATAGCATTAAGTACTCATAAATATAATATCAAATATACCTAAAAGCATGAAAAATTATTTATGCTATAAAAATACATTAAATTAGGTAATAAATAAATAGGTCCTACTGAAGTCGTTCTCATCCGAATTGGCATTTGGCGGCTGGAGTGTGGAGGAGGAACCATACGGTGAGAAGGTAAATTAGTGTCATTCGTAGCTATCCATTATATGCCGTCGACTTTCTGGGTACACTTTTCTTAAGCAATTTTTTACGACGTTAGGGTTAATAAAATTATACTCTTTTTAATTACTTTGTACAAAGCCCCTGATGTTTTTGTTTAATTTTTCGGTTTTTTGCAATAATAATTTCAGATTTGTTATAAAAGAACTTCGTTTCTACAGCAGTCGTTAACCGAGGCATTGCTGTAAACAATTATCTGATACGGATTATAAAAATTACTAGCGTAATTGCCCGTCAATATGACGGGATATCTTTAGTTATAATAACATTAAAATAGTTGCCTCCCTCCCCCCTCTCTCTCCTCCTCCTCCCTTCCCTTCCACCCTCTCTCTTCCACGCTCTCCCTTCCACCCTCTCTTTCCTTTCTCCACTCCCTCCATCTTTCTACATCTCCCTCCCTTCCCCTTCTCCCCTCCCTCCATCTTTCTACCTCTCCCTCCCCTCTCTCCCTCCCCCTCACTCCCTCTCTCTCCCTCCCCCTCACTCCCTCTCTCTCCCTCCCTATCTCGTATTAAAAACATTCAAAGCACGCTTACACCCATAAGGATTGATACAACAATAGGATTTTGAGGTCGAACAATATAATTGGTAGCCAAGGCAACATTCCGTTAAAATGACAATATTTCCACAAAATATGTGAATTAAACGTATAACATGAGCGATTTCAAATTGAATGCGGAAAAATATGAACAGAATAAGAAAATTTGTAATTTTTTTTCAAAATGATTCAAATCCGAAGATCGTAGGTTAATTCCTTCTAATTTTAATTTCCAAAACAACCAAAGCCTGCACGCCAAAAGATGGATTTTTACATGTTACCTTAAGGAAAATGGAAATGCCTTCCTCGGAGTCGAATTCAGGACTTTTTTGTAGATTTATTTTCGTCATTACTTTAAAATATGTTAATCAAGCATCCTTGCCAAATTTCAATCTTCTACCTATTCGGGAAGTTTGTTAAAACGCTCTATATCGGCCATCGTGAAAGCGTGACCAACCAACCAACAGACCTGGGCTATTATAATATAAATAATTATATTTAAAATTGTTTTTCTGAATTAAATGAATTTGTTCACTTCTTTTACTTAAATTAGAGTAGGACTACAGTCCTCAAGAAAAGTTACCTTTGGATATGTGCTTGAAAAATTAATAGTTTACATTTTACTTATCATTTGAGATAGAATGTCCGCAATAAATAAACATGTTGGACATGATGAAAAACTCCACTTCAGAAGTTAGTCCTCGTCTGTTATAGACTGTAATGCGAACAAATGAACGAAGAACTAACACAGTAGCAATTTCAGACCGCGCCCGTCGAGAGGAGGATCCCCATGTGTCTATCTGGGTGTCGCGGAATTTGGAAGTCAGATTTCGCTCAACGAAATCGCATTTAATTTTAGAATCAATGGTTAGAGTTGGACTTAATTAGGATGTGGCAAAACCTGAAACGCACGCGTTTATCGGCGCCGCACAAAAATGATACGAAAGAAGAAATCAGCCACCTGTTGTTAAAAGCTTAGAACCAATTCATTACATTTCGGACATACATTGTTCGTATTTATTGCTCTGTGCTCGACTGAAGAGAGAATTGGAAAAACGAAAGTAGCCCCAGGGGGGATGGAGGGGTGGAAGGGGATGGCAAGGGAGGGGGAGGAGAGAAGAAGAAGGGGGAGAGGGGAAGAGGAAGGGGGGATGGAGGGGTGGAAGGGGATGGCAAGGGAGGGGGAGGAGAGAAGAAGAAGGGGGAGAGGGGAAGAGGAAGGGGCTCGCAATTATTCGGCCACGTCCGAAATTCAATGAGCACCGGTGCATTGTGGGTAACCGTTAACGTGATTCAAATACAAACGCACTCACTTGGACTTGATTACGCTTATTTCACTCTCTCTTTTTCTCTCTTTCTCTCCATCTCTCTCCCTCTCAATACAAATCGCAACTTTGGGCGAAACCGTCCCGATGATCAATTGACACACTGATGGGGCGATTGTACAAATGAACGAAGATATATTTTTGCGCGCTTAGCATGTTAAACGCACCACCGCTACTTTTATATTACGCCAATACATTTCGAATTAAACCGTAAAAAATAGCATCGGAAAAACTTCCCTGCAAATTAAAGATTGGCACTTCGAAGAATCTTATATCGACTATCTCGGAAACATAATTCTCCTCCGATTTATAATTATATTTGATTTACACTCGATTAAAATAAAAATAAAATAGTACGGCTTTTTCTTTTATAAAGTTAGAATTAAGGCAAATAAGTTGAGAAGTTTTGTTGGAACATATTTGATTACCTTTCCGGTTATTGGGTCGCTTTTCATGGGAATGATTAATATTCGATTTTCGGATAGTATCTGATGGCAGCCAATTATGCGATAAATCAAGAGTTAGCGTTTTAGCGAGATAGCTTTATAGGATGGCTGACTGATTCGTATTTCAGCAAATTATGCTGAATGAGTGGCGTACGGTTGGATGTTAAAAGGTTATCCCAAAAGCTTATAATGCCGATAATTTCAATGATAACAATGACACTACCGAATTTATTATATATTAATCATAATTTGAAATGGGCACTATAACTGCTCAATGAATGATGCGTTGAAGATAGAAGGCAATTGTTAGAAAATGCATGATAATTGATAATGAGTTAATTTTAAACTTACCAAAAATATTGTTGAAGACGAAGTATTTAGCAATGAGAAGTGGCTTAGCAGAAGAAGAAATTGTTTCGCGATAAATTTAGACTGAACCATTTGCATCTACTTATTGTTAGTGTATGTAGCAACGAGGTCATCACATAGACGACTAAAGCAACATGTAGCCTAATGAGCTGTGGAAAACGCATTAAAGAATTTAAATTATGACCTAATGATATTCCATTTATTCTTACTGAATCATCACAGAAGATGTAAATGTTGCGCATTTTTATTTCGATAAAAAACCGAAAGGAATATTAATGTTAAATTTCACTCTTTAAAAGTATCCGGATGTAACATAGTCATTAAAAGTATAAACATTTTATTTTTTTAGTGAGCATTAAACACTTAAACAGCCCGATGTAATAATAATTCTAAATAAAGATTGCAATAAATTCTTCTAATTTTAACATTTATCTGCTCCCGAAAGCCTCCCCGAAAAGTAAAAATTGCGCTAAAAATACAAACGTCAAATCCCGTTTAGTACAAATTTTGAATGCTTCGTTAAAAAAAATGTATTTTTGGAAAATAGCATGGGCGGAATGGAAATTATAAGAACCTGAGGAGGGAAAAGAGAAACAGAGAAGATTACAATAGTTGGTCCATTTCTTCGTGTTTATATGAATACGTACGTATATTCTCTCTCTCTCCTTTTGTTTTTTTTTCTTTTCTTTAGTTTCAAGTTTTGTTTTCTTCCAATGTTTGTATGTTATTATAATTTGTTATTCTCATTTGTAATTACTAAGGTAGGGTTAAATGTAAGAAGGGACTGTATAGTCTCAATTTCGCCTTCACTAAAGTCGTCTGTCTGTCTGTCTCTCTCTCTCTCCACACGCACGCACACGCATTCTCATTCTCACACACTCTCACTATCTCTCACTCTCACACTCACTCACACACACGCACGCACACACGCGCACACTCTCACTCTCATTCCTATTCTCTCTCTCACGCTCTCTCACTCACACACACACATACACTTTTCAAGACTGGAAGAGGGTGGATGGCGAATTAAGGCGGGAGATGAGAACGGAATAAGAAATGAGTAAGGTAATTGAAGGTTTAAGAACCTTTTAGACAATCAACTGCTCTGGTCCGTTTGGGAGGAGAAGAAACGTTTTGAATACTGGAACGGATAGAAAACACGGAAGGAATACAATTAAGCAGAGGGAAGCCGATTTGAAAGAGGAAAATTAGGCACGCCTGCAATGCTCGAATGGCAAATGAATCCGCTGTTATCATCAGCCGAGTAAGTTAAGAATAGCTGTATCAAGCCTTCCTCTGCTAGTGGAAAATTCTTATTCTTGCTTGAGAAAATGGATAATGAAAGTATTTTAAATCTATTCGTTACTTATGCGAAACTTAAAAAGCCTTCCAAGAAATAATAATATTTCTTTATGTAAAGTTAAACGAGGTGTTTTAATGAATGTTGTATGTAATTTACTAAAATTTATTTCGTTGATTTAAAATACATTCTACTATACGCTTTAAAAAATTGGAAGGTTTTCATTTCGACAGATATTCGATCGAGAGTAAAGATAAAGCAATGACTGAGTATCAGAATTTCAGCTTTAGAACATAAGGCCTGATCATTCTCAAAAGGAGTCATTTAGGTTCCATGTTAGTCACATGTTACCCAAAACATCGAGTTGGTCTCGCACACCAATTGTACTCAATTCATTGGGAAAAAAACGAACATGAAATAACGCGTCTTCTGCTTTCGTTTTATGTACACCGATCTCGAGATAATGACGAGCTCTTACCTTTATCGTTAGCTAAAAACACGAGAAATGAATGATTCTTGTTATTAACAGCATCTAGAGAGGTAGAGAGAGAACTTTGGCATTGGCGTTGTTACGGGGAAGTTCCTCGAGAAGATCTTAAAAGGGAAGAGAGGGAACACAATTCTGGAAAAACGATAATTTTTTCTGACGTTACTGAGGCGTAGAAGAAAAAGTGAGTGGACAAGTAATGCAGGATAATTGGGAGTAATGGGACGAGATGGGAAGAAGATATATATATAATTCATTAAAGAAAAGGAAAGGTAATAATAAATGTGGCAACAAGGTGTTGGAGGAAGCCAAGTGGACACTTACCTAGATTGGAGAGTCGCTGGGGGTGCTGAAGACAAACCAAAAACACAAAAACAACACAAATATGGAGATTTTGGGCTGACGCCCTTCTTCAGCGACGGAGAGACATGTTTTTGTGTTTTTCGTGTGTCTTCAGCACCTCCAGCGGCTGTCCAATTTAGGTAAATGTCCACTGGGCTTCCTCAACACCTTGTTGCCACCTATGTTATTACCTTTCCGTTTCTTTAAGCATACACACACGAGCGGGCGGAAAAGAAAGGGAGAGGCGGAATGGGAAAGAGAGAGGGAGGAGGAAAGGGATGCGAATTTCAGGGAAAAAAGATGTTGAGCCTCGTAGATAAGGAAACAGTTGAGAGAGAGAGTTTTAAAAACGCTAAAATAAAATATGGCTTTTTCGGCACACTTAATTTATCGATAATCGTATTCAATGATATAAACTGGAACACTGTTTATTTTGTTCTCGTTGCATTAAGATAATTAGTTTTGCTATAAAATCAACAACTTAATGTCATTATTTAGTGGCGTAGCTAGAATTTCGAAGATCCTGGGGCGAAAAGTTTTGAAGGCCTTCACATCCAATCTCTTGCGCCCACCTCCCTCCCTCCCTCCCTCCCACTCCCACCCTCTCCCCTTCCTCCCCATCCATACCCTATCTCTCCATCTCCCCCTCACTGAAAGCCCCCGGGATTCGCCCCGGTTACTCTGGCGATAGCTACGCCACTCTTATTAGTCCACTAAAATGCAAACTTCTGTTTAACATTATATTTTACTTGATTTATTTAAACCATCTTTGCCGTAATTTAGGATTTATTTCTTAAAGGTAAGTTCGTATGTGCATGGAATAAAACACATCTTTTTCTTTTGTAGATGTATAGAAAAGCGGAGCTTTTGATATAATGCTAACTAAAATAATTCAAAACAAAGTTTATTCTCCACGATAAATGATGTCAACCACTCGATGTGGCTCATACAAAGTTCTTTTATTGCTAGGGCTACTAAATCACATTTATATAAGTCAATAGATTAAGATTTATAATTTCGCATTTTTAATTGTCTGAGATTGGATAAAACGTAAAATATTTTAAACATTTTAAAGGTAGGAAAATAAATCTGAGACTATCCTAAAAATAGAATAAAATATACTAATAAAATTAACAAAGTTTTAATCGGTTATATTTGTTTAAATTTCAATTCTCACCACAGCAACGAAGTTACGCCTTAGAATAACCTATTTAGCTGCGAAATTAGGTAATTGGCCGTAAGCCCGGAAAACTGTTACCAGCAGCCCCTCAAAACGCCTTTTCTTATTCTTTCCTAACACGATCAAAAATAACAAAAAACTTACGATTCCCGTCGGAAACTTTCGCGTTTTACGTCTCGACTAATTCTGTTTCTCTGTCCAGAAGGCAAGCGCTGTAGCTAACTCGATTAAAACAAAATATATGGTGATGCTGGGCGGCTTCAGCTGGCATTCGCATGAGAGGAGAAATAAAGAGCCCTCGCCCGAGGGAAGAAATTGGGCAAGAGGGAGAGGGGATAAGGAAGGAAGAGGGAAGGAAGGGGGTGTAAGGGGGAGGGAGGGAGGGAGGGAGGGAAGAAAGGGTAGAGGAGGTCTGCGGCGGAAAAGGGGAGGCGATTAAACCTCTCGGGAACACAAGTACGACGGTAAACCGCAGCGCAAGGGCAGAACAGAGTACAGAGGGCAGTGTCTCTGTGTACTGATGATTGGATGTACACACGCGCGGCCGAGAGGAGCGTTAGCAACTCGGATGCAGCTTTTGTTTGTAAGGTGGCTACCGCAATGTAAGTCCCTCTAAACAGCACATGGCGGAAGTGGATGTACAGCTCTGATGGGAAGCAACCAAACTGCAATAACTTCATTAGCATTAGCGTCACGCTGCGACGAGTGGGATTACTTAAAATAAGTTCCATATTTGATGATATCGGGTGTCGTGCATTCTTTGGCGAATATATGACATACCTGTCAGCAAGACTATGGAAAATGAATATGTTCTCCCAGAAAGTTTCACAGCCGTGGAGCCTAATTACTTCTTAATATAATATAGATTTTATTTTTTAAAATGCAATTTGACAGATCAGAAAGTGATTATGAACGCTTACCTATGAGTAACATTCGTTCTAAATATACGTCTCATCTTTATTTGTACTCACAATCAGTAGTTATAGTGCATATTTAGCGTTGCTTTTCACTTTCGTTGATAACTATATTTTAGAAAAATACGTGTATCGTGATAACATTTCCTTAGCGTTAAACGCACATATAATCGTAAGACGTGGTAACATACCATTCTTTTGACCAAAACGGTTATCAGTATTAGTTCGCTCAAACTAGACGGCTTCTATGCTCTGGTTCATTACGGCGAATGTCGATATTATTGCTTCACTTGGCGATTATTTATTTAGATAAGGACAAAGTCGAAAGCATTGATATTCCTATGATTTCAGATGCACATATATTTTACATAAACGAAAATATAGTAAGCTATCACTTCCTGGACTTATTTTATCTAAAAGTCATTAAAAATTAAAGGCGCGATGGTAGTTTGCCATACATATTTTATCTCTTACTAGCTGAAAGTACCCGACGATGCCCGGGTTATGCCAGACGTCTTTGGCGAATAAAATTATGTATTATATGATAATACATAATTCTCCCTTTGCGCACCTCAAAATGTGTATTTCCGTTGAAATCTCGATTTCGAATTTTTTCATGAAAACAACACTTTCTCTATACTACGTATATTGGAGAAAGTAAAAACTAATTCTGAGATATCTCTGATACCTATGAATTGGGCAGGGAGAGTCCATGGAGGTCCGGAGAGAACGTGAGCATACGTGAGAGTAATAGGATTTCGAGTTTAACAATGTAATCGGTTGGCAAGGCAACTTCACGTTAAAAACGCTAAATGTTGTCAAAATATGATACTAAAACGTTAAATTCGAAAGCGATAAAAGACGATAAGAATAAGAAACTACATTTATTTTTCTGTAATACAGTCCGAAAGTCGTAGGTCAAATATGCGAATATTAATAAGCAAAATAAAATAAGGTTGCAGGTCGAAATATCGATTTTTCCATGTTATCTTATGAGGAATGGAAATCATTCTCGGGAATCGAACCCGGATCGATTTTGGAATTTTATTTTCGTAAGAACCGAACATTCCTACCAAATGTCAATCTTCTAGCTACTCGGAAATTTTGTTAAAAATAGCATTACAGGTTTCCGATTTTCCACTGTCGTAAATGTAAATGTAAACCCCCTTCTCCTTTGCGTGCTGTTTCTTCGTTTCTACCATGTAGTACATATTGGATTTACATTAATTTCAAGGGAATATGGGTTTAAATGAATATAAGTATTTTATACGGAATATACAATTGCTCTCTAATAATAAATTAACAATAATAATTTATTTAAATGATACTAATTTTAACACTTCATTATAAACTACATTTTTAATTATTTGATTCTCCGCTCTATTATCACTTCCAGTAACTTGTATTTTCACACCTTGACGTGACTTTGCTCTGGATATAGCTACATAAAGTTGACCATGTCCAAAAATTGGTCTATTTTGGTTTATATACTTATAAACCGACTTTTTCTAAACTTTCTCCCTGGGCTTTATTAATTGTCATAGCAAATGCTAGACGAACAGGGAGCTGAGTTCTGTGCAAAATGAATGGTAGTTCTGGATCGTATTTTGTAGATAATTTTATTCGAGGAATAGAAACAATTTCTCCTTTGTGGTCTCCTGTTAATATCTCACAGTAAAGAATCCGTTTCTCTATTCTACGAAAAATAAGCCGGCTGCCATTACAAAGTCCATCTTTAATACAAATATTTCTAAGTAATATAACTACTGCACCGATCTTTAGTTTCAGTTGTTGAGGAGGGAATCCAGTTGGAATTAAAGTTGCTAAATAGTCAGGCTGGTATTGAATCATTGTATTGTCCGTACTGTCACTATCTGCAGAAGTCGCGGCATCAAAACCGTCACAAATTATTTCAAGTGTAGGAATTTCTGTAATCATTCTAAATAAATGCTATTACCATTAACTAGTTACAATGTCATTATTTATTTTTCAAGATAAATAAATTATTATTAGCAGGAAAAGTAAAATTATATTACAATTTCATAACTCATAATAAGAATTTTTAAATATCTATTTAGAGAGAGAGAGACACGCACAGGCAAGTCGCTCTCGTCTAAAGGGGACTTTAGTGCATATACACTGAAATTATCGGGGACAACAATATCCGTAACCATGGAATCTTAGTATTGAAATGTTAATAAAATTACAAAATCTCGAGTATAAATTCAAAATATGAGAGAATACGCATGAGATTGAGTATTCGACGATAAGAATAAGAATCCTCATTCATTTTGGCGTGTTTTAGCTTATAATTCGTATCGATAACTTAATTTTAAGATATTTTAAAAAGTAAAAGAATGAAAGCCTTCAAACCAAAAATGTGATATTTACGTGTTATCTTATGGGAAACGACATTCATCCTGTGAGAGTGAAACTCATGACATCATTCAAAATTTTTTTAGTTATAACGTAGAGATTCGTTAAAACTGAAATCCCGAGAAATTTCAGACACCTCAGTAAATTTTTATTATTCGCAAAATTAGAGCGTACGCAGCATGATGATGATGACCATTACGTTTTATAATATAGAGAGATATATAGGTACTTATATTAGGGCAAGTAGAAAAGTAAACTGAGATGTGGATCGGAATGAGATGTCGCCCAGTGGGTACTTATCATTTTAAGTGCGGCTTTTGTATCGGAAGTAGCTTCCAGTTAAAAAACAACTTCAACCAAAAAGAAAAACACAAATTTTTTTCCCCAAACGAGCACGTAACATCATAGTCTATCTTCTAATCAAAATCGAATTTGCGTAACTTATGCAATCTTTACAAACCCTTCGGGTCGATTTTGACTGAATTTATCGATGTAAAGAATATTTTCTCATCGCAGAAAAATAAAATGTTCCACAAGTCAGATTTTTATTCATTTTCGACCATCTTTCGCGTTTTTATCGCTATTACCATCTCAATTAGAATTGCAGCATTTCCCGACACCAATTCTCTCTCTTTCCATTCAGCCGTACCCTCTCTCACGTTTTTCCCATATGATCCCACCCTCTATCTTTCTCTCTCTCTCTCTATTTCTCTCTCTCTCTTCATTCCATTTGCGTCAATCTC
The DNA here is from genome assembly GCA_036926305.1 of Uropetala carovei. Lineage (NCBI taxonomy): Eukaryota > Metazoa > Arthropoda > Insecta > Odonata > Petaluridae > Uropetala > Uropetala carovei. The sequence goes on from JAXCHB010000374.1 coordinate 254,391, forward strand.
CTCACTTCTGCCGTCATTCTTTATTTCCACTCCATTCGCTCAGGAAAAAATGAAAATTTTCCTTCGTCCTCTTTTATAACACCCTAATCCTTTTGCATTACCTCACGTTCCTTCCCTTTCTCTCTTCATATCTCTCTCTCTCTCTGCGCATTCTTTTTCATATCTCTTGTTATGTTCCTTCCCCTTTCTTTCTCACGCACCCTCCAGCATTAATGTCTCTTCAAAGTACCTTCTCCACCCTTTCCTCACCCATCGTCCCACCCCACCCCACCCTGCCGCTTATCCACTCTTCATCCTCTCCGCCTTCCACCCCCGTCCACCTCCAGGAGATATTCCGTTCACTTACACACTCTAGCACTGGAAGAGGGAGGAAGGTGGTCGGCTCGGGGGATATCCCGGTAATGACGACATTATCCTACTCACTGCGAAATGCGCCGTTGGGACACTTGGATTCTTCCTTTTTTTCTTCTCCTCTCCCTTGTGAGAGGCAGACATCACGGAGAGCAAAAGGACGGCTTAAGTAAAAAAAGGCCGTCGCGGCGAATCGAACTCCATACCTCCAAATTACGACCTGCGAAGTTAACGACGTAATCTGCCATCTGCAGCCCTTTCTTAGCGCATTTAATTTGCTTATGAACGAACGTTATCCGTACCAAATTTTTTCAAATAATATAAAAAGTGAGCGTGTGAGGTATGTTTTTCGCTTCAACGCCACTTTTTTGCATGCTGCATATTTTATTGGATCGTTTCGTTATTTTCGATAAATTTCGTTTTGTAGTAAAATGCTTATATGGAAATGTATTTTTGTTGGCTATTTCCCCACAAAATATTGAATCAAGCTATATAACGCGTAGAGTTTTTTAACAATTTATTTATCTTTTTGGTCAATATTTTTAAACGGTAGCTTTCAATCATAATGATTGTTCGCTTCAGAAGATTCGAGTATATCCTTTTTATATGTCTGTCTCCAAGAAAGGTTTCTCCGCGATCATGTTTTTCATCCTGCAAAGTACTCATTACAGTAAGAAGTATCGTTTAATGCTCACGCACACGGTTTTATATCACCATTGGGAACCAAAATACATACACCCGGGTGCACTCCAAAATTATATTTTTAATGACGCTTACAACTGCAACGATTTAGTGTTTTGTTTTATTTGATGAATCAATTGGAAGTTGTTTATAGAGTTTTGGCAGTCATGACGAACACTCATTGATTTAAAGCTTTGTTGGCTAATGAAATAATTTTAATCAACTATTCGGTTCTACTTCATAAATCAATGTTGTTCATAGTTTCGCTGAGGTTTTGTTTTAATTTCTTTTTAAATTTACCTATAAATTTGAGTGTATATGTACAATAAATGAGGTAGATTAATTTGGCTGCGATATTTCATTCAGATAAGTTATTTACACATATTGCGTATTTTAAGCAAAAAGAATTATGGGTACTGGTCGGTTATACGCCCACACGGTACATACAAAAGAAACAAAGGTAAAATAGAATAATGGATGAGTTAACAAACTTTAATTCCCGTAAGCTTGTCCATGTTGCGGTTTTTTAAGTTTCATCGTTCTCCCACATTGAAAGGATATATTGACGAGCCTTCGGCTCGCTTTGTTGTAATGGGTAGTCGTCTCCGGGCGCTACCGCGCCCTTCGCCTCGCTCGGAACCAAAGAAACCCTCCACGTTGTCCGGAGATTGGGTTTGTAAATGTCGAGACCGGACAATCAGATTATTATTATTTATTTTATGGGGGCTCCGCCAAGAGGGGGGGGGGGGGGGGACGCAAGTACAGTAGTGCCGTTTGTTTTTCGTCATTTTGTTTGCATTTTGTAGTAGGGGGTTACCCATGTAAAGAAGTGTCCAAACATCTTGACGACATTCCTTTCATTAGAATTGGATTCAAAAGGTAAATCCTTTATTATTAGAAATGGTAACTATTAATAAAACTAATAAATAATTGCGTTTCATTAGCAACTATAAATAAAATTGTAATTAAGTGCCTGTGGGCGTATAACCGACCAGTACCGAATTATGTATACTTTATCATATGAAGTTTTGGTAATACTGTATTTTATTTTGTCCAATTGATTAGATATTTCAGTAAAAAATTATATTGATTTTTGTCAATCCATCATGCGCTAGGATACCTAAAAATTTCGATATCACCTTTTCATTTCCTCCATCCTTCGCTCAAATTCTCTCGCCCGCACTTCCTAATTAAAGATTTCTCACTCCATTGTTCCTCCACTTCCCTGCTCATCCATACCGATCGTGCAGATATTCTTCTTGCCAGATTCCTTCTCTCTCTCCCCCCTCTTCCATTCTCCCCCTCCCAGCCCCCTCCCCCTCTCTCAGCTCCCCCTCCCTTTCTCCCCAATTCCTTCCCTCTTCTTCCCCTCCTCCCCTTGTCTCATTCTCCTCCTCCAACACACTGATCTCTTTTTCTTTCCCGCGCAATGCAAACCCTTCCTCGAGGACACGTAAGATGAATTGGGACGCGTTGTCAGCACTCTTTGAGTGTATTTGGGGTATACTCTCTATCTCTCTTCCCTCTCTTATTCACCCTGTCTCTCTCACACTCAGGCTCCGTATACCTCCCCCCTCCTCCCTCCCTCCGCCATCCCTCTCTCCCCCTCCCCTTTCCTCCACCCACTCCCCTTTATATATCTCGCGAGAGATTGATCTGATAGCAGCGGCTCAAATCCTCACCAGGAGAGAAGAGGATTTGAGAGAAATGCTTCCTTTCCGAACCGCCCTCGCCGCGGAATCCTTGGAGAAAGCTCGCGTTATTTCCACACACTCTCTTTTTATAGAAACTTTTTCTTAAAAAAGACATTCGCAATTGACTGCTTGTCATGGAATCCGGATAATTATATAAAAGATGCGAATAGGTTTTTCTATGAACCTTCGATACGCACACTCACACATAGATGAGATAGATGAAAACATTAAGAGAGTGCTATCGCTGTTCTTTGAGTAACTTAAAATGAAATATTTCAGCTGTTGTTGGATTTAGTTGGATCCCAATGAATTCATCTAGTTTATATATTGCAAATGTATTGTAAAACTGAAAATGTGGGGGATAACGTATATTTGAGAAATGGAGAAGCGTTTTTCAGATAGATTCCACAGCTGAGAGGTCCAGTCAGAGAGGGAGATATGCCACATGCCTACGAAATTTGATGTTTTTGCAGGTCTACTACGTCCTGACATTTATCTATTTGTGTGTCAGCTATTATGGCCGTGGCATATCTTCTTTTACCATGATACCGCTAAAAAAAATAGTATTGGATATGTACTGTTGATGGTTTCAATGAGAGAGGGAGCTATGCCACACTTTCAACTGACAGGCGCTAGAGTGCGCAGTAATAGTCAGCTGTATGTATTTTATTTGTATTACCTTCTAGTCCATACAGGCCACATTGATGAAATCGAACAACATTTTCTTGTGCCAGGCCACACTTTTTTACCCAGTGATAGAAACTTTGGGCTGATAGAGAAAAAAGCCAGGAAAACAAATTGTATTTACACTCCAGAGCAGTAGTGTGAACTGATTAGCAAAACACGAGTGAAAAACCCATTCACTGTCATGCGTATGAAAACAGGACTTTAAAACCATAAATACACTATCTGAACTTTTACTCAAAAACAGAAAATAGGTGTCAGCCAGAGGCGGATCCACGGGGAGGGGGGAGGGGGGTGTCGCCCCCTCCCCACTGGGTGCTTTCTTAAATTCATTCCGCGCAAAAATCCTCAATTATACGTCGCATATTAGGTCTGTATAGCAAGTGAAAGAAGGATTCTAATAGGGGTAGGGATTTTCAAAATATAGGGCAGTCGGCAGGGGCAAATTCGATAGGTGGAGAAGCGATCGCTCCTTCCCCCTTGAGAAGTTTCTGGATCCGCCCCTCGTGTCAGCTGCAAATTAGATAGATATTTGCTTTGAAAGTGGACAAAATTATACCAGGACTTTTGCTTTCAAGTATAGCTATTCTGAGTTGGAGAACTGGCAGGAGATAAAAGTTTTCAGAAAACAGTCAGAAAGACAGCGAAAAAACAAAATTGCACCAACAAAGGCTGCTTTGGACAACTTCTTGCAAAACTTGGTTGTTTTATATCCAAAAGGGAGATGAATCACCCCAAATAAATTTCAAGATATAATGTCATTATTTCCCTATGTGCCAGCTATCTATCACCCAGTTTTCAGAGCACTTCAAGCAGACAATCAAGATGATGATGAGGATATTGAACTTATTTAAAGAACTAAGTTTCAACTAATGGAATAAAATGTGATAGTTGTTCAACACTACCTGTAATGTAAATTAACAATGTACTGTGTTAATTAGTATAAGATTATGTATTGTTTAAGTTGCGTCAATCAATGTTATCTTGGTCTTTCTTAAATTTCATATGAAGTAAAAAGAAGGAAAAATATAATTCAATTCTTTTTCAGTGTACATTAATAACCATTTCATTTAAACTGTAAAGCTAGCAAAAATATCAGTTGTTTAATGGTATTTCGAAATTTTATTTTATTATTTTACATAGGTATATATCAAGAATTATGGAAGAAAAAATATTTTTCCAAGTTCTTTTTTCTTCCCTTAAACAAAAACAGAAATGATCAGAATGAGTTTATATGACATTTTCTTATAAATTTGCATTTTGCTCATTTTCTCCATTTCACACTTTTGTGGCATATCTCCGTCTCTGACTGGGCCCCTCAGTTGTATTTATATCTTGAATGCCCCAATAAAATCTTTTTATTCTTATATATAGTATATATATAGTAACATTACATACTTTGAGTAAAGAAATGTATGTTAAATTTCCCGCCGACTGGAACGTCGTGAAGATGACGCCCCAGTCAGCCTAACAGACAACTCCCGTAGTGCAGTCTGGAGCCCAGCTGCATTGTGGGAGGTAAAAATGGGTATTCGTGTGTGCAAAGAGGTCATTATTCTCAGAACTGCATTCCCATATAACATTCTCAGGAGGCATTCCTAGTTAGTCCCAATATTATATTCCCAGAGAGAGAGAGAACAGAGAACTCTCGGATGACACACTTGTGTATGGAGAAATCAACACAATACACGATCAGGAGAATTTGCAAAAGGACCTTCAGGCTATCACGAAATGGTGTAAAGATTGGCAACTCGATCTGAATATAAAGAAATGCGCCGCAATGAACTTCACGCGCTCCACGAATTTCAACCGTTACCCGTACCAAATATCCGAACTAAAGCTAAAATACGTCAATAGCTACAAATACCTAGGAGTAATTCTCAGTAGCAATTTGTCTAGTAGAGAGCATATCAAATCCGTTATAGCATCGACAAACAGAATTCAAGGGCTTTCCTCTAGAGTCCTGCGGGGATGCCCCTCGAATGTGAAGGAAATCGCATACTTTTCCCTAATACGACCCATCGTGGAATACTGTTGCGCCGTCTGGGACCCTTTCGAGGAGGGCCTAACTAGAGAGCTCGAAATGGTTCAGCGTAGAGCGGCTAGATTTGTAAAAGGAGAATATCGGTATGATGCGAGTGTATCAGAGTTATTGAGAGATCTGAAATGGCAGACGTTGAAGAGTAGAAAAATTGAATACAAGAGGAAACTATTTGAAAAATTTGAAAGTTCCGAATTCGTTGAAGACGTACGCGGCATAGTCGTCCCCATCGGTGTTAGTGAACGTAATGTTAGATCACAGTGCAGGAGAAAATATCTCGAAATTACCGCTAGAACAGAGAAATACTACCGATCCTTTTTCCCAGACGCGATAAGACAATCCAACAGAGGAATTAGATAGACTTCACTTGGTGTTGTGACACCCCCTGCCAAACGCTTCTAGCGGCTTGCAGGGTATTTATGTAAATGTAAATGTAAAGTGAAAGTTAGTGAGTCAATCGTTCGTCAAGCAACCGTGGGTCGGAAAGCATCCTCGAGAGAGGCAACCAGAAGCTGACCCGAGAAGTGAGACAAGCATCGGCACCAGCAGGAAAATAAGCAACACTAATCCTTCAGGGTCTAAAGGCCCATCGATTGGCAACCCTCAGCGCTGCCCGGCTCTACCAGTGAGTCATCTCTCAAGGCCGTCGACAAGGTCCACCGTTGTGTACGGACATTCTTGGAAGACTGGCGCGATAACTGGTCGCTTGAAACATTTCAGTGATATTGACTTAAAAATACCGTTTTGGATCTAGGAATCCCTTGTTTGTATTAATTATTTGGGGAAAGACAAAATTTTTGTTATATTTAAATTATTCAGTCCTATTTGTGCTACTAAGTTATAAATTGACATTCTGTACCATTTGAATTTTTCATTCCTATTTGTGTTAATGAATTATAAGTTAATTTGGATAAAAGAAGACAACTCGATGTGTTTTATTCCCTCGCCTCCGTGGCGGATCCCATGAAATTAATTTGTATTAAGTCGCTTACGTAAAGGGACATTTGGCGCCCGACTGGGGCCCCATTTTTGAGTCGAGTACGTAAGGCGACATTATACTCGTATATATATATATATATATATATCATCATTATAGGTAGTCTGTCCGTTGACAGGTCCGTGAGTATTCTAGGTCAGGGGTGGGCAACCTTTTTAAGTGTGCGTGCCAAAATCGCCAAATCTTTGATGCATAATTTTCTCACGTGCCAACCGAAATTTTGTGGAACATATTATTATTTCGTGTCTTTTAAGTATTATGAGAACCTTTTCAAATACTCAAAAATCACACTAGAGCAGTAAAATCAAAGAATATTGTAAGAGTGATTATTCTAAGTCATGTAACATTGAATGAATGTAAAAATTAGTGACGGAATTTTTACTTAAAAGTCCTTCTACCCTGTTGATAGCGTGGATATTTTTATTAACCTTTAAGTGTAATTCTAGCTGCCATATACAGCCACACAATTTAAGGACGCCATTTTTAACGTTAGCAAAACAGTAAACAATAATTCTGAATTTTTTTTTTTTTTTATAAAGATCAATCAGAGAAAAGTTTTTTCAAGTTTTCCCAATACATTATAATGCCCAATCTCATAATCGTTTTACTTGACTAAAACACAATAAAAGAAAATAAAATTAAAGATATTATTTTATTAATTCTTAATCCCTTATGAGCAAAACATAAAAATTACAGAGAAAATAAAATGTTATTTTACCTACATAATATATTAAACAGAAGTTAATCTTTACAATTTTTTAGCAGAAAACATCAAATCAAAACTAGAGAAAGAAAAATAGTGAACATTTTATTTATATAAATCAATGAGACTTTTGCTGCTTCGTCACTGATGACAGGTAATTTATATCAGTACAATTATAAGCCTCCGTACACACATGCAAATGAAAGAGAAGGGTACGCATCCCATCTAATTACGTGCAGATAACACTTCATAATCCTGAATATTGATAATACATTTCACATAGCTTTAACAATAACTTATGTTTATGGCAATGTAAAGCAAACTTGCATTTATATCTAATAAATTAAACATATTAATTGACAATAAATACTTCCAATCCATATTTTAGTTAATTACGATTGAATTAAATCCCAATCCACGTATATACACACTTTATAAAACCGATAAATGCTTTACGAAACACGAAAAAATATACAACATGATGGTAAAGGAGTCACGCCACGTCTGGCTGCCTGGCGAATGATGCAACACCTGAACGGGACAAAACTTGTACGTCAATATATCGCGGAGATAGATAGCTTGGAAATAGTATGTTTGTTTCATTTTCTTATTACTTATTATTACTAAAACAGTTGATAGTGTTTGTTTCTTTATTGCATTTTTATTTGGTATCGCTCTACTTAATACAATTGTATTCTATTAAGTTAAAATATATCATTCCAGCGAAGATGTTGGATATTTATTTATTTAATTATTTTTTAAGGTGAGCCCTGGGTTGCGTGCCGGAAAAAAGTCGTTGGCGTGCCACGTTTGGCACGCGTGCCAAGGGTTCCCCACCCCGGTTCTAGGTTAAACTTGGTTCTCCATATACTCCTATTATCCGCAGTTTTCTTCATGTCTTGATAGCTCTCTTTCCCTTTCAAGTCGTCTACTAGCTGAAACATTTTCCTACCTCTTTCTCTTTTTCCATCCAGTTTTCCTTCTAGCACTTCTTTAATCATGCACTCTCCTCAGGTAATGCCCAATCCAGTTCGCCTTCCTCTTTCTGATAGTCTGTATAATCGTTCGCTTCTCTCCTATTCTTCGTAGTACTTCCTCATTTTCCACCCTATCTGTCCATTTTATCTTCAGCATTCTTCTCCATGTCAACATTTGGAAGCTTTCCAAGTGTTTAATATAATTTTTCCTTAACGTCCATGTTTCTGCTCCGTACAAAGCTATACTCCATACATAGCATTTTATCAACATCTTGCGGATTTCCTGCTTTATATTTCCCGTTAGCAGGAGTTTCTTTCTTCTGAAAGCGGCTTTTGCTTTTCTTATTCTAGTCCTGATTTCATCTGTACATTTTGCTTCTCTCGTTATGATGCTTCCTATGTATTCATAATCTGAAACTTGTTCTAATGGCTTTCTTCCAATACTTATGCTCAAATTTTCTTCTTCTTTACTTGATATTCGCATAACCTTGGATTTTTCTGTATTAATTTCCATACCGTATTTTCTACCTGTAATCACTAGTCTATTTATCATTTTCTGGATTTCCTTTTCCTTTCTTGCTAGAAGTACTTGATCATCTGCGTATTTCACTGTTCTTATAATCCTTCCTCCGATTTTGAAATCTCCCTTGCCTTCTAACGCTTCCTGCATTAGTCTCTCTCCATATATATTGAATAGAATCGGCGATAGACAGAAGCCCTGTCTTACTCCTCTACCTATATGTATTCCGCTGGTGTCCGTATTCTCCAACCTGACCTTTACAACTTGATTCACATATAGATTCCTGATCAGTCTCCTGTCTTTCCAGTCTACACCTATATCCTTTAATATCCTCATCAGCAGTACCCAATTTACTCTATCAAAGGCCTTCTGCCAGTCGACGAAACATACGCAGCAATCTTGACTGTATTCTGTTGCCCTTTCTGATATGATTCTCACTACACCGATAGCATTTCTGGTTCCTCGTCCTTTTCTGAAGCCGAATTGATCTTCCCCTAGCATTTCTTCGGCCTTTTTCTCTAGTCTTTTATTAAGAATCCTCGTGATGATCTTCGAAGTGTGTGACAGTAGGGATATCGTTCTGTAGACCTTACACTGCATTGTCTTTGGCTTCTTCTTTAGAGGGATCATTGTTACATTCAAGAAATCCCGAGGCCACTCTTCCGAGTCGTAAATCTTGTTAATTAGTTTCGTAATCACTTTTAGTCCTTCCGATCCCATGACTTTAAGTACCTCTACCGGTATTCCGTCGCTGCCTGCAGCTTTTCCTTTCTTTAGTTTCTGTATCGCCTTTTCTACTTCGCTTTTCATAATACTTGGATATATATATATATATATATATATATATATATATATATATATATATATATATATATATATATATGTATATATATATACACACACACACACATAAACACACACACACAAGCAAAGAAGTTCATATAAACATATGGTCGCAACCGGTTCGTTAGCGAGATATGGCAATATTATTTTTAAAATCTCGATCTTTTCCCCTTCCAATCCTTTCACTTCCCCTCTCGTGCTTTGTCGACAACAACGAGGCAGAGCCGCGACACGGAGAAAGCAATCATTCAGTCACACCGGGTTACTGTTCTGGTAGACACGTTACGCATCGAAGAATGGCGCCTAGTGCGGACTAATCATTAGAGGAATTGACAGATATGATACTGCTGTACGGAGAAGCAGAGTGGAATAATGCAGCCCCTGCACGTCTTTACGCCGAAAGTTATCCGCAACGACGGCATCCAAATCGCAGGACATTAATTTCTCTGGAACGTCGTCTGAGAAAAACAGATCGTATGCGGCCCTTTATGACAATTCCGCCAATAGCGAGCCGGTCTATCATATAGTTGGAAGTACCGTCCGGAAGGACGATCGGCGAGATTGACCTGCGTGGGAACCTACGCCCATGTCACATCTAGTGACACATTCTTTATTAAGCCAGTATACAGTTCTTTGAGTACATTGTCTGAAAATAAAAGACTTCGACCTTTAGAAAGAGCATATGCCACCGCTTCGTTGTCGCAGTGCACCCACAGCGATCTGTCCGCTGGTAGGTGGACTACATCTACATGATACCCTGCAAATCACCAGACTGGTGGGTGGCAGGGGGTGCAGCACACCAAAACCTACCTAATAACGTCCCTCGTGGGAATCACTCTCCGGTTATGATCCCGTATGGTCCTTGGGAAAAGCGAGCTCTGATATCGCTCGGTCCTACAGTCGATCTCTCGTATTTTATTCTCCTGATCGTGCCTGCCCATGTATGTAGGTGCCTCTAATATTCCTGAGACCTCCTCTAAGAGAACTTCCGACCTAAATTTCTCCAGAAGCCTTAACCTAGCGCTAATTCTGCGATCCTCTAGCGATATCCAATTCAACTCCTTCAAGAGTGATGTGACGCTTAATTTTTGCTCATATTTTTGCTTTACGAATCTGGCTGCTCTGCGTTGGATTCTTTTAGTGCAGTTTCTACTTCTGCGAAATAAATTGGTCGCTCATCACCCCCACCTCAAATACCCTAGCCATGAAACAGATCCTCTTCCCATCCCCTCTACCCCCAGTGAGACACTTAGTGTTAGTTATCCTCTTGTGCCGAAGTAGAGCGGATTCCCATGTACGTAGGTGCCTCTAATATTCTTGAGACCTCCTCTAAGAGAACATCCGACCTAAATTTCTCCAGAAGCCTTAACCTAGCGCTAATTCTGCGATCCTCTAGCGATATCCAATTCAATTCCTTCAAGAGTGATGTGACGCTTAATATTTTGCTCATATTTTTGCTTTACGAATCTGGTTACTCTGCGTTGGATTCTTTCTAACTCAAGTATCTGTCCCTTTTCGTACGGATCCCATATGCTGGAAGCGTATTCGATCTGAGATCTGACCAATGATAAATAACACGTTTCTCGTACCTGTTCTGTGCTACCTCTTACTATTCTGCCTACGAAGCCCAATTTCTTATTAGCTGCGCCTACGATCCTTCGAATATGCATCTTCCGCGATAGATCACTACAAATAGTGACTCCTAAATATTTAACATACTCTGATGATTGGATATTCAATCTATCAGTTCTGTACTCCGAGTCTAATTCATTGTTATTAACGTACCAGAAGAGGTTGAAGTGAATTCACTTTCAATTCAATGAACGGTTATAATTTTTCTGACGGAATATTGATCCTTATCAAAATCCTTTGCGTTAAGAGAACGAAATAGCATGGAATCTGATTTTAAGGGAAGAGAGTGAGAGAAAGGAGAAAGTGCGAGAGCGAAAAATAATGAAAGTCCTCTCGCACACGCCCTCTCGTTCACTTTCGAAATCCACGCTGAAAACAATATAAATAAGACCTTTTTCGTTGAGCGAGGGAATGAAATGGTTTTAAAGCGAAAGTGAGAGAGACGCGTAAAAGGGCAAATGGTGAATAAGAGACGTCTGGAGAGGATTTTATTTTGGGAGGGGGAGGGGGAGGGGGGGGAGGGAGAGACCGATAGAGGGACAGATAGGAAGAGGCGGAAAAGGGAGGTCTTTTTTCGAGGAGTTTTTATTAAGAAATAATGCCATAAAATCCTTTCGGAAAAAGAGAACAGGAAACCCTATTTAGAATAGTAAAGGGAAACTCGGCGTCCTATCGTCAGAGCATAAAAGTGACAACGAGGGAGGGAGGGCGGAGGGGAGAAGAGGAAGGGAGGGGGAAGAGGAGGGGAAGGGGTAAGGGTGGAAGTGTGTTTCCTCGTTCTGCCTCAATTCAAAGTTCAAATTTTTTTAATTTTTGGAAGACAAATAAAAGTTTATCTCCCATTAAATTGGTCTCCATTGTTCTGGAAAAATGATTTTTCGTAAATATTTGGATTCATGGAAGCAGCGTGTTTGTTAGAGATGTTTACTAAATATGAATTAAGATTTCCGATAAAGAACATTTACGTTGATTTACTTCTGCTCAAAAGGCCTGATTGATATCTTTAAAAAACAATTTAAAAAAATAAGAATCTAATGCCTTTAAAGGGAAGAATATCTTTTGTAATTGTGAGTTTAATTTACAGACGAACGGAAGGAAATAGAATTTCTTATAAGTGCGTCCAAGGTCGTAAATTAAATTGAGAAAATAAAATAACCAAATGAGTGATTATTATAATATTGTTTACGTTTCGTAAAACGATTTCTTCTTATTATCACAATCTTATTTCTTAATAATAAAATTTTTTTAAATAACTTTTATAAGCCACATTTTATTAAAAATAAACAAATCGTACTTCAATGTGGCATCATCAAGTTTGTTTTGTATTAACTGTGAAGTCTATTTTGTTTGGTCCTCCTTAATTATGTAAGACCACCGTCGGCGGAAATTGAGATATTAAATCAATAATAACTTTTCTTTTCTCATTTATTAGCTTAAGACGCTTTACTTATAGCGTGAGTTACTAAGTGATTTAAACAACAACATAATTATAAAATCCAAGGAATTTGGCTCAACTTTATGGTGATATTCATATTTCAGAGGAAAAGAATAACTATGTTAACTTCTACAATTTATTTTACCACCGGTTTCGCTAAATTACCAATATTATCAGGTGTGGAAAGTGCTCAAAATTATTCTTTATAAACTAGGTTAACGGAGGAGAGGAAGACAAAAGAGGGAGAAGAAACCTCCCCTCCGTTAACTTAGTTTATAAAGAATAATTTTGAGCATTTTCCACACCTGATAATGTTGGTTATTTTGCGAAACCGGTCGTAAAATAAATTGTAGAAGTTAACATAATTATTATTTTCCTCTGAAATATAACATAACTAAATTTAACTTAGTATATTCTGATAAATTGTTTTTTTGCATCATGATATTATTTTATTGTCATTAATAATTAATTATTTTTGGAAGCACGTCTTAAGAGCTAAGCGCGGGCGTTATGTCATAAAATACATAGCTAAATTGAAAGTGCCACCCTCGCATACCGTCCATGAATCGTCGTGAACATACCTTCCACCTTATGATTCATAATTAAAGAGAGCATATACATACATCGATTTAGAGCCTATGTCAGTGATGCACAAACGATGGCGCTAAATAAAAGTTTTACTATAAACGTAAGTGGCGTTGTAGTTTTCAGAGGATATTCAAGGTCTCCAATAGAAGGCAGACCTTTGTCGTTGATGCGATGCTCTATAAACCCCATGTATTACATATATCCTGTCAAATTACCAATCGATTTCCTAATTGCCCAGAAACCACAGTGACACCTTTCAACCTCAGTGTTTTATAAGATACGAGGAAAGAAAATAATTACCAATCATAGGAAATGATTATTGATTTTACCTAATTGTCTTCCTCTTTAAAATGGTTTTATGAATACTTGAATACTTCAATTGGTCTAGCACATTTTTATTTTGAAATGAATGTTTCTAAGCGTTTCTCCGCTAAATGTTTGAATTTTTTTATACATATATGGTTATTTCGTTTATAATATGTGTCAAATTCTCTCTGAAAGATCTTTTGCTGTCAACAGCCACTCGATGAATTCATCTTCCAATAAGCCTAATCAACCTCTCCTACAAATACTTCCAAACAAACTCTTCAAGCACATTGGTGACTTTCTCCATATACGTCGCATAGAGAAAGTATTGTATTCATGAAAAAAATCTATTTCGAGATATCAACGAAAATACACGTTTTGAGGTCCCTAGAACACGTTTCGACTATTTTCTCGATGATGTCTGTGTGTCTGTGATAGGAATTTTGTGGGCTCCCTAACTCATAAACTAATAATCAGATCAGCACAAAACTTTATACTTAACACTTTTATTAGCAAATGAAGATTTGAAAAGGTTTCGGCTGAAACTGGGCAGAAACTGGTTCAACGGAAGTGGGTGTTTATTATAGTCGTTCTTCCGTTTTTACTTTCTCCATACGTAGTAATGTGAAATTATTGTGATCACGAAAAAAATCGACTTCGAGATTTCAACGTAAATACACGTTTTGAGTTCCCTAGAACACGTTTAGACTATTTTTGGAATATGTCTGTGTATGTGTTTGTGGGTGCTCTAACTAAAAAACTACTCGCTATATCGCTACCAAACTTCATATATTATAACACGCTGGTATGGGCACAAAGAAATGATTAGTTTTTGGACAATAACGGTTAACCGGAAGTCGAGGTTATTCGAAACCCGATTCTGTTTTTGCGATATTTCTCCGTTAAAACATCATTATTATATATACAATTCTATACTAAGGTTATAGAGAATGTAATTTTCTACAACTTTCATTTGAAAGAATTTTCTATAGCAGTTATTGTTTAGGAATTATTTATAAATAATCGTTTTTTTCGGTTTCCGTCAAATATCTCGTTAAAAACGTCGTGATTGGTCATCTTCGTCAGGACCAAAGTTGTACAGAATAATATTTCTTCCAGGTTTTGTTTGAAACAAATTTTCGTAGAACCATTTCGGAGATATTTTGCTTTTTCTTAATTTACAGTATACAGCGCCGCCACCATGTAGCAGTGAATTCTGTAAACATATTCGAAATATACGTAATTTACGGCAATAAGGACGACTGTATTCTTTTACGATGCGAAAAGATAATTTTCCTCATAATACTATTCATAAAAATTACAATATCTATACACCAAATATGGAGAAAGTCGTGTTGGCCACATTAGAATTTTTTTCTCCTTTAAACCTCAATTTTCGTAAATAGTTATTATTATAAAGATTATAGATAAAGTAATTTTCTGAAAGTTTTGTTTGAAACAAATTTTCATAAAACTGTTAGTTCAAGAGATATCTTGATTTTTATTCTAAATTTATGTTAAATGCGTCGCTAAGTGATACCATTGTTTCCGCTTCTATAATATAATTTTATAATTGCTGATAGAGTTGCGTACGTTGCCAAGAGCCATTTAAATGCGCATCGAAGTTAACAATTGTCTTCAATTAATGTTTTTTTTTTAAATATAGACCTTTGAAAATGTTTTAAAATTATTCTCGAGTGTAATCGCTGACAAATATTTCTGAGAACGCTGATGTCAAGAGTAATCATACCTATTTATTGTCCTGTATGGAGAAATTCATGTGTTGGCCACATCATATTTTTTAAAGTTATAATTCCTACGAAAATCTCATTCGATCTCTCTACTAACGATTCTCTCATGTTTATTTAGTCCTTAACAAGTTTTTTTTTGAATTTCCAATATAGTATGAAAACGAGCTTATTAAACTGACTACAGAACTTTCTTGGGATGCTATTATTTACGATAAAATCTAATGAGTTCCATCATCCACGATAACTTGATTTGTTAGCGTCTTCAACACAAAAGAAACATCTGCTGTAGGCGATGAGACTGTCTGTTTCAAGTCGTAAGGTAAACGTCTCAACTTACGAGCAGCCAAAATGAGCGTGCGCATCGCTTTGGACAAATTGAGCAAATAAAATGCCTTGTTATCAGAGCGGAGAGCAATTTGATGGCCGTGCAAATCTTCTCGTTGCTAGTTGGGCTTCAGTCGGGTTCTAGGTATGATACTGTCGTTGCTTTTGAAATTAGCCGATCATTTATGTCGGAGACAACAATGAAATTAATGAGACTTGTGTTCCATTAAGTACACAATCGCTTGATTAGTGGGACGAAGGCGGAGCATGGGGGAGAGGAGGAAGGGTGAGGGGAATAGAGAGAACATCTTGCACAGTTTAATCCCAGAGATGCTCCGTGACTTATCCCCGAGCAGTAGCACATCGCCCTGGAATGAGGGTGTTGGAGAGGAAGAGAATGGCGAAGAGAGAGAGAGAGGAGGGAGAGATCTCCTCCTCCTCCTCCGAGAGCGCTTTTCCCTCTCTGGACCAATCGGGAGATAGTTGTCAGGAGTGACGCAATATCTCGGTGAATGAAGGATGCAGGTATTAGACACGGGGATTGGATTAAGGCTAGACGTCCCGAATAGCGTCTTATGGGGTTTGAAGACGGCCCCATTGCCTCGCTAGACGACCGAGTTTTAAATGGCGTGGTACTTCGGTGGAGTTTGAATTGTGGGAGGGGAAAAGAAATTAGGAGAGTCGTATGAGATGGAAGAGAGAGAGAGAGAGCCCTTTATACCATTCCGTTAAAAAGAAGAGGAAATAGTGTCTCTCAGACTTATCAAGGCTTAAGGATGCGGAATACTTTTAAATCGGAATTGGATTTTGGACGGGAAACAATTACCGTCGCAATTCCGTTAAAATAGGCTTCGGAATAATTTATTCTACATATAGGTGATATTAACTTAGAGGATTAGAACATGAACAAATTTAACTTGCGTTGCTCCGCTGATAATTTCAAATGTTAATCAATGGAAAGGAAATTTTAAAAGACATTTGATTTGTTCTTCTAATATTCATAAGTTTCGATTTCATGAGCTTTTTCTTCGTGAAGTGAACGTTAATTCTGTATTAATAATAATTGAGGAAATAGTTATTTTGTTTGGTTGGACTAAATTGCAGTCACGGTTCATAATATTAAAGCGCCATAATTTTTTCCAGTTGTATGGTGCAGCCAGAGAGAAGAGGCCGTCCGCGTTGCCATGGAAATCGCTTGGTACCCCGCGACAGAAAAATAAGAAGTTCGTTTAAAAAACGGACGGCTCGCCAGTTCCGCACCGACGCTGGCCTTAGATTTAGTGCTGAAAATACTAATCACGGGTTACAAATGAACCCTATCCATTAAGGACGATCCTGAAATTGGCGTGGCGACACGTCTCCATCATCGGAATGACATCCCATATTCATTCGAATCTCTTTATTATTCGATCCTCCTCTTAGAAACCGTTCCACTTCTTGGATTGTTTCTCCTCGTGATTCATACGTTTTGTGTGTAGTTTTGCGAATGGTCACATAAAACAAATTTCCGGTACCGTTTTTCAAAAGTCGTTTACGTCCTTCAGCAGCGCTTCTTCCTCACGGCGGACGATCGCACTAAGAACTCTTCATCATGAGGCCGGCTGCTCCATTCCGAGGACTCTGTCTGTGACAGGTGTTGTGGCAGTAGACACCGCATGCCTTTAACGCCATTCTCCTTGGGACGACACCGCAATTTCCTCCCTACACTCGTCCTTCGTCCGCGCGCAAGCACACTTCTCAAAAGGACATATGGCGCCCTTCGAGGTATGGTGGTGCACTCCGACGATCGCTATTCCCTTTGAGAGCACCGCCTACTCGTCATTTCGATTGATTTGCTGTTCACTTGTACATATTTAGACGCACCGATCCCTCGAGTTTATGGTGTATTTTCATTAAACTACTTTTTAAACCTTTACGTTTTTCTTATGATTTTAGAAAATATATTTTCGTATTAAAGCTCTCTAGCTGTGAATGAATCTTGGGTTTCAACCCTCTTTTGTATTTCTTTGATGGAGCATTCTGTTGCTTATTTAGAAATTGGCCGAAGGAATACGTAAAAAACAGTACAATACGAATAAACTTTGGAAAAATTGAGAAAAATCCATTATTATAAAAAAGAATACTTTTGAAGATTGACGAGGAAGTCTAACATAAGCCCAAAACAAGTAAATATTGTGTCAATAAATTTTTTATATGGTGAAAGATAATGATTTACAAATAGGTGCGCAATAAGTAAAAATTAAAATGAAAAAATGTTATCACCTTAATACAGAAAGCTAACGTCCCTATGTGTGTCACGATCTACTGAGAGGTATAAGTTAACACTTTTTCACCAAATGGCAGTAATGAAGATTTTATACTTTTAACGAAGAAAATAATTGTGGAATTTAACAAACCTATTATTTCATTAAAGACCTTCAATTTCTTGTATAACATTTCTAGTTAAAAAAAAGGTTTACACATTTGAAGGCAGTGGTTTCCAAGCTGTGGGGCCCTGGGAGGGGGGGAGGCACGTCAAGAGGGCGGAAAAACACTTCAAATTGTATTTACTGTAGTATTAACTGTCATAATCGTGAGACCAACAATGTAGTCGCCGAATTCTCGCTCTCAAGTGGCTAGGGCGTATTATTTGCCATATATTTTACATATAAGGGGGCGCAAGGACATTTTTCTTAGTTGAAGACATGGTAAAGTTTGGATACCGCTGTTTTAAGGTGATGACTGAAAGAAATCTCGAAAAAAGTACCGGATACGACTCCAAGGAAGGCATTTCCAGTTCCCTTAAAATGACACGTAAAAATCGACTTTTCGACGGGTAGGTTTTCATTCCTTTTGAGATTAAAATAAGAAGGAATCAACCTACGATCTTCTGATATGAACCATAATTAAGAAATAATTATAAAGTTTCTAATTCTGTTTATCCTTTTCTGCCTACAGTTCAAAATCACTCATGTCAAACGTTTAATTCACATAATTTTGGGAAATCTTGCCATTTTAAGAGAATATAATCTTGCCTAACAATTACATTGTTAGACCTCGAAATCCTATTGTTATTCCAATCCTTATGGGTGTAAGCGCGCTTTGATTACTTTTAATGCAGGGAGAGAGGGAGGAGGAAGAAGGGAGGGGGAGGGAGGGAGAGAGGGAGGAGGAAGAGGGGAGGGGAGGGAGGGAGTGGGAGGGCGGGAGAGGGAGAGTAAGAGGTATGGGGAGCGTGAGAAAGAAGGACAGATAGGGAGGGAGGGAGATGGAGAACGAAAGCGAGGGAATTGATTTTCAAGACAATTGATGTTTCTGATATCAATTTGATCTCCATAAATATCTTCAACGATTGAACCTTCATTCCCGTCATTTGACGGGCTATACGTACACTAGTACACCAATCATTTCTTATGTATAAGCTCTTTCAATTCCCATTTTCAACTTGTTATTCACACCATAGTCAGCTCACATCAATATTCTTACATAGGTACGCAATATTGCAAACGAAATTTTCCGCGCAATGGATCACTTTTCCTCCAATTTCAAACGTCTGTCTCAATTTCATCACAGCGATAGATGGAATTTTCTTCTCCCTCGACTCAGTCACTCGTATGAATAAGCGTTATATCCGCCTGCTGAAAAATTCATTTATGTGATTTCCTCCCGTCTAAAAATTTACATCCGGCCATTTGTACAGGTACATACATTAATCATGCGTCAGCATGTCCTGCAGATTAATTCCTGTTTTGTACCTCTCGATGAACGCGAGCGAATCACGCTAAAATGCCAAATTGGAAACCGGACGTTTGCACCGAGAATGTTGAAACATTTGCCGTTCACCTATGAGATGGACGCCTGTCAGTGTCGGATCAGCATAAAGGGATAGCATTTCGGTTTTCTCTTTTCGCTCTCTCATTATTCCTGCGAAATTGCCATCGGAGTTGTCAGTGACGCCCACGTTGTGTTTGCTCCAAATTTAACGTCTCCTTTTCTAAATTATTTAAGCTTCGGAAACTTGAACAGTCATTTTTTATGAAAGGAGCGACACCGGAAATGGAATTCGGCAAACTCAAAAAAGTAATCAGTTAAATCAATAAGAGGAAAACGAATTCAACTGATGAACGGCGCAAGTTGTCACATGGCGAGAGGCAGGAAGTGAAAACAAAAGTGTCGATCGAAAGAGGTCGTAATTGAGCGGAAACCAGTATGTAATTATTTCGGTTCTAACAAATGCGAATAATCGCTCTGCAAAGATATAATTAAGATTACCTACTACATTCGAACATTGGGAAAACCATTACAGGGATCGGAGGAAGTTTGGACACGAAAAACAGGATAAATCTATTGGAGGATGAAGTATGTAGAATATACAAATTATAGTGCCGGCAGATGGAGGGGAACGCAGAAGATGTTTGTATTTGGAAGCGGCGAGGCATGATGGCGGAGAATAAATATATCCTCGAAAAGATTCAAACGCAAGATTTCATTCGATGAGAAATAGCGACCTTGAAGAATAGGAACAGTCATAGAGATGCAATGTAGAATAGAAAATCGTCGGAATGACGTTCGAACCCAAATCGTTTAACAGTGCGATCTATCAATAAAGCATTTTGAGGCTAACTTGAGGTTTGACTACCAAGAAAGTGGAGCTGTCGAAAACCTCTCCGAATGGCGTCACAGGCAAGATTGCTGTTCCTTTCCATTCGTTCTTTTCTCGTGTGTTTTTTTGAAAACTTAGCTTCTGCTTCTGCAAGTTAGACTTATTGTTAGACGACTTAAATCCGAGAATCCATGAGAATGAGCAGAATATTTCGTAAAAACCGAAGAATTTAAGTCGCACAAGTCAACGACGCACACCTCCACGGTGACGAAATAAAGTTTCAAGTGGAAAATAAAACGATTTTCTGTTTTTATTTCGTCCGTATTTTAAGGCAAAGGAAAAATAACGCTTTAACCGGATCGTTCAGACTTCAAAGCGCTCTTCCCGTACATCGCAATCAGGCTTCGCTTTTGCCGACCGAAAAATTCACCTCGCTAAAACAGTCTTCTGGCGACCTCGTGGAAGGAAATCGTTCAAGTTGCCTGAAGAGATCGAATGGAAGTAGGCTAGTGTGATTTGTGGCCGCGATGAGCGCGGCGAGCAGTGGTCTCCTCCCGAGAGGATAACGTTGACAGTTGCGAATTGCAGTTGCAGATGAAAAAGAAGCCATTTTAGCTGTACGAAAAACAGGAATGATTTTCTTAAAGGACTCTCGGAAGAGACTATCTCGACCAAAATAACTCTCAATCCTTTGAAGCAATGGCGATAGAAGTTGCAAAGTGTGTTATAATCAGGCAATGCATCCGAGAGTGATGAGTAAGGTGAATACTTTTTTATAATTAGAGAAGCTGAGAAGAATTTTCAACTTGAAAAGTTACTTTAGACCAGTGATGTCAAACTGACGACACAAATTCTGTTTCTGTTTCTCAAAACTAAAAAATAATACATTTTTCTGAATAGGAGGTAAGATTTTTTTCCCATTTATGGTTAAAATAGAGAAATTTTTCTAATATTTCATTGAAAAACCTAAAATAAATCGGTGAAGATGAAACTATTTATATCAAGCGACTGCCCTCGTTAAACGCCTATGTTTCTAATGCAACCGCTTGCATCTAATATATCGCGATAGAGTACAATAATTCGCGGGCTTTGATAATCTATTCGGTTCACTCGAGAATTATAAATCTAGTCTTTTGACTGAAAACAAAATCCAGAATGAGCACTTAAGTAGATAAACTTGAAATATCAGTCACTTTCTTAGGTTTCTCCAATATTCATTACAAGATTATGAAAAACATATTCGGCTACAATGGAGACCATTTCAGTCGTGTTTCACCATAAGTAAATTGTAACATAGAGCGCGTCCACTTTAGCATCTACTAGGACTATTCCTATTAGAGGCGAACAATAACATATAATTAATTAAAGTTTAACTCATTGATCGAATGAATATTTTTGCATTTCTATGAAAAACTATCATGGGGTAGTCTGGTAAAAGAGGAATTTAAATAATGCACGAATTTCATATGAGAATCACTGCCTCCATGAAATAAAATCTATGGATATTTTTTATTCATTAAGTTATGTAAATTAATCTTATTTTACATCACAACAGCATTAACTTTCCATATTTTTTGTCTTTTTTATTTCAAGGTATAGGAACGCGATTTCTCTCTCTCTCTATATATATATATGTGTGTGTGTATGAATCTCTACCCCACTGACCCACCTTCCATATCCCGTTGCACCATTTAAAAGCAGTGGACTCGTTTCCAAGATACCAGAATTTGTCATTGTAAAAATCTTGAAATATTCTCATCTTTATTTATGATAATAACTTTTGTCATATCGGATTCTTTCATCGAAAAAAATTCTCGGTTCTTTCGGCTCAACACCTGTCCAAGTCTCATATTTAAATCTTAAGTCCAACAAATTCAATGAAGAAATGTTATGCATATTGCGTCGCAAAGTATTTCCCATGGAAAACTTGTAATATTATTCAATTCGTAAATTTCCCACATTTCAGGGTTTTCATATTTTTTATGATGCTTTGTTGTGTACATATCTATAGGCATTCAAAAATTCAGATTCTTATCTTTACCGGATCTACAAATTTCCAGCCGGTGTGACACATAAAGTAACATTAAAAATTAATATAAAGGATTACGCAAACTTTCAGAAGGGCAAGGAAGATTTATGATAAGGACGGACAGCCGAACTTATCCTTACAAAGTATTCTGAAGGGAAAATTTTAATAATCGCGTAAATGGATCTCTAAACACGCTTCAAAGATTGATGATGACGCCATTGCAATAAGGGCAGGATGAGGATCCCTCGATAATGACATCACCACTGACGCACTTCAAACGCCCATCAGTTTTCGGACATGACGGATAGGAAGCGCGGCAAGCTGCAGACATCCCTTTCGGCCCGACTTTTCATTATACTCCTCAAACATATTTGGAGGTTCCAAGCAAATGGCTCCCCACCCCCCTCCCCCCTCTAGCGTCACGCGGGAAATTAATTTTGAGTAAGGAGTAGGCGATCTGGAAGAGTGAAGTAGTACGTAAAAAGGTCTCCCGTCGGTTGTCTATGTGTGTGTGTGTGTGTGTGTGTGTTAGAGGCTACAATCGGCGGACAATAGCTAAGGAAACGAGAGGTTTTTGGCGAGAGCCGAGTCAGATTCCTGGAAATATTGAAACGGAAGGAGCAGCAGAATGCAAAGGAAAGGGGATGGCATCAGATAGGGAGGCTGAGGATGGGGGAGAAGGGAGAGAGAGAAAGGAGAAGGGAATTGGGAGGGAAAGCGTGTAGGCAGAGCAGTGGAATAATGCGGCGGGTTTTGAACAAAAGATGGCGGAAATCTCTGAGAATTCTTGGAAACAGGATGTAGGGAATATGGCATAAGGAAGATATGGTTTGTGCGGGAATTGAGAAACATTTGTAGGAGGCGGGTGGCGCTGTGGAGGAGGGCAGCGTCTTATCTTTTTGCTTGTTAGCTCAAGTGGACGAAGTGAATTCGTCCGTGCCGCGTCGATATATATATATATATATATATATAAACTTTTTATGACGTCTTCCCTATCCTTTGCGGTTTATGTAAGATTTTTTTCGAAAACCACTCCTTCGTGGAGTTCCAAGCGTCTCTTTTCAATGAAGGAGTTGTATTCTTCGAAGCGAGATTGGATCAGAAGGATTTAAAGTTTCGATGAGGAGTACGTATCGTTTCGAGGTATTTTGAAAGAAAATGTTTATGACAATACAAAATTTTTGAAAAAACATTAATTCAAGAGACCCTAATATGGTATTATATTCGTTAATTTTTTTTAAATCTAAAGGTAAGACATTCACGAATTAAATCATATACCAAGAAGAAATACCCATCGAAGTGACTTTGATGATTTCATTTTTTGTTCGCATATGACTTGTTTATAAATTTATAAGAACCTACTGATCCTGATTAATGTGAGAGTTACATAATCACCTTCATTTTAAAAGAATAGCCATATATTTAGATTAAATCGGTATTGCATCTACATTTTGGGACCATATTCTATTAGATTACAATATTTTGTGGACATTATGTTCCTCTGCGCAGTTCAGTTGCTTTTTATCGAGTCGCGACGAGGCAAGAGCCATATTTCAGCCGCCGTTTTTCCGAACCTTTTAACTCCGACCCCTTGTCTAGACACTCCTCTTCACCTAGCCAGCATTTTTTATACTCGTTCCACAATTAACTTCTACGATTGAAATTTCAAAAAGAATCACATTATTTTCTGGAAGAATGTAAGCGTATTTAGTTTTAAATAAATTCTGAGGACTGTAATATTTTGATGTAAAAAACCGTTTTTAGAGAAACGCCGACAGAGAGGCCGAAGCCAGTCTTTCATCGAAGAAAAATCGATAGATAAAGAAAGCCGAAGCAGAGGGAGAATAAGAAATCATCGCCTCATAAAGAAACGCACAAGAGGAAGCTAAAAGCGCCGATTTATCGGCGAAGAGAGTCTACTGCTCGGCGACACTGGAAAATAACAAGATTTTTCGAGGACACTCGTGTTTATGTACTTCTTTTTTTTTAACGAACTTCTTCCCGGCCGATAAGGGCCCCTGCCGCCGCAACGCCCTTCCCTCTTATTCCCCTCGGAGAACCAAACTCTTTGATTCTTCTCAACTCTCCAACCCTCCCACTGCTGCCAGACTCTGATATGACGCAAAGACAGCAAAGTGGACACCCTTACACTCGATGACTGCAAGGAGTAGTCGAACGTGCCGAAGGAATTGCCGAAAACCTCGCAGTGACTGGACGGACCTCGCCAAACAACCCGTTTACACTTCGAGTCCTCTCCAGAGCTAAAGTTACTCTTCTCGACCGAACTCCACTTTGCTTACTCGGAAAATATATTTCCTGTTATTTTAAGTTATATCGTACACTATGTTACTGCGAATTTACGATTAATGAGTAAACTGTAATGTGAACTTGTTTCAGAGGCAAGAACGAATGATTATTTCTCTGTCCCTATACAGCGTTTATTAACGAATCGCTAACACGAATTTTCTATTATTATTATGTACCCTGTTTAGCTATTTCAATAACTACAAATTACAAAACTATTTAGAAACATGCTGTGTTAAAAGAAAGGATTTAGTATGAGTGGTATTCTTTAAAAAAATAATTTTGCGCAAAATGTATACAGAGGATTAAAATTTATGTCGCTGCAGACAATAAAACACCTTAACTATTTAATATTACAGCATACATTTATTTATTTATTACCATGTTAATTAATTAAAGCGTTAACAGTATAAAACAATTTTTACTATTTATGAAAAAATTTTCAGAGCAGAAATTAGTGCAAAAAACCAAATCTTTGTTCTCCCTTCCAGCGCTCGGGAGAGAAATTTCGGACCCCGGTGCTTTTTCCGCTCCCAGATCCCTTTTCTTCAACTAAAATCGAGTGCATTTTTGCTTTCTCCATACGTAGTATGGGAAGGTATTGTGATCAAGAGAAAAAATCCACTTCGAGATTTCAACGGAAATACACGTTTTTAGGTCTCTAGAACACGTTTAGACTATTTTCGAAATGATGTGTGTGTGTGATTGTGGGCGCATTAATTCGAAAAGTACTTGCCATATCGTTACCAAATTTCATATATAACACTTTAGTATGGGCACAAAGAACTGATTAGTTCTTAGACAATAAGGGTTAACCGGGAGTCGAGGTTTATTCGAAACCCGATTCTGTATTTTATGGGTTGTTTTTACCCCAATATTTACTATAAGGAAAAACACGTAAATCGACAAGAAGGTGCAAACTGTTGCGTTTAAAAATTATTTGTCGGCTCATACTCTTTATTTTAGGGTGAGAGAAAATGCTTGCAAATATTGACAAGCACAAAAGTTGTATACAAGTTATATCAGTGTCGCGTATGGCATTGTTCATTATATTTAAGTTAAAAACAAAGGGACAAACCGTCTCCTATTCCTCTCTGACGGCGCCCATGAACCCAGATTTAAAATAACGATGTATGTTTCCACAGTTTAGAAAAATCACAATTTTTCAGGTGGGGGGGGTGGAGGGTCTGGATCTGGCGCCCGCCCCCCCCCCCCCCTCGTGTGTGCGTCACTTATTGCAGGTATTGTGATTCATATTCACAGGAAACTTTTTCCTGAGAGCGGGCCCCCCAATAAGCCCGGGCCCCAGTTATTTGCACTGGCTACTATCCCCTCTTCTGGGCCCTGGGTAAGATATATATACGTATATTTCGTTCTCCAGTAAGAGCCGAAACCAATAAACCGAAAAATTTGAGAATGCCTGAATGAATGCACATGCAAAGAAAGAGGAAGGGTCTTTGGAAATCCCGTATCCTCCTCGGACTTTCTTGCCTCGGGACTGCAAGGGAAGAGGGCGGGTGAGAAGGCTCGAGTTGGGGAAAACCAAGGATAGCGTGAATATAAGACAACTAGAATAATAACTGGTCAAATGACGGGTAACATAAAAAATTATAACATACTGGTTTCATTAATTAATTAATAACCAAACAATACAGGTTGCATAGCAACTCATGCTAGATTAAGCGTTCAAATCACAAAAAATACGCACTTTTACGTATTTTTTAAATTTTAAAAGGAAAAATACTATAAAAGACCTCTACAATAAAATAATTTAGAATTTCGCTCGTCCTTTCGTTTTTGTTTGAAGTTTCTAAGTTAATATTTAGATATTTTAATGAGCAAAAGAAAAAATGTCTGCACGGTCAAAATCGTTTTTCCCGTGCTTTTAAATGGCAATACGAAAGGATATCTGGAGTCGAACCAAGAACACTTTATGTAAAAGTAATAACATTTATAGTAGATAATGCGATCATCTAAGAACACATCAAATTTTATATCTCTAGCTGCTTCAAGTGCTGAGACATTCATAGATTCTAAGACACAGAAAGAAGGAAATTCAGATTGGAAAACTATACTCGTATGAGGCATTGGAAGAGACCGGCAGAGCGGTACATAGTCCCCCGTAAAATACTTCGCACCTACTCAGCCTAGTGATATCACTAGTGATGCACTCTGTGCTGCCGCCGCCGTCTTACGTTTATAGCTGAAATAACTTTAGAATACAGAAGAGCAACTGCTCCTGGCCGAGGCAGCAACCACTCAGGCAACCCACGTCCATGGACATCATCGCATCACAAGGACTTTTCCCGATGCCCTGGCTGCCCAATCCGCCCCTGGTGGGCCCCTTTGTCATTTGGGCCCAGGGTTACCAGATTTCCGAAATTACCGTGCGGGACATTTTTTACATGTCGCCAATAATACCGAAGCTACTGCGCGGGACATTTTTTACGCTCGGCAATAATAAGAAATAAAATATTACCGAAAAAGAATAATGTTGAAATAATACTAATATATACCGTACTTTTGAAAGTGAAAACATTTATTTATTTACAATCAGTATTACGTAGTACCACCACAAGCTTGGCAATAATAAACTTTTAGAAAAATCGCAAAATATGAAAATATAAGGCCAAAAAAACAGAAACAGAAATGCAACCGTCTAGTGCCCAATCCTTTCTCGAAAGGAGAACTGCGCGGGGGTAAATCAGTCATTCTCTGTTGAGCCAAAGTTTCACTTCCCATTAAGCTTCCCTATCCATAACGGCCTTTCCTAAATCACGTATCTTTTCGCGCAACTATGTGCCGAAACCAACTCACTAACGCTTTATATTTATGGTGGGCGCATTCAAATATTTAGTTTCGAAATGGTTTAGCGGGACATTTGTAAGTCGTGCGGGACGCGGGACGGTCCCGCGCATTGCGGGACGTCTGGCATCCTATTTGGGCCCCACGCACTTGCGTGTTTTGCGTACCGCTTAATCCGGCCCTGCCTGGAAGTCACCAATGTAACCCAATATCTAAGCCAACCATCCCGCGACGCGCGAGCACCATCCCCATGTAGCGAGCGTAAATACAATTTCACGATTAAATGACATTTTCGAGAATAAAACAAATTACGTAGCTTTAAAATAAGACGAATAGATGCAATTGCTTGAACCATAAGGCGAGACATGCACGTAAAAATATTTCTAGCCACTGTCGCGACACAGCTAGTCAATTTCGCGAAGAAGAGATAATAAAACTCACTACGGAAGCCTTCTCTCGGCGCACTTCAATAACAAGTAAAGGCATTTGAAAACAATTTTCTTTCACGTGACACGTCATATAAGAAGTACTAATGTAGGCGTAAGGTGCCATAACCTAGTTCGTAATAGTTTTGTTATATTATTTCGGAACTGGAATGCGTTATTTTGCGTGATTAATTTGTTATCACATTCCAAAATTATTTATAAATAATCGATTGATTACTCGCAATTACATTTCGAAGCCTTCTGCTGACCGGAGGCGAGTGGAAATGCATGTAGGAGCAATTTCTTCCGATTCTCTGCAGCGTCGAGCAACTGAACCGCCATGTTGGTTTCTTCCCAGTTACACCTTGAAAAGGTCGAGCACAACTTCAACAAAAAAGCGCATTTTAGCTACTCTATCTTATTTCTATAGCCTCACACTTATATTAACAGTAATAAAAGTACAAATTGAATGCATCTAAAATGAATAAATCACACAATCGACCGCCTTTCACTTACTCTCACGAAATATGAATATGCACGTCCAACTTCTATCAATATTTCAAGACGACTGCTCATCTACTCCACACTCGTTTTTTTCAACCAATCACAGACCAGTATCTTAAAAAAATATATCTAACCACTTGGATCAGCCAATCATAAACCATCGAATATTTCCGCGAAATCCATGAGAAGTCGGACGCCACGTCGAAAACAGGAGATCTATTTCGGTAATCTGATCCTCTGGAACATCGCTCGTTCGGAGGAATTTTCTCGGTAAGCGAAACGAAAGGCAGGTGGCTGACCCGATCGAGTTTCGCATGGGGTTGTATAGCTTCGTGCTACAACAAAAAGTGGGAGGAGGGGGGAGACAACATTGACGGTGATTGGTCGATGTTGACAAAACGAAGCTACTATTCTTAAAATCTGTGGTCACCAGAAGAACAGTCGTCTTCAACTCTCGACAGCGTCAGGACTTATTGGACTTGTTCCCAGTTATTTTGCAGCTCGAGAAAACATCCTACCGTTACCGCAATCGTCTCTTTCTAATCGAAAAGTTTCGTTTTTCGATGATTTCTTCGTTGCTATTTGTTGATGGTGAGTGAAAAGGAAGAGTGAGGTGCTACGATGAATTTGGTCTGTCAAAGATGGCGGAAAACAGAAGTCTACGTGATGTCGTTCTTTCTGCCTTACGGAGCGGGGGAGATGGATTGAGTTTCAACTCCGTGCGGACCCCTCGATGTTCCTGCTAGGAAATGGCATCGAAATATCAAAGTGAGTAATTATTTAAGGAAGTGGTTAATTTATCTAAGTGAGTAATGATTCATTTATTCGAAAGGCAACGGAACAACGCCGAATTTGCTAGTTTTCCACTATCGTGATTCAGCAGACGATTAGTGCGAGTAAATTACTTGCTAAAAGTTTTAAAATTATAATTGAACGCAATATTTTAAAAATATTGTTCGTAAGCATGAAGTAATCGTGAACGTGTAATTAAGCTGCAACATTTAATGTTCTTATTTAGTAGCTGGCGTCGTCATCTTGATTAGATATACGTGAATAAAAATTTGTGGCTTTTTACTTTCTCCATACGTAGTATAGGGAAAGTATTGTGATCACGAAAAAAATCGACTTCGAGATTTCAACGGAAATTCACGTTTTTAGGTCTCTAGAACACGTTTAGACTATTTTCGGAATGATGTGTGTGTGTGTGATTGTGGGCGCTCTAATTCGAAAAGTACTTGCCATATCGTTATCAAATTTCATATATAACACTTTAGTATGGGCACAAAGAACTGATTAATTCTTAGACAATAACGATTAACCGGGAGTCGAGGTTGCTATCTACTATAATAGTTTCCAATGTCTGCGTGTCTGTCAACAAGATGGCCGCCAGCGAAACACTATGAGAAATTACGGCGAACAGCTTACTTTATGTTTATTACGAATTATTATTATTTGGTTCATTCCGAAAGAAACACTCCGACACAATACTTTTAATATAGGAGAGGCGGAAGGATATGTATTATTTTCATTGCAATTAACGTAAATGAGTTTTAATTTGAAAGTTATCAAATATAATAATTATTATTATTTGGTTCATTCCGAAAGAAACACTCCGACACAATACTTTTAATACTTATACGAGAGGCGGAATTATATGTATTATTTTCATTGCAATTAACGTAAATGATTTTTATTCTGAAAGTTAGCTAGTATAATCTATTTTTGTATCTGACCTTACACCCATAAGCTTGATTTGAATATTTTCATTACGTGAGAGAGGAGAGGGAATTCAGTTGCATAGCAACCGAAGTAAACAACATTCGTACGTTATTATTATTTTAAAAGAATGCTAATCAAAATGTATTTGATGCTCATGGTGAAACTCTTTATTTCAATATTTACTTAGGATGATTAGTGAAAGTGGAGATACACTTGAAGAGAAATATTATGTATTGAAAAACTTCGATTATTCATCAAATACATCATATTGAAGGGAGTTAAACTGCCAAACTATATGAACCATTTCTTGAGAATAGATTGACTTCAGTGTTTATAAACTTTGTATAATTAGTTTTATTTGTTTAACGAATTTAGAATTTTAACTTAATTATCCCTTTGCTAAAGAAGACATTGTTTGCAATATTAGAGTTTAAAACTTTTAAGTTTAAATTGAAAAAGTTAAATAGTAAAAAAAGCCAGCGGAGAACGATTATTCATGAGTTTATTTCTTACATATATCAATTAAGAACAAGTATATGTGTTTATACTGTATATTCTTCTAATATTATATTTTTAAAACGTAATAAATTTATTTTTCGTTCTTTTTTGATATATTATAAAATGGATAACCAGTGTGTGCAAGACGTCGACGACAAAACAGAGAAGTACAAGCAAGGCGTAGTGCTCGACAATCGAATGAGCAAATATAAGCAAGGAGAACACAGGATCGTGAAAGTGCTTCCAACAGGAGACACAATGAACGTTATACTCAAACAATGGCAATTCAGAGAGCTAATGAAAATGAGCAACACACTATTGTTAAACCTCTATATCATATTCTTAATTAACCCTTATGGTATAAACGTGCTTTTAATACGAGAGAGAGAGGGGGGGGGGGGGAGAGAAGTAGAGGGGTGAGCGAGTGGAAGGGGGAGGGAGGGAAGTAGAGTGGGGAGGGAGAAAGATGGGAGGTGGAGAAATGAGGAGGGGAGGGAGGGGGGAGGGAGAGAGAGGGTGTGAGAGGAAGAGAGGGTGAGAGGGGGGGAGAGGGAGGGAAAGTGAGGCAACTATTTTAAGTTTAACTAAAGATAGCCCGTCAACAACAGAATATTCACTAGAAATGTTGTATATGGCAAAATATTTCTTATGTAAAAGTGTGATATTAATTATTTTAAATGAAAATATGAATAATCTATCTATCTATAATTCTTCCGTTGATATTTCAACGGGCATTACACTAGTTCATAATAATTTAAATATCCATACCCCAAATATGGAGAAAGTAATGTGTTGGCCACATCAGATACTTTCGGTTTCCGTCAAATATCTCCTTAAAAACTTCATAATTGGTTATCTTCGTGAGGACCAAAGTTGTAGAGAATAGTATTTCTTGCAAGTTTTGTTTGAAACAAATTTTCGTAGAACCATCCATTTCGTAGATATTTTGCTTTGTATTAATTTACAGTATACTATTCCACCACCATGTAGCGGTGAATTCTGTAAACATATTCAACATATACCTAATTTACGTCAATAAGGACGAAATAATAATTTTACCTTATAATGCTATTCATAATAATTTAAATACCTATACCCAAATACTGAGAGTCATGTGTTGGTCACATCAGATTTTTTCGCTATATATGGGTGTATATTTAAGGCAGTAGTTTTTTATCAGCAAATTAACAAGTATATCTGTATAATTGATGTAATTATTTATTTTTATGAAAAATTCAAAGAATTTAAAGACGCATGAAATTAAGGAAGTGACATTAACCGCAGTAGAAGATTTAAACGGTTATATCTCCTATAATATATTTTGAAGGGTGTGTTTGCTGCCCTGTGTGTTTGTTTATGGATCTCCTCCTAAAAGATAAAAGCTAGGATAACCAAATTTGGTACGATTCTTTCTTACATCCTAACTTAGTGAATGGTCGAGGTTTTGTTTTTGAACGTCACTTTGATTCGAAATGGCGAACGTTTTCATTATCAAACGTCACGTATTTTGCCGCGTCCTGCAACTGAAACACAGGGATGAGTGTAGACTACTTTTAATTTGCACTTTAAAATTACTTAATATAACACTACGAACTTGAGACTTGGATACTTCTTTGCGGGAAAGAACAACGTTTATTTTTATTGAAGACAGATTCGGAATTCTGGTACAATTCGCGTAGAAATGCGGTTATAATCAATAAAATACGTGATTTTATCAATTTTATTACAATACCAATTATAAGCTACCTTGACAACTCCCATTGTCGCCGAAATTGAGAGTTCAATGAATTTATATGGGAGAGAGAGGGAACGAGGGCTAGGAGGGGTATCTAATTTTCTTTACGTTTTCATTATAATTAATTAAATAAAATTTGAACAACAATAGCAGTACATAACAACGTATTATTTATCGTTCTGGAATATTGCATTGCTAATAAACAGGATATCTTGGAGTATTAGACAAACTCTAAAAGAAATATGAATAATATAACAGGCGATTGCTTGAGCAAGATATACGATATATTTCACAACATTAAATTCTATTTTGATTATTACAAAAGTGTAAAGGTCCCTAACCTCTTCTTACTTATTAATATAAAAACTTTAAATTAACTAATTATTATATATTTTGAAGAATGTGTTTGTACATTTATAGCGGAACAACTACAAAACATAGAAGCAGGAAAAGGTGCCATTTAACCGCAGTAAAAAGATAACCAAAATGGGAGGGTTTTTAACGTGATTTGAAGTACATTTTTTATATTAAGAATGTTTTTCTCTTTTAATATTTCCCATTGAAATAACACGGGAATGAGCGTATTGTTGGATTATCAATTTACGTGACAACCGTTATAAACAATACTTAATATAAACTAAAAGAAATAATATATACCTAATATAAACTAAAAGAAATAATATATACCTAATATAAACTAAAGTAGCGAAGAAAGAAACACAAAGTGTGGCGTAGAGTTCTCCAAAGAAAACTGCTTTTAAAACTACGTACATAAGTAACAAATAATTATACGTAGATTTTCCACAAGTTGTGATTTTCAAACCTTTGAAGATATCTTCACAAAACATCACATAGGTAAATAATTTTATCCTCCGGATAACATAGGCTATATGGCGATAAAAAATTTGGGGGTGGGGGATGTTTAATTTAATAATTATTTTCCCACAAGTTTACACGTAATTTTCGATTTTTCGGAGTTCAAGATTTTCTTCTTTCACTCATCTAATTGTAAATAGGTAATTGCGAACAGGTTTTCTTCATTTTTGCTTTATTCGACGCTTAAAACCGTGTACATACTATCTTATTCTTGCGATGCTTACATGTTACACAGACGACATTTTAGATTCACTAAATCCGTTGAAATTGAACGGGAAATTCTGCTAGTAGTTTAATAAAGACAATGGATTATTTAGGCAATGCAAGGTGTATGTATACTGATTGTGTAAACATTGAAAACAAAGTTAATGTACTGCTGGTATTGTGATTCATCTTCACAGGAAACCTCTGCCTGCGAGAGCGGGCCCCCCTTAAGCTCGGGCCCCGCTTATTTGCACCAGCTGCCCCCTCCCTCTCTCTCGGACCCTCCTGGGAAGCCATTCTGACACGAACAAGTAATCGCGTTGCTGTCTGGACTGGATTCCCTCAACGTGGAGAATTGTCCCACTATGTGTATGTCGCTGGTTAGGGGTTGTGGTTCAAAGAAGTTTCATTGCGTCACGTCACGTCACCTATGTATAGGACGTATGGAGGTTTTTGTCCTAACATTCAGCACACGCACATGAAAGACGCATATGCATTATAGCAACCTATGACATTCCAGGGTCTTATTTACCATATACCGGGTGCAAAAGGATATGCAAATGGCTCCAAACAAATAGTTTTCCGTATTTTTATTTGTAATTTTTAAATGTGCCTTCGTAACGTACGAAAAGACTATTTGCTTTCGAATTTCATTTCTCCTTTCGTTAAAACCCTTTGTAGCTCGTTCCGCATAACATTTTTGGTTTTAATAATCAATGTTATATGCATTTAAAAAGTTAGTTATGGTAATATTACTATAGATGTCTTGTCTACATCTAAGAATTTCCTATTTTCATTTTTAATATAATTATTTATCTTTGTATAGGACGCACGTTCTTTTTTCCCAAAAATTTTTCTATACATGGTTATTTACGTTACGTATACATATATAAATTCACCCTTTTCGATAAATTTCTATTTATCCGCCCTTTTGATTAAAAATAATGTTTTAATTTGCCTCTCAACTTTCTCTGAACATCGAATAAGTTTTTTGCTTACATCGTACAATAACTACATGCAAAATATTTGGCGTTTCTTTTTTAAAATAATCCCATTAAAAATATATATTTTTTCTTTGTTTTGAAAATGTAGGAAATAAATCCACAATGCGCTTTTTCATTAGAAAAACAAAAAAATATTCTTCTTTTATAACGGTCTCATTCCTAATAGCTCCATTCATCTGTGACGGTTTTTATATATCTCTTCCTTCCTCTCTCTCTCTCTCATTCTCCTCTCTCTTCCGGCTATGCTCAAGTATATTTATAGCCAAGGATAAAGTGTAATTACGATCTGCGCTTAGCTTCAGTTAAAAGGAATGAGATTCATAAGTTATCTAGTAATACAGTTCTGTAGGTAGAGAAAAACGGTTTCTTATGCAATGGCTGCAGGAATGTTACCATAATTATTATGGTTGTCAGGAAGATTTGTGTGAATTCCTTTAAATTATATTTGAGCGCTGGGATCAATGAAGCCTATATAATATACCGTTTTTAAGTGTCCTAATTTAAAGAACATAATTTATTTAAAACCCGCATGATACACCATTTGCAAACCAAGGTTTTCGTCGTTATGTAAAAGGGAAATTAAAAGAAATTATAAATGCTTATGATAATAATGAATCAGATGATTCTGTTTTCGGGCAAAGTTTAATTAATGAATCTCTGTTTAGCTATAATAAGCCTCTAATCTTAAGATTAAGAAATCTTTGATAAATGAATGTTTTTAAAAAAAGCAAAAAAGTCTTTTATTTAATTGTCGAGCAAAGGCGCCTCTCGCTAATTGCTCCGAAATTCTTTCCTCATTTGTTTGACTTTATTTTCCCTTGCTTAAACCAGCAAACATAAATAATCGTTTATATGAGAAAATGCTATGTTTGCACATAGGCTCGATGAAATGTACGCTTACAAGAATGACAGATTAGTTTTATATTTTATCAGAAAACCTTTCTCTCTCTTACAATTAGTCCGACCCATTAAAATTTTTGTCGAATTGAAAAAATATTCAGTTTCTTATTATACATAATATAAGTTATTCTACTTACATAATCTAAGAAAAATAAGCGTTCATGTCTCAGATCCGGGGCCATGTTTTGGAAGACTACCTGCTCTTCCCTTTCAGCCCTCATTAGATAGGATTAGCGACCCTCACTGGGACTTGAGTCCCGGCCCCTAGCTCGGTGTAGTCTACTCTAACAGCAATACTTTTTGCAAATAAGACGATTGAAATTTACATCATTGCATTGCGGTGAAAATGGTGATTATTGGCGTTTTTAAAAAGAAATTCTGCGATACATATCAACGGAGGTAGATGGTGGGGGAGGAAGGAAACTGAAGGGAGAGTGAGAGGTACCAACATAAGTGCTTCGACTTGCCTTAGCTTTTTAGGGGGGAAATTTGAAATTGACATTGCCTTTCCGAATTACAACACGTAGAGCGACTCTGTCTTTTCAGCTATCCCTTTCAAATAGTATACAGAGCCCATAAAATATTAAACATAAAGTAACGACGATGAAAATATGATTGTTTTCATTGTCATTGGTCTATGTTACATGATTTTCTCGGGATTTCAAATTTTCTTCCTTGGAATAAATAGGAACAGGGTCTGATAAATGTTTTTGTTGCGCTTTTCTAAGTCTGAAATTATTAATTTTTGATTTCTTTTTGAGTAAAAACCAAAAAAACTGGTACCAAGTTTTACTGAATGTTGTAAAAACGTGAACTTATAAAAGCACTCAAATTTTCTCATTTCAAAGCGATATGGTGATCCAAAGAAAACTGCATTAATATTTGCAGCGTATATCTGTGCCTTTACTGAATCACTTGAATTATTTCTGGTGTAAAACTGTCATATTTTGCGCATATGAGCCTTTTTTCATTTCGCATCTCCTGAAGCTGTACTTTATCACATTAGAAAAGTGCAACAGAAACGTTTATCAGACCCTGCTCCTATTTATTCCAAGGAAGAAAATTTGAAATTCCGAGGAAATCATGTAACATAGACCAATGACAATGAAACCAATCATATTTTCATCGTCGTTACTAAATTAATTAAATGTAACTCAAATTTATAAGCTATTACTAGTCAACATATACTATGTGAGTGTATATTATTAAATTCGCGTAAGACTTTAGAGAAAATTAATGTAAGAAAAAACCGGACAGCACACAATAATAATAACCGGCAGCGTATTGCCAGGAATTATTTTATAGTTTTATAATGTAATTTACAACTTTCTTTTGTTAATCTAGAAAAGGCGCTTCCACGACTTGACTATGGTTGGCCGAATATTTAACATAAGCGAGTTAAGAGTACGATCTATCCATAGGGAAGCAGCTAAGATTAAAGAAGATGACGCACATTGAACTTCTCTATCAAAGAAAATGACATTCAGAATGAGTCGTCTTTATTAGGTAGATAATTTAGACATTAATGTCCATTCTTCCATATAAACCTGACAAACACAAACATCCATGTCCAAGGCGGGATTCGAACCCGCGACCTTAGTAAACGTCGGCAGACGCGCTAACCATCCTTCAACCAAGGATCTCTTAATCGATAAAATAGCGATTGTTTGGAAGGAAGATCAAAATCAGAAAAATGAACCCAACAGTCGAACTGTTATTTGTGCAAAGGCGCTGGAGATACATCCGTAGATATCGACCCAAACACTGAGCGAAGTAGCAAGTTTAGAATGGAATCGACTTATATCACGACTACGTATAAATAAATAGTGTGCAGTAAAACATCATCTTAACGAGGTGTATCCAGAAGGCAGACGCAGGGGAGCCATCTTCTTCGCTCGACACGTGTCACCCATCATTCGCTCGACGCGTGTCACCCATCGCAAGATGTTCCACAAAATCCGTTACCCGAGTAGAATATTTCACCACATCCTACACCGCTACCATCTTTCGTTGTACAGGAAATACGACCTAATTTTGTTAAGTACACATTCATTTTATATTGACGTATTAGCGGGTTTGCTATTTCAGTTGTCGAGAAAGTTTGATGCATATCAGAACTCGGAACGTATCTCCATTATTAATATGTTAAAACGCAATTTCCTAGGGACGCATCCACCGTTTAAAGCGAGAGAGACCTGCATTAGTTTTTGTTTGGAAATCCCTTAACACTTTTCCTTGCGTAAACCTTCAGCACCGTGATAAAATCTCGCACAATTTAAATAAGAGGCCATCCCGAAGTATTGCGTTCTTCAGCTGAATATCCACAGCGCACAAAGAAGCATTAATCAAAACTTCGGATGACTTATTCATTCTCAAGTCTTCCTCGTCCGAGTAAAGTTGAAATGCGTCTAATTAACGACACCGTACTCAGAAACCAAAACCTGAATTTCTTGTCTCGTAAACAGAAGGAGTCGTTATTCCAAAAGTTTTGACAAAAGACGGCGCATTTAAAGCAAGGATAGGGTAAGAAGAGATGCGAGGAAGGGCGAGAAGGAGACAGAGGGGAAGGAAGGGGGAGAAGAGAGAGGGGAGAGAGAGAGAGAGAGGGAGGGAGTGGTACGATGAATCCGCGCAGAAGATAGAGTTTGACAGCCACGCAGAGGTCGAAGGCCGTCTCCCGGACGCGGACCGCTCGCTTTTTTGTCTCTCCGCGGAACTTCTTTCGTTGCCAAACTCGTTGGATAGAAAGTAAGCACGTGTCGATAATTCTCTCTCTCTCTCTCCCCTCTCTTCGCCGACATAAAAAAATGTCGATGGAAAATTCCTTTCGCGAATACTATAGCTTCGCACGACCGCTGGCCGATAGCGCGCGTTGCGAATGATATCGCGTGGACCTCGGAGCGTCACGGAGAAGGCGTGCACCTCAAGGGCGTCGATATAGTGGCGGGGGGGAGGGGGATGATCGCCTCACCGCGAGGGGCATCAAAGAACGGGATGTGCTCCAAATGTCCGCTTCCACAATATAAACTTCCAATTTACCTCCCTCCGATCTCTCTTCGTCCAAATCTCTCCGCCTGTTCTCTTTTCCCGCCTCTTTTTCCTCTCTCTATCCGTTTTTATCTCTCTTTCTCTCTCATCCGCTCCAAGACTCTTTCCAAGAATCTCCTCATCGATTTCCTTGAGCCACCTATGCCCATGTTCGCGGCAAACCCTTCGGTATGTTCGCTCCGAGCCTGCTCTCAATTAAACTTTGGGAATTTAGATATCTCTCTCCCTCTCTCTCTTTCTCTCTCTCTCTCTCTCTCTCCACCTCTTTCCGGGGACGCCCTCTGCCCTTTCATAGAAAACCTATTCTTGGCTGTGCACGCGGTTCGGAGAAATTGGGGGACGAGATGGGGGGAGGGGAGGGGAGGGGAGGGGTGATGAGGTTGGGGGAGGGGGAGATGATGTTGGGGAGAGGCTGGGGCGAGAGGAGAAGATTAGCTGGCTCTCCTTTCTCATCGAAGAAGCGGAGTAACCGAAAACAATCGGTTAGAAAAATCGAATGGAAAGGAAACTTTCGAACCTTTGAGTAACTGCGAAAGTTTTCTGTGTATCTTCTTGGTGGAAAATATTGATACATAGTATAGTCTCGTTCAGATGTAACACCTGAAGATAAATCATAGAAAAATGGAGACGATTTGGACATTTTATTTTTATTATTTTATTTCTAAAAGTAATTAAAACTCTTGCAGAACAGTATTTCCTTCTGGAATTTTTTACAACCACGTATGGCGAAAACGGCAGCAATAATAATCGCCCCGTAAAAATGTATTTTTAAAAGGGTCCAATTCCGGATAAAATTTATATTGACACATAATTTTTTAATTCCGGACAATTTGAGACTTTCTTATAACGTATGAATTTAAAATAAACATTCCCACTGATTATCAATTATACTAAAATTTTTATCTCATCAGGGAAGTATTTATTAAGGAAATAAACTCGATAGTAAACTACAGGACCTGCTTTTCGCGATGAGGCAATGTTTATGTAGCCATGTTAGTGTAATGATAATTCATAACGACGAGTTATTTTAGTTTATGAAAATCTTTATAATTAATTTACCTCCAAATTTACATTTGCGCCTGGAGGATAAACTTCATTGCAAAACAGGACGAGAATGTTTTGAAGTCACACGTTACAGCGATTCCGCGTATTATTATCACGTTCAAAAAATAATATTCCCGCCACGTGAGCTTAACTGTGAAAAATTAACATGCAACAAACGCTTTAGCAAATAACCGCTTTTGATTATCATACTCGTTTTCGATTACATAGCACAGTGATGGCGAATCTATGGCACGCGTGCCAAAAGTCGCACGCAAGACGATTTTGGTTGACACGCCAACGAAAGGTAAAAACCAATCAAAGCAGATATCGTACTGATTTAGTGCCGCAAAAACATTTGTGCTATTTAGTTATCTATTATAAACATTAGTTTTGTGGTTACAAACTTCAATCTTGATCACGAATTTAATTACGTTGGACGCAAAAAAAATTAAGAAGTTTTTTGTGGCACGCGAGGCTGAAAAGATTCAACAATTTCAGCAATATTGGCACGCGGGCCATAGAAGGTTCGCCATCACTGACATTGCACGTTTTCAAAGAGAACAACCAGAGGAGCTGGATTCTCCTGCTTTACATCATTCTTTACACATTCGGCCGCAACAATCTATTATCACCCCTTTTCATCCCACTCCTAATTCACCCCTATTTACCCTCCCCCCCACCCCCTCCTTTTCCCCCTGTCACAACATTCTCCCCTTCGACCTTCTTTCACCTCGGTCTCAGACGACGCACTGGTGCCCGCCCCTTCATCTATTCTCCTTACCTTCCGCCTACGACCCACGCTTCCTCGCCCTTGACATCCTAGCCTCATACTCTCTCTCTCTCTCTCCTCCACGCCCACTTCCCATCTCCGCCTCTCCCTTACAACTTTCTCGTCTCTTGGGCCGCACCTTGCATCCCGGATTCGCACGGTGAATATTCAATCGCATCCCCTCTTCTTCAACCCTTGTAAACCATGTGACATGTGGCTATGTGAACTTGCTGCGGCTCAGACTCAAGGGGACGTGGAAGATACAAGATAGTGTCGTCACCTTCGCCACAAAACGGAATATTACGTTTATATGGATCAATAAGTGGGATTAAGGTCTGTTTTAATGCGATGACAAGCTTTAATTACTTTAATATTAAATAATGCAAAGTCATTCCTTAAATTGTATTTCTTGAACAATAAATTTAAACTGTAATATCATTTAGCTCATTTCTCTACATTTAGCTAATTCCAATTTCCAAGCAAAGCTGCTACAGGCAGACTAGTAATAGGTACTATTCAGTTTTATGTCCTGATGTCAGACTGCGCCGCCGTGAGAATCTAAATGCGAAAAGGAAACATTAACCTTTGCGTGAGTATTAGAATCGAGTGTTTTTCAATGCTAAATTAATGTGTGTTCGATCCTAATTTGTTAAAAATTAAATTGTAATCCGAAAATAAAGAAGCGTTTTCACATTTTTAACAATAAGAAATGTTCACAGTAACTCGCATTGTCGCCTGACTTTCGAGTTCAATTTCCTTATAAGGAAATATTCATCGAAATTCACTTTTTAATCGCGGAACAGAATTTTGTTTTTATTTTGCGAAAATAACAACTAATACATTTTAAATAATTTTTTCAATTATATAATAGTCGCTTTTCGCTTTCAACGGCTATTGGCTTTGGTTCGTGTCTAAGCATGTTCGTTCTCAGCTTCTAAAGAACGGATTTTCATAAAACTTTGTATTTAGGACTTATGGTCAAGGACAATAAGAAAATGGCAGAAATGATTCAATCAGGGGTGCCACTTTAATGGAAACAAAAGCTAAATTTTCCTATTATGTGGTGATATCGAAAATGTCTTCGAATAACATTTTTAGAACTAGTCAAATATAATATTTTTCTTAGTGCATTTTTATCATAGGAGTAGCCGTTTTCAAGAAAATGAACGAAGAAAGCCGTAATTAACTTTGACTTTTGAAAAATTTTTAATTGTTTTTAACAAAAAAATCTTCGTTTTAAGTGAAACAAAAAATATCTACTATACTTATATAGGCAAATACGTTTAATATCATTACTTGTGCATGCAGAATTTTTTAATCGGAAGGAAATGGCTCGTACACGACGAAGAAAAGAAATTAAACGTAAATACTTAACTCAAGGGAAGTATTTAAAAAATAATTTTTGATTGTTAAATTGATTACACTCTATTAGACAATAAATCGATAAATATACATTTAGCATTTTCCTGGCTAAAGGTTTGATACATTGCTTTGCATTTATTCATTATGCTAAAATTGGAGGAAGGATAATAGGTACAGTAAAATACGCGGATGATTGAGTATTTCTAGCAAGAAAGGAAAAGGAGCTCCGGAAAATGTTAAATAGACTAGTGATATCAGGTAGAAAATACGGTATGGAAATAAATACAGAAAAATCCAAGGTTATGCGAATATCAAGTAAAGAAAAAGAAAATTTGAACATAAGTATCGGAGGAAAGCCATTAGAAGGAGTTTAACGCTGTAAATACCTTGGAAGCATCATAACGAGAGAAGCAAAATGTACCATTGAAAGTAGGACTAGAATAACGAAAGAACAAAAATATATAAAAAACTTCTTTAAATTATACTTTTTTTAAAAGCGCACTGAAAAATATAAAATAAATTGTTGTGTTCAAGAAAATATCTTGATCTTAAGGAACTTTTTCATTGTATATGATCATGAATCTCTTAAAAAAAGAGGTGTGGCATATGTTGATTAAATTATTCACTGCCATATAAATAGACTGTACATTCTTGTTTATTCAACATATGCCATACCGCTTTTTTGACATTTATTTATTATTATTTATTTTACATTTCAGTACGCTTTAAAAAGAGTATAATATTAAAAAGTTTTTATATATATTTTTATTTTCTAGTTTTTAG
Organism: Uropetala carovei; assembly: GCA_036926305.1. Classification (NCBI taxonomy): domain Eukaryota; kingdom Metazoa; phylum Arthropoda; class Insecta; order Odonata; family Petaluridae; genus Uropetala; species Uropetala carovei. The sequence goes on from JAXCHB010000374.1 coordinate 296,509, forward strand.
GGAAATGAATTTATAATTATGGCAATGAGGTAAAATTAATTTGCATCAAACATTAATATTCAATACTGAAATTAATATTGTAGCTAATATTGCTATAAAACTTTCATAAGGAAATCTTTTAGTGGTAACATTTTCCAAACTATGATTTTGTGCTGTGCACCTTTCACCCTCTTCAAAATGCTTTTCCCAGAACTGAATTAAGACATTGTTTATCCTTGAAATGATTAAAATATATCTGGACTTTAAAAATAGCAGATAAGACTATTAACACAATGTAAAACTTAAACAGGAGGTGCTCTCTAACTGTAAATTATCAACTGAAATCAAGTTTTAATATAATTTTAAATTAATTACTTTTCACTCTCATGCATACCATAAAATCTATCAATTTGGCTACCAAAAACACATTCATCTCATGTTAAAAAATTGTGTATTGATTCTGCATGTGAATTCTTATTAATTTATGCTCAACAATTCTTTTAACAATTCACTAAAAATATAAGTTGATAGGCCATAAATAAAACTCTTTAGTATTTACCACTGTGGAACTAAAGCTGACATAGGATGCAGTGTTCATATTTGTAATGAAATACTTCTACACACAGGAAATTTCCTCTGTATTTTTATAGCCTATCATAAAACTGTTAGTAAAATTGTGCAGAGGTGATGCTTAAGAAAAATCCAAACAATTTCAAAAGTTCATAAAGGTTATTATTAACTATTAGAAATTTAAGACCATTTTCAATTCGAATTTTACTCATGTCAAACTCTCGTACAATATTTATATCTTCCAATGATTCTTCTATAAGTACTAAACCACTTGAATGTAATGACCTTGACAGTATTTCTGGAAGTTTTTCCGTAATCTCAAGTATATCTTGAGCAAACTTTATTCGTGTCCTTTAAAACCATATTTCCAAAATATGCCATTGTATTTGATAATTTTTATAACAAGAATTACATGGGAAATCAAGCGTTTTTCTACGTCTGACAAACTTAGTAGTTCATCTGGTATAATTCCAGGTTCCATGTTATTCCAGTAAGCTCTTGAAGGGCATTCTTTTTGATTACTTTGATAAAATGTTTTACATCGGTTGGATAACAAATGTTTCTCTTTCTCAATAAGGTCAGGTGGCAATGCGTTGTGCAAGTTAACTCTATTATTTTCTCTTAAAACCAATAATAAGAAGTAGCTACATTGGAATTGATAAAACTATTTCTTGCAAATGCAACAAATTTGATCGGCGAATTTGTGAAGGTAAAACCACTACATTTGTCGGTATTGTTAAGATTTTGAGATCTATTTAAACTGAACTGGTTTAGACGTTTAACTGCTCACCTACAGTTTCGTTAGCCAAACGTCGTCGTTGATTTTCCCTCAACTTAAGGTGCTTCTCGTTGTTCCCCTTTGTTTCTTAATTAATACGAATTTCATCATTTACTTTCCAATCACTCAAGACGTTTTTTTTATTTTCATACTCTCTCATTATACTTTTCACGATTTTCACTCGCTACAGTCTATTTTTTTTCCTCTGCTCCGATGTCTCCCTTTATTTTCTTTTCATTTAGTATTCTTTTGCCTCGTTAATCTCACTTGTCTTTATTCCTCCGTTTCATGGGTAAGATTTCTTTTCGTGTCTAGGGTTTCTATGAAGTCAATAACAATAACTAATACGATATTATAAGCAAACTAAGATTGCGCAGTTTGTTTACAATTTTACCGTATTCTCTCGCCGCTTTGTGTCACTAGATGCGCGATAACTAAAGCAATCGATTTGTTCGTAAATTCCAAAATAAAATGAAAATACCGGGGACGTGAAAATTGTATAAATATTTTAAATCGTGGGACGTACTAATATTTTTTATTATGTACAACTTTTGTTTCAAACTTATTAATATATATTTATATTTCGGATTTGAAAGCTTGTATATATTTGAGTGAAGTTAATAAAAAAGAGTATAAAAAGCCGCTTTCAAAAGAAATAAACTCCTACTAACGGGGAATATAAAGGAGGAAATCCGCAAGAAGTTGATAAAATGTTATATATAGAGTCTAGATTTGTAAGGGGCAGGAGCATGGACGCTAAGGAAAAATGATATTAAATACTCGGAAATCTTCGAAATGAGGACATGGAGAAGAATGCTGAAGATAAAATGGAAAGATAGGGTGAAAATGAGGAAGTACTACGAAGAATAGGAGTGAAGCGAACGATTATACAGACTATCAGAAAGAGGAAGGCGAACTGGATTGGGCATTTCCTGAGGAGAGAGAGAGTGCATGATTAAAGAAGTGCTAGAAGGAAAACTGGATGGAAAAAGAGAAAGAGGTAGGAAAAGGTTTCAGCTAGTAGACGACTTGAAAGCTATCAAGACATGAAGAAGACTGCGGAAAATAGGAGTATATGGAGAACCAGGTTTAATCACGGGCCAGTCTACGGGCAGACTACCTATGATGATGCTGAAATTATGTAAATCCGTATATTATTGCGCCACCTAATGATTAGGGAAGAAATTTTTAGTAGGGAGAGAGACAATCGGGTCGTGGTAAATTCTGCTAGTAGTAGATAAACTTTTAAAAACCGATTACTCTAACAAAAGTTAAACCGAACCATGAAATAACATTTTGCATAATATGCATAATTGTACTTAAAGACAGGTTAACAGTACCAGATTGTAAAATCTTATAAACTTTATAAAAGCTTCTTAAGTAAAGAATGAAATAAAAATGCAGTCAAAATTTTAATAATTATATTTCAACACCAACTTGGTTCAACCTACCCGGCCGGGTAATTTTTCTTTGTTTCCCCGGTTACCCGGTACCCGGTATTTTTTAGTACCCGGTACATCTCTACTCTCTATATTATAAAATCGTAATGGTCATCATCATGCGTAATGCTCTAATTTTGTGAAATACTCGTTACGACGTTATGACTAATAAAATTTCGAAAAACGTCTCGGGTTCGACTCCAGAGGATGAATGTCTTTTCCCATAAGATAGCACGTAAAAATCACCTTTTTCATTTGAAGGCTTTCATTCTTTTACGCTTTAAAATATCTTAAAATCAAATTATCGACGCGAAATTTGCGCTAAAACACGTCAAAATGAATGAGGATTCTTATTCTTACCGTCGAATACTCAATTCCATTCGAATTCGCTCATATTTTGAATGTATACTCGAGTTTTGGTAAAGTTTTTAACATTTTAATAATAAGATTCCATGGTAAGCGGTATTGATGTCCTCGGTAATTTCCGTGCATGTACACTTAAATAAAAGCTTTAAGATCGAAAATAATATTAAAACTTGCTCGAAGTGACCGAAGATATGAATTTAATGCAAATAAATATAATGCAGTATTCATGTTATTTGTATTTTTTATCTATATTACTAAATTCCTATTTCTGGTTGTCTCTCTCTCTCTCATTAGTGCTGTATACCTTAGCCATTTTTAATCTCCGGGAATTTCAACCCTCTAAGTTTATTTTTTATCGAGCTATTCAACTAATTTTCTTAATTTGTTATTAAAAACCGAAATACATCCCTTATCAAATATATTCATTAAACTCATATTCCCGTTAAACTAATCTAAATCCAATAGGTACATGGTAGGAACGAAGAAACAGCGAGCAAAGGTGGAGGGGGGGGGGGATTTGGCGAGCGTCAGCAAGCAGGGGGTTTGCCCCCTAGTGTGTGTGTGTGTGTATAGTCACCTATTTTGATAGGGAATGGGTGCAACATATATTTTACGGATTTAAAATGTGATGGAATTGAGAACATGGGCATTGGTCCATCTCAATTCTATTTACCCATTTGATCCTCCTTATCGCTCCAATCTTCTCCTTCGCTACTTAGGAATATGATTAAATTGTCGGCGAAGGAAACCAAAGATTACAAAGACTAAATTATTCCATTTTATGGTAACCCTCTACCCGCCATCCAAAAGTTGTGTTCCTTCAGTGAGGAGCTAATTCTGAAAGTCGATTATTTCTATTTGTTGATCGTTTGAAGTGCTGAACTGTTTGCGTGCACTTTTGCTCAAGAGATGCCGTGAGCGAATCAACCTTAGATGGTTGTTTATCAGTCGAGGAATCACGTATTACACTTCCATTGTTAGTATATTCAAGATTCTGCTTTATTTCCAGTTTAATTTGGGTGCGTGTTCTGCTAGATTGGATATCTTCTCTGCGATGAAATTTGTCAGTTTGCTCTCCATACTCGGATTCATCTATGAATCGCTCCGCCACAAAACTGTACGTGTCCCGACCCCCGATGGAGTCGCAATATGATTTCTGTAGTAGAAGCAACGGGTCGGCCACGTTATTAGATCTGAATATATGATCCTCTTCTTATAGTAGGGATCCTCAACCCCTTCGCAATCACGTCCCACTTTTTAAGGAGGAATCATATTTCTGTAGCTGAGATCAATTATCGCTTTCCAGTTATTAATTAGGAAAGTGTATACAGTCCCAGCGTCATCGTAATCGATTTTGTTTTTCACTTAATTTTTTTTAAATTACAGCAAGACAGCAGACCACAAGTGGAAAACCTCTTAAAACTAACAATATGCATCGCATTCAAATCATATTTGATCGAAGAAGTTTGTGTTTTCTCCCTCTCAAACGCAGGCACACACACAAACACGCCACTTTTCTCTCTCTCTCTCTCTTTTAAGGAATTTTCTCTTCTCCCTCTTGTACTCCTCTCTCTCCTTTTAATTTCTCCCTCTCTCTTTATTCAGTGGCTCCTCGCTTTCCTTCTCCATTCATCCCATCACTTCTCCCTCTCCACGCTCTCTTCCATAACAATTTTTCCAGATTTAAGTGCAACTAAAACCTAGACATTTATTATAATCATGAGGTTAATTTTTTCACGGTTTTGACAGGAAGTTATTTAAAAAAAAACAAATACACAACCCCTGCGCAAATGTACATGATTTTCTTAAATCAACCCCTAAAAATGAAAAAAAATGAACAATTTTGTATTTTTCCAAATGGTTGTGACCAAAAACCTATATTCCTACTAAAGTAAAAGGTTCTACCACATTTGGGAGTGCCTTATAATTTGTTTCCTACTCCTATCTAAGAGGCAGCAATATCTGTAACTGCATGAATTTCAGCCTATTCTGAAAATGGGGTAAAAACAACTCCTCAAAATAAGCATTTCATCAATTTCATAGTTGTCCCAGTGGTTATGACAAAAATATCTGTAATCGTGCCAAATTTCAAGTTTCTAGCTCATCTGAAAGTGCCTTATAATTTGTATCCTTTTCCAATATCCTCATATGTAAGAAGCAGCAGTACATTACAGATATCCTGCGTAAGAGGCAGCTTTATGTTATAGATAAGGTACAGGCGAAATGCGTCCAATTAGAAATAAATAACCTTAAACAATTAAGTACATGTTTTAAAATCTTTTGAGTGAAAATCATTCTGACGGTCACGCGGCTTCGTATTCCTGAAAGCAATACAATTTTTATATCAATGCATTTTAAAAGGGCAGTAAACCAATAGAATAGGAAGCGCAATTCGGACGAAAAAATTAAGCTAAGCTATTAAAAAAGCCAATTAGTGAGTCGTAGCGTTTTTCAGTAAAACGTCTGCTCTCGAGACCTCTGGTACGCAGAAGGCGATAAAATGGAATAAGGGGATAAAATGGAGGGAGAGAGAGAAGGGGAGGAGAGAGAGAGAGAGAGGGAGAAAGAGAGAGAGGGAGAGAGATGAGAGATAACATTAAATGGGGTCGTATTGGAATAATCATCCCCGCGAGAGAGCACTAATATGGCGAATACACTGAGGGAGTTTCATGATAAACGTCACTCAAAAGGGTTATTGTATAATTCCGAGGGTTTTCTTCCGAGCTTCAGGATTAAATAAAGGAGAGGAATACAAAGAGAATGCGGAAAAATGCGAAGGAAAATGATGATAACGATAGAAGAAATAACGAAAGAAGCGATTAGGATAGAGGAAGGGTCTAAATGTGAGCAAAAAAAACTTTTTCCCCCTCAAGGGCATTATGAAAGAAAGAGGTTTTATTAATATAAACGGCAAATCTTGTTATTTTATTTTTATATCTGAAAATTGTGTTATATGTAGTCGCTTGTTCCAGAGAATGCCTGGGAATTTTTTAAATTGTCATCAACTTTTTATAGAATGTTACTGCTACTATGATCGTGTAATAGAGAAGTTTGAATAGTAATTTTAAAATTTTAAAAATTAACCTAAATGTCAGTAAGTGTTTATACTAGTGGCTCTGTCCCTTTGCCGCCCCGCGACACAACACCTGTGTTTTGGTGGCTTTGCCGTCAAACATAGGCAGATGTGCTGCCTTGCATGGTAGCTGCGCTATATCTTGTATGGCAGCTACGTTGCCATACAATTTAATGGAGTGTGTTATTGATTCTAATAAATTACCTTTAGACATATATGCGCTAGAATTTTCTAGAAGTGGGAGACGCGCTGGAAATGCGAGAATTGAGTTCAAAGACAACAAAATATGTTATTCAATGGCGATGGCATTAATAGGACACAAAATAATGATTATATTGTTACTCCGTTGCGACGTAATTAGTTGTTAGCTTTCGATCAACATCTGTGTTAACGCCAGCAGACTCAGCTTTAGGGTATTATCGCTCGCTAATTTACAAATTAGCGTATTATTAATTAGGAGGATTATTGAATAGGATTTTAGACAATAGATTTTTGAAAATCGAATAAATGAAAAAAATACTCATACTTAAAATTTACATTCTTTATTGAAGCACTTCAATATAGATTACACATATCGTATAATCCTGTCCTATCCGATAGCGGCAACAATGCAAATAGCCTTGACGACTATTAACGGTAGCAGCAGCATACGTTAGGGTAATATTATAAGACCAGTCATTTTGATGAGGGGAAATTATTCTGAAATTCTACCAAGTTGTCATGAGTCGGACATCTTCGAAATGTAAAGATGTGAAAATCTACAATATCACGGTTATGAAATAATTTTAGCTATAAAATCGTTAAAAACATAACAACGAGTTCAAATTTAGCATTAATGCCATATACTTTTCCTGGTAATTAATAATAATTAAGAAAAGGAATGAGTTTTAAACATTTTATAAATGTTAATCATTTCATAAAGACTGGCTTGAATATTTGTCATGTTCACAAATTGTTAATCAAAGGATAGAAAGAATAAGTTTATTCTGTGTTTAGCTAAATATTAGGACGAAGGGTAATCTAGGCGATTCAGCGCAAGTGACTTTTGACGAAACGAAAAGGTGAAAGTAAGGCTCAGCGCCTAACAACGAGATTACTTCTATACAGTTTAATTAACAGACCCAACCAACCTGAAGGTTATTTAATAAAAATAAATTTAGCATTGTGATAAATTTATTAGGATATGGATAATTAATATAGTGTGTATTTTTTCGATTTCAAACCAAGGTTGACCGGTCATAGTTTGCTTTACTACAATTTATTCATCATCCATTTTTTAGGCGCGTTTCGCTTACAGCGTGAGCGCCTATTATCGTCGGTTGGTCCATCCGTCCGTCCGTCCGTCCGCATGTTCGTTTTCGGATTCTGGAAAACGGATTTTCATGAAATTTGGTATTAAGGACTTTCAATCAAATATAATAAGAAAATTGCAAAAATGAATCACGTACGCCAATCAGGGGTACCACTTTACTGGTGACAAAAAATCAACTTTCCGTCATATCCCGTAAAGTATTGCTCATATCAAAATATTTTTCGAATAAAAGTTGTAGAACTAATAAATTAGAGTATTTCTTTTTCTATACATTTTTATCATAGGAGTAGCCGTTATCTATAAAATCGAGCAAGAATGTCTTAAATCGAGTTGAACAGAAAATTTCTTGCATGGTTACTTCATTGTTGCTAAGATAAACAATCTCCCAAACAAACGTTTAATTTCCTTACGTGTGCATGCAATATTTTTAAATAGGAAGAAAATGGATTATTTAATTGTAAGATGAAGAAAAGAACTTTAAAACGCTATTACCCTTACGTATAGGTATATGATTTCTTTCTAATACTCCATAGCACGAAACGCGCCCATTTGTGATACATTGCACACTTTCCTAACTCGTTTAAATATTGAACAACGCAAGTTTTTTCTCGAGGTCTTTAATAAATAGTCTCGTATTTCTTGGTTCAAAAATCTATTATAATAATAAGCTATGCTTGTCCCCAACGCTAATCTGATTTGCTGCTGAGAAGCCAATCAGAAATCAACGAATACTAAAAGTGGTAAATATGTGCCATCGCGGGCTTTACAGTAGAAAATGTCCTCTGTCCTATAAAATTTTAGTCGATACCTTGCAGATCACAGGGTAAGCAAAATATGTCAATTTTCATATAGGAAATCATTATCTACTAGCTGATCCCGCGCAATGTTTGCGCAGTTTTTTTCAATTAATTTATAAAAAATTAAGAATTGTGTGAAATAAGTTGATCTCATTAATTCACATTTAACTCTAATAATGCATTTCCCAGGTATAGGATTTTAAGGTATTTGGCTCCCAATGTAAAGTTCGCGGGTTCGAATCTCGCTAAGAGTATGGCTGTGTGCGCGTATTGATAATTTATTACGCGAAGTCAGTCAGAAATCTACATTTCAAATGTCATATTAGAGAGGAAATTAACGCTACACAATAATTGATCGCGAACCTTAATGTTTTTAATTTTCTTTTGTTCTTTTTATTGAAGTATATGTCCTTTCTTTTTTCTATAACAATCAATGAAACCGTTTATTTAGATTATCAATGAAGAGAAGATAACCATGTAATGTGTTAAAAAATAACGTATGTTCCTATTCTCATCTAATTTGAAATTTATGCGTAAGCCTATTTGCGTCTGGCCACACCTATGGTGCCAACATTACAAAAGACTTTAAAATATTATTTATGCCAGTTAAGGTTACTTATCCGTTTATCATGCAATACTAATTAAATACAATGGTACAAATGTCAATAAAAAATAAAATTAATTTTACCTGTTACTTAGTGGGATTTCCGCTACTGTACTGTTCCTCTTGTCTGTCTTTATGGTGTTAAAAGCAGAAAACAAAGATTCACACCAGTAAGTTGATGAGAAAACTGTCAAAATCGCTTTTGCAACTCTTTTCAGTGTGACAAACGTTTCCGGAATGGTATTCCAAACTTTCAGAGCCTTGCAGTCAGTACTTTTATTCATTACTCCTATTAACCGATCTCGTTCAACTGTTTCTAATTCTGATATTAAGTCAATAAACTTTTGCTTCTAAAATTTAGCTGGACTGGGACTCAACTAGCTGCATTTCAAAGTCATTTAAGTCCATTCAATCAAATATTTCTAATATCATATTTTCCAAAATAACTGTATAAGGATGTTTTATGAATTTTGTATTGTCTTCAAATTCCCTAAATTGAATAAATCTGGACTAGAACTGTTATTTATATTTGAGCTTAGGATCTCACTAAACTGTTTCACAACATTTTCGAGTCAAGTTTGTCGTGAATTCCGTTTCGTTAAAATTCTTCTTCAAGCGGGGAAAGTAGTTAAACCTACAGCTTTCCACATCACGTTTGAATATTTTCATGATTCATCCATAAATATGTATTGATTGCTAGGGCTATTGTTGCCATGTCTCTACACTAGCCATTGACATTTATTTCTTTTTCCCACGCAGTGGCGTGCCAACAAAAATCGTCTCACGTGCCACTTTGGGCACGCGTGCCATAGGTTCGCCAGCCCTGCCTTAGAGAAATAGCGGTGAGCTTTCACGTGTCAATATAAATCAAGGGGCTACCATCGTCCCTCAATTCCAAATACAAACTTATCGATCGTTTCCATGCACGGGTGCGACCCGATGCTGGTTTATATTGGCACGCAATGCTTTGATGGACATGGAACAATCCATACTCGTTTCATAAGTTAAATTGGATCACGACTCTAATGATAGTTGAAATCAATTAAATGTCATTTAAAACTTTATCTAAAGCGTGTTTTAGTTGCTGATGACTGCGAAGATTATTTCGCGCAATCAGCAGCGGAAACTCGGAAAATAAAATGGCGAGGGAATTTCTGACGATGCATCATCTTCTCATCTCATACGTTCAATTTCAGTTGCTTCTTGATTGATTTTGCTTTTTCGCATCGCCATCCAGCTCACGCGATTGCGGAGGTTGTCAAAGGACAATAGGAGATGAAGAAGATTTTAAGAAGAGAGACGTTTTGGAGCAGGTGTCATAAACGGAGGCTAAATAGATTATTTTGGTAGTGTATGGCGAGCCGCAAATTTCCTATGAAAAATGAGCTTAAGTATTATATATTTAAAGAATGTAACAACGGTGGATATATCTTTTAATAAAACGCTGAAACGATTGCACGATTGTTAAGCATTAAATTAGTATTTAATATTGATTCGTAAGGCACTCCTAGAAAACCTAGTGCGGGCTGACATATTTTCATTAGAACATAAACAGCGGTCTCTAAACTGGCGGGCCACGTGTTTAGAGCCTATCCAATCAGGAGTCGCAAAAGATGAATCTTTTAGTTCTTCCGGCCTGCCCCCCGTAGCGTGTCTGTCTCCCACCCGCAGCCACCATCCCCCGGACTCTCCCTCTACGGGGTCGCATCTTATTACGTAACTCCGCCAGCAATCCATTAAGTCCCCTCCGCCCTCGGGAAAAACTTATTATCTTCTCTCTCCTATTAATTAAAGCGCCCGTAATTTTTCACGTGCCATTTCTCGCTATTGCCGGCGCTTCGCCGTTGGACGCCACGACGGATATATTGTCGGAGGATATGAATATCGCCTCGAGACGACGCTCTCCCTTCTACCACCTCTAACAAACCCTTTCTTCCCTCTTCTCCCTCCTCTTTTAACTCTCTCCCTCAATTTCCCTCTGTCTTTCGCTTCAATCTTCTGGGTCCTCAGCCTCATTGCTTCTCTCTCTCTCTCTGGCTTTCCTCTCCTTCTTTAAGTTACCTCTCCTAGCCTCCTTCTTCCTCCTATCTCGGGCCCTGCCCCCCCTCCCTCCCCCTCCCTCCCTCCCCCCTCCCTCTCTCTCTCTCTCTATATATATATATATATATATCCAACCTGTTGGGAGTCTCGTCGACCCCGATATAAACTTTACGGGGACGATACCTGAAAGGAAAGGAAAATTTGCAGAAAAATATTTTTTAAAGGGAAAATATGCGCGACAGCCAATAAAAACCTGATTAAGAAGGGATTATAAAAAAACGGAGGTTGGTATCGTATTATTCAAAATATTTTCGAGACATTATTATAAGAATGGAATCTCATCAGTTGTCTTTCTCAGAGTTGTATTTATGAAATGGGAGTTTATTTTTACCTGTTTATATTGGCACCAAATTTACTCGCGTAATCGCTTCCATCGCATATTTTACTCATCGGAATTTTGACGAAGAAATAGAATAATATTTTTTGCGCTTAATGTAATTTACACTCATTTACTTTGACGAGATTTCACTTTTGGCTTCCAAAATTTAAAAATTTTATCACATTTGAAACAGATTTCAGTAACATAACCTCACTCTTTACAACGCTGAAAGAACATTTAAATCATTCTATAAAAACTTTAGCTCTCGTTTTCTTTCATACGATGGTTATCATTGTTTACGCTGTGTAAATCCTTTGAAGGCATTGTTTTAGTAAAAAATGAACAATGTTCCTGTGCACCAATTTTTGTGGGAATAAAATGCCATTAAATGTTTTAAATTGTATTATATTTATTCCAAAAAGATCACTGTATTACTGAAAGTGCAAAAACGCGTATTACCCGACTATTGTTTTGATGTAAAAAAATACATTGAAAAAGTAGAACAATTACGCGAGGTAATACGGAACTTTTATCATTTTACTTGGTATCTCATCCAAAAATGCGTTTTAGCTATTGTTCAATGTCGTTGAGAATATTAATCCGCGACACTGCGTTCAGGAGTAATAATTTATTTATGCTATTTAATATTTAATATTGAATCATTTTCTGCAACAAAACACTGAAGAGACAATAGCTGCATTTGATGCGAATAAAAAACTAATTAGCTGACAAAATTTTCATTTTCAGTCAAAAGTGACGCGTAAATGCTACTGGAAATAATACGTACTTACCGTAAGTTCATGTTTGATGAAAATGATTTGTGTTAACGCTTATAAGTAGGCTTTTGAAACTATTCAAAACTCCCGAAAGTCATTTTACTTGTATTGCATTTGTTGAGAGATTGTGAGAAAGCTGATGTAAAATGTTTCCGTGACTCTTTAAGCATAATTTAATTTGAAATAACTTTCTAAAAATAGACATTTAATTATGAAAATGCTGAACGTTAACGAGTATAATAATTCCTTCTAGTAATTAGGTCAAAATCGCTTTCGACCGTGCAAATCCTTGATTCCCTTTCATTCTTTTGCTCTGCTAATGATAGTTCAACGACAATTGGTTTCTGACCCAAATTCCTAACAATAAGTCTCGGTAGATTCGCTTCGCGGCCTCGAATTGTAGAAAAAGTCGATGGAATTGGAAGTTTACCCTCTCTAAACGCTAATCCCTTGATCGATTAATCAATTCTGCATGAGCATCCTCGCGTTTCCCGTAATTACATTCCTGTCTGACTAATTTGGGCGAAGCCGCCGGTTGAAAGATGAATCACGTGGCCCAATGGTGATTCGATCACTATTGTGGCTGAGAAGGCAGTCGTGAACCTTTGGGGCAAAAACTTTCATCTCAATTACTGAAAATTGCTTTTATGAAAATATTTTCGGTCAAGGAATTCCGAATGCAGATATCTGAGTAGTGAAAACTTTAATAAGTTCATAGATTAATACGACATTTTTTTAACTTATTAAATTTTGTATTGGAAGTCATAAAATTTACACACGATCGCACGAAGACACGTTAGAAAGCGTTTGCTCAGTTTTACATAAATTTAAATATAAATATTCTTTAAATAGTTTAACAAACAAAAGACAGTTGTATGATATTTTTTCGAAATACCGATCTGACGGTTCTTTAGTCACACGCCTTTCAGAGATCGAACGTAATCCGTATTTTTCTTTCTCGTCACGAAAGAAAAGCAACAAGGTTGAAACTTTGCCCTTCGCAGGGACTCCATCTCAACCAATAACTTCCACCCAAAAACCATAAAGCAAGGAAAACAATAAGGGTCTGGGAAATAAAAAGAGATAAAGAGGAGAACAGGAGCAGAAAATCGTAAGACAAAGAAACTATAATGGACTGGGGCACGGCATATAGATAGTCCATCCGTGTAGCAATCTCGGGCAGCGGGCTGCAGAAGGAGAACCCTCTTCTGACCGTTAGCGGAGACCAAGGAACAGAGTCAGGTCAATAACGCCATCCCGACTATAACACACACAAACGCACGATGCTTTTCAATCGATTCCCGATAAAGTTTACCGCCTTCTTTCTCTGGGAAACCCCTCCCACAATCTCTAAACCCTATAATCCATCCCTGACCTTATGTGACCAAATCCCTTACCGGCTCTTCTTCTTCTTCCCCAATAAAGGCACCCCTTCTCTTTCCTCTTTCGCTCCTTTCTTTTGCCCTAAAAGTTTGACAACCTATCTTGCAACTGCTCAATCCTCGCCCTTTTATGACATCTCAAGAGGAAAACCCATGAACGTCACCTATTGTGCTATCATTTTAGAAGGATGCGTCGTGTTATTGGAGATGCTTTTGCCCGCTCGCTCGGATACTTGGATGGAATGCAACGCCCGTGTTATATATAGGTACATATCTATATACACACACACACACGCGCGTACGTAAGTATGAGTAGATGCGGAAGATTATAATATTGCAACATGCTTTGTTCTGTTTGAGAGAGTTTAATCGCCGTCATACAAAGGGTTGGTGGATAGGAGCTGCAAGGGGGATATTCTCTGTGGGAGGAATTGGGGAGTGAAAAGAGGTCACAAACAGGTTATTGGAACGGGAGCGGAGGTGGAAAAAGGAGGCGAGGGGGATTGGGAGGACGAATGAGGGTATGCTGGGTAAAACGGCGATTCAAAAGCTCACAATATCGTCTGCACGAGGGACAATATCCTGTTTGATACGGCTTTCGGTATGTCTTATGAGGCTTTTTTTTTTTTTTTAGGAAATAGAAGTTGTTAGAGCAAGAGAATGCGTACGCATTGCTTTTATATCGATATTTATACGAATAAATTTGTTCGAACTTGAGTGCGTGTGTGTCTGCGTTGGCGTGAATTTCGGAAACTTTAATTCAATCAACATTTCAATGTGTAAATCGTGTGTTTACGGAAACGAATTTCATGTTTTGATCGATTTTTTCACCGTAGAAACAATACGATAATTCGATTACATAGAATTAACGTGTAATTACATGGAGCATGTTCTTACGAATACAAATTTATCGTTGATTATTTCGCAGTTGCAGTTGCTAGTTGCAAACGACCGTTTTATGAAAGACTGATTTTAAACGACACAAGCATTACAAAAAATAATAAAAATCAAATAAAAAATGTAGTTAATCGGTATTTCATTGAATAATTTTAATATAAAAGAAAAAATTATATACCACTATTTGAAAATTCGGTTCTGAATACACTTTACTGTAATATACGTTGCCTAAGAATTAATTTTTTAACTGCCAATGCACTCAGATATTATATATCTCTAATTATCAAGGTTCCGGCACGCAATTTGCAATGAGAAGAAATTGCAATAATTTTCAATTATTTTCTGTTTAGCCATCTTTGTTCTGGTTCTCTAACACCAGAAATTAGGAAACATTTCTTTTAAACAATATGATATTCTTTTCCATTGATTTCGGAAGAGATAACTTGATTGCTTCTCAGTCTAGATATCCTGGGTTAGAATCCTTCGATGTGCATGGCTGCTATTTGTTTTCACTTGCACTAAAGAGTTACTGATTCAGAGCAGGTGAAAAATTAATAACTTAAATGGAAATTTGTGTGTTAGAACTCAATCTCCTGTTGCAGATCCCACTTCTATGATGTGTGATTTCATATTTCATGAAAAGTGCACTATTGCATCTGCCACGTTCATATTATTAAACTATTATATAAATAATTATCGTATGTATACTGCTGAATGCCTAACAATTTTGTGTTTCCTGTTTTAATGTTTTATGCGTTTCTTATCTATAAGTGCTCTAAGATTTGAAATAACGCAATTTGTTTACCCGTTTACGTATGGTTAGGGACGTAATTGGGTTAGATGATGGAAGAGACTGTCCAGTTTCAATTTCGCCCAGAAATAAAGACGATATTCTATTCTATTCTAATTATTTGGGCAATTTATTTTATTAAATCTTCAATTTAACAATCACACAACGATATAAAATCGAAAATGAGAACTCTTAGATTAAGAAATACGATAAGAAAAATTTCCCCTGAACGAAAGAAAATCTAAATTCATTTGAGATACACATAACAACGGAACTCAAATTTTACTCTATACGGAGAAAATCTCGAATAAAGAATATTGGAACTTTTAACGAAATGAGGATTTGTGATTGTAGTTTTCTAGTGATTTTACTATTCGAAAATTTAATGCCTTTGTTAATAAAATAACGTATTTTCCAATAAGTCAAATTTGTTTGTGATTTATATTACCGCGTGATAAAGTCTTTCCGTCTGTTTACCGTTTCAGTGGAAACATTTTTATTGAATTTCCACCGATTAAATCGATCGTGGGATTTATTTTTTTATAATGTAATTACTGCTTTCGAATCGAAAAATGCACGAAAAACGGCGATCGCTTTAAGACAGTCTCAGACAGGCATTAAGTTTAATCTTAAGATTTTATAACCTGCATAGTGTGTCTGCGCTACTCGAAGTAGTTTTATTTGGCCAAAATTCTTTTAGGAAGATAAAGACGCCGTTTTCTCTCTCAAAATAGGGCCAACTCCCTCAAATTGCTCGGCATTCGAAAGAAAAAGACCCCATTGCAGTCGAAAGCATCCGGATTGCGACTTCACCCATTTCCGTTCACAATAATAGTGACCAACTGAGGAAGTAGTGACGTGCACTCATCGCAGCTAGAAAAGTTTAGACGAATAACCTAGGAGATAAGAGATCGATCGCTTCGTTACTCCGCTAAATACATTTCGCAGACTATCGAAATGCCACATTTGTAAATCGGTGTGCTTTCGTCATACTCGCGTTCAATTCGCTCGCTTTGGAGGCTGGAAAAGTTAAGAGTAGTCGAGGAGAACATTTAGATTGCACCACCACGTTCCTTGAGCTGTTTGCACGCATGTTCTTTTGTTTTTTGTGTTTATTTTCTTGTTTATTTACCATATTTATTCGTTCGAAAATTTTAATTGTGCTTATTAGTGATTTTTTTGCATTTTAATTTTAGGTTGCTTGTTTGTTCGCAATCTACTTTAATCGATTTAATAAGTCCCTTTGAATAATTGAACAGACTTTTAGAACACAATTTTCCAAGTTTCGTAGTTATTTCACCTTACGCCAAATGCCAAGAATTGAAATACAAAAAACTTCTCCTATCTCTGTCGCATTTTCGTTCTTTTTAATAACCTTCATATTTTCCTCCTGCTAGCATGAAAACGAGAACGCGTTATGATGTATAACCTATCACATTCTTCGAATCCGCATTAAAATTAAACTCCCGCTTTACGAATCACGTTTTATTATTGGTAGAAATACATTTAGTCCATCCAAATCCGTCTGGTGAAAATCCAGCATGCTCTGTCGACCATCTAACAAACAACGCAAACTTCCCAGTTCCAACAATAAGAAAGAAAATTGACCCGTCAGCTCTGAGCCACGACCCTGTCGACTGCACCTCATCTACGTTAACCGACCGGTGTCCGAAGGTTTTGTTACCTCCAAGATTCTGGAATCTCGATTTTTTGTAGCGTCTGCCGACACAGCCTACGGTACACTCCTCCGTACTCCTTCTCCCTCTCCTTTCCCACCCTCCCTATCCTCCTCTCTCTCCTCTCCTCCCATCCCTCTCCTACCCTTTCTTCTCCTATCCTTCTCTCTCCTATCCCTTGGTTTCTCTTCGTCCCGTTTGCACCTTTCATACCAATTTACTGGCAGATGAAGATCAAGAGATTGAGAACAAGTTGGCAGGCGGTCAGGCGATGACACAGAAGTTGAGTGTTGGATGGTATTTCAGGCGTCTGTGTTGAAGTTCACCTGACGAACGTTCGAAAGAAATGCAAGTATTATAGCGTACATTTCGCCATCATCAGGTTCAAAAACAAGAAGCAAGGTAAATATATACGGAATCGGAGGGGAGTGGGGGAGGGAAATGTGTAGAGATGACCAATGAATGGGTAGAGCGGGGAGGGGGAGGAAATCTGAGTCAAGGTATTGGGGAGGGGTGGGTGTTAGGAAGAAACAAAGTACACTACAATGATAACACACTCAACCTCGTTAACGAACTTATTTCCCCCACCCACTCTCCCTTGCTTACCTTGTTTCTTCCTAACACTCACCCCTCGCCAATACCTTGACTCATCCTTTCCTCTCCCCCCCCCCTCCCTCTACCCATTCTTTGGTCCCCCCTCTACACATCCCCCCCCCCTCTCCCATCCGATTCAGTATATATTTGCATTGCTTCTTGTTTTTGTAACTGATGATGACTTGATATTAGTCGAAACCGATCGTACTTTTTTAATAAAGTGGAACTTATACAATGTGATATTTATCATTTTATTTATTTCTCTTTAGCGTACAGATCATTATTCACCGAATATTATTCTACATAACGTAATACCCTTTTACGTAGTGAAATGCTTCGCGCCTGGCAGGCAAGCAACCTGCCAAACAGCCTTCCTCCAGATCGCCGAAGCGCGGCGGAGTGGGACATTCCTGGCGAAACCACCCGATGACCTCCCACCTTTTCCCCCGCCACTGACCAAAGCAGTTGGCGGGTGGAATGACAAACCAGGCGAGGAAAGCCACCTCGTTACACCTCCCGCCACAATCTCTTCCCCCTTCCCTCCGTCTGTGCAAAGTCAGCCAGACCGAGGGATAAGCAAGGCCTTAAGCCCTCCTCCACATCCCTTTTCCTTCCACCTTATGTTTATGTTCTCCCGTTATTTTTCTGTTTGTAAATATTACGCGTCTCCATAACAAACCCCCATAGCGGGTTCATTCCTCAACCTTGTGTCGCCATTACACCTTCTATGTGATACTGTGTCTATAATAGACAAATTAATTTCTGACAAAGACACAAAGTTTGCAAAGCCATTAATGTCTATAGTGGCAGTGGAAGCTCGCCCGGAACGACAGCCGATTTACCTGCTCGACAAATTCAGCGCTGCCATTTGAGGATGAGTGATACAGGCAGTAGTTAACAAGAATCCCTTCAGGAGGGTCACTCCCGGTCAGTTGATAAGAAGGTTCACTCCAGACGGGTCACGCCGGCAGACGACACCAAGGTTCCCTTCCGAAGGGACACCCAGAAGCGAAACGCCAACCGAAGAAAGGACAGTGGAGGTGAGGAAAAGGAGCAGATACTCCGAGAGAACGCCATCGAGACTTATTCCATCGATGGTCACTAACCTTTTTTAGTCATTAATTTGTGCTTGTCACTGCCATTTTCGTATCTACATTGTATCAAACGAAAGAGTTTTTTTGTTTCTTATCAGGCATTTATTTGTTTGAAGTAAACGCTACAAAGAGAAATTGTGTTGCAGTACCTGTCCAATTCCACTTTTCAATATTGCGCATAACAATACAATCTTCTAATTTAATACGTACCTGCTCAGTCTAATATTTGTTTCCTAAAATATTCGATTTTCCATCGATATGGTGGAATATAGTTATATAGCTGAAAAATTATTTTATTATTACTATATAGCGAAGTCCACTACCAACCCACGATATTTTCATTGCAAGGTAATTCCCACGTATCTAACGATGCTAACAAATACGTATATATGAATCGACTATAATTACTGATAAATAATTTGTTGGTCTGGAGGGAATGTGTAGTTAAAAAGAAGCTATCTTTCGCTCATTCAAAGAACGAAGGATGATGTTCAGGATGATTCATCACACTTTCGATTGCAATGGCTGCATATAGATAGTTGAGGTGGACAAGAGTGTATCTTCCCAATCTCGAATAAGTTCCCAGTGAAATTAAAATTGCGCGTCGATTTCGTCATCTTCAGCATTTTGGGTTGTTCCCATTTGATTTCAAGCAACTTTCGTAGATTTTCCTACAAATGCCTAAAGCGTCATATCCCTTTAATTGTCAGTCTTCAACTGTAAAATTAGCGTTTGTTCGATCATTTTTACTGGAATCAGTGCACGAGGTACGATAAAACTCAAGCAAAGGACCAGAACATTTTATCGCGTTGTAATTGAAATAAACTCAGCGCCAACGCACCGCCATATTCTTAAAGAAATTACTTCTGAAAAGGACGTGGTCCTTTGATAGTGGCAGGCGGAGAAAGGAGCGGAGAAAATGTGGAAAATGAAGGAGGGGAGGAGTGCCGTTAAACCACTCGTCGCGCGGCAACACGGCGGCAGGTGCAGGCAGGCCATCGGTGGCAGGAGATGGTGGTGGGGAGGAGCTTGTATTCAATTAGGAGTTTCGCTACCTCGAGGCAAAGCCCTTTAGGGATTTATGTTAAGGGTTGGAAAGAGAACAGGTCTCCACCTAGCGAGAAGAGAGAGAGGTTTCCTTGGGAGCCGAAGGAGATGGCAGAGATTGTCTGAAAGCAGGGCGTGATTCCAAATTAACACGAAGAGGTTTTTGAAGGGAATACGCAAAAGGATATAGTTTTGTTCTCGAAAGCAGTAGAATGTGTTGAGTGAAGTCGGCGGAAGGAAAGGTTCATAAGTGTACATTTCCGTTTTAACGCACAAAGTCCGATAACTCGAATGTCTAAAAAAAAAGGTTTTTAGATAACTTTACGAAACTCCCTTCAGGTTCGAATTATCGGAGATTTGGAGATATCGAAAAAAAATTTACTCGATTTTGTTTTAATAATTGAAGAGCATTTATTGCTCTATAGTTTTCTCAAAATTTTTAAAATGTCTCTGAATTATTACGGCAAAACCGCTGTGAGCCGGTATCATATTTATGGCATATTATCTTAGAAAGATTTCAATCTACCTATCTAAGTGGAGAATTATACTACGACCAATGCAATACTAATGGCATTATTGTTTAACTGGTACGATAGCTTGAACTAATTCAATACTTCACCGAACAGAGATTCAATTATTGTATATCGCTCAGATTATTCGTTTTAACCAGAATAAGTAAATAATAACAAATAAATAAAAGAATTTGGCTGCCTAAATAAATAAATAGATAAATAAATAATATATATATATATATATATATATATATATATATATATATATATATATTTAGGGCAACTAGGTGTTGAAGTCTCTCTTGTGCTGACGAAGGGATTATCCCGAAGGCTCTAACCTCTACAAATGTGTCTCTACAACACCCCAGCGGCTCTACTTCCGGTAAGTGTTCACTGGGTTTCCTTCAACACCTAGTTGCCCTAAATATCCTTACTTACCTTTCCTCTTCCGTAGTATTTACATATATATATATGTATATATACACACACACGATTGTAACTAGTAGTTGAGAGGGATAGGAGGTAGCCAGTGGACACTTACTTGGTGTTGTGGACGTCCATGGCGATAGAGGAAGGATTTTGCTTGGAGCTTTCGGGCATCCGCCCTTCTTCGGCACAAGAGTATAACTAAAACTAAACCTAAGTGTCTCACTGGGGGTAGAGGGGATGGGGTTCGTGAGAAGGAGGCTAGGGTATTTGAGGTTTAGACCGGGAAAGGAAAGAGAGCGGAGGATTTCTATATGGGCCAGCTCCCATTGGCGGAGTTGTGGTGCGGGAGAGTCTTTTGGGAGAGCCCGGATTGTTTTTACAGTAAAGCATCTATTGAAGGGTAGGGAGTGGCTTACCGCATCATCGGCCACTGGAAGGGGGCGCTTATGAGCGACACTGTCCCGATGACCTTTCATGCGATGTTGAGGGGTGTGGTGGTAAGGCCCACGTGTGTGTGTGTATATATATATAAACAAGTTAGGAAATAATTGCAGAGCAAATTACATAAGGCGCTTTTTTTAATACTGAAATAAAAAAAACATTCCTCTACAGCCCAACCAATATGGAAAATTTTTCATCTTTAAAAATATTCAATACAGTAATTATGTAAGTTCATTTTCAGACCTAGAAAATTTCACTTTTGTTTCGAAAATTTAATTAGCTAATCTCACGGCAATGTATTTTACCATTACAATGTTAAGCAGAATATCACGTAAACATTTCTTCAAAAACAATTGGTTATTAAATAACAAAGAAAATATATTTCATAGAATAAAATTTTAGAACTGTGCAATTTCACTTACTTTGGCTGAATAGCATACTTGTTTATTTACAGTCCTAGCTGTGAATACGACCAACAAATACGAAAGCCATAATGGACCCATCTAGATATTTCGTAAGGGGTTTTCTAATATCCTGTTAAAAGGCAAACGGACAGACATATGGAACCCAATTTTTTTTCTCGATTTTTAGTGTTTATGTAGAACTAAATATCCTGAAAATTTGATGTTTGTAGCATATGTAATTTTTGAGTTATTTTGTAAACCGACAGACAGACAGACGGATGAACCAAATACATAAGCTCTTTTTTTTTATTAAAAAAGAGCAAAAATTGGTGTTTTGTTTATACATATTTGTAAATATCGCGATTTCATTTTTCATAGTTGAACAGAATTAAAATTTTTTTGTTTTACACAAGAGGAAAAATGTTTTAAGCCGTATATTCTGCTGCGTTATCTGTAAAACTATTTATGGTATACATTACTTAACGTATAAAATCGTCGAAGCGTAATAATAGAGATTAGGCAATTGAAATTTATTTTGTAAGATTCGATAAAAGTTGGCAATAATGCATGGATTACTTCAGTCGCTATATTAAATGGAGTTTTAGATAAGACATACGTATTGAAGTGTTGTAATTTCAGTTTAATAATTCATTTATTCCCACCCGTGAATTTCAAGGGAAATTAATGTAGTGATATATTTATAGAATTAATTTGGCGACATCGTTTAAACCTGTTATTAAGATTATATGGATGTATTGGTAAACTGCAGTAATCGCGAAATTGTTGATCAACATTATTTAAGGGATAGTTGTTTTGGAACTTTAAGACCGATTCTTCTTCTCCTATTCACGCCCGGAAACCTCAAACCGTTTGTTAGAGCATTATTAGAGGGCAATTAACCCGGACAAGGGTTATGAGTGAAGCACTAGAGATGCATGTTCTTTGTCAGAACGGACTACGATGACCAATCATTTGCAAAGACAACTTGTGGGAGGATAATGGGTCCATTTCATCTCATATCTTCTTATTAAGGACCCTGCGGTTTAAGTGCATAGTTGCCAAATGAACCAGATAATATCCTTAACTAAAGCTTATCCCGTTCTCGGATGTTCCCACGCTCCATTAGGCAACAATGCGAGCGGAACTTACGCAATGGCTACAGGACGGATGAAATGTAGCGACTCCGAATTAAATTGGCTTTTTTGGGTTCCGTTAACCACCACCGTTATGGTTCCTATTCTCTTTTGTTTCATTTCACCCTAGACATGCTCGTCTAATCCATTATCATGTTTTCTAACAATCGTTTTGAATTAATGTGTGAATTTTATTGCTCAGTTTAATTTTAATAGTTTTTTCGATTGCTATTATATACTTTTCCATTGCCGTATTTTTTGCTACCTCAAATAAGAGTTATAATTCTAATTACATGCAATATATTTCTTTCGTATAAACTACTAAGAGTTTTCATGATTTGTTTTAACCAGGTCGTTATAAGCAGCATATGCCTATGTTTTCGCAGGGAAATTAATTCAACTTTTTATAATCGATCATTTTGTAATGGCGACTATGAATTATCGAGGTTAAACTATTTTCCCAAATGTATTTATGCATTAAAGTGGCCTTTCAATAAACATTGTCTTTCAAATATTATTATTAACTCATAACTAGTTGCATGGTTGAGTTAGCTTATCGCATAAACCAAGACGACTTCAAAATTAAATGTCAATATATTTCGCGCTAATTTATTCACGTTGAATGCTTACTTTCATCTCCAATTTACCGAGCGCACGTTGCAGAAAATGAGCTAATTAAATGCGCAATGAACCGTATTTAAATTATTTCCTCGCATATTATAAATGAATTTTAATGAATCTGAAACAAGAAATTATGATTTCGCTTCGGCGCTAATATAATTATCTAACGCTGTAGCGACTTTAGATAGGTTTGAGGCCAGTAGACACGCCACCTTAATAAACTAATCGTTTCGGAGTTTCAAACGTTAACCCTCGCTTGATCCTGTCCAAAGACGCTTTCCATCCTTATGCAGAGATGATAAAAGGGATTCGTTTCGCATTTTATTGACTCAGTATCCCCTTGAATCGCACGCGGCTGCTCTCTTCGCTCACATGCACTTTGATTCTCTTCTGGGAAGGGGTAACCCCGCCATCCACCCCTTTGCGGCTCTTGACCGTACTGAAGGCTCTCCTACAGGAGAGCAACCCTTTGCTCTGTGTGAATATAAACGGCGCGCAGCAAAACACCCGCTCGTTGTACACAGCAAGCCGATTGGTCGGATGAGTTGAGAGGGAAAAGGGAGAGGAGGGGAGAGGGAGGGTGGATCTGTCTATCTACTCGCGTGCCCTCTGACCCCTCTTATCACCCGGAGAATACCGCGTTAAGAGCAGTGCGCACGATATCCTCGGGCAGGGGTTCCCAACCTTTACGTTGACAAGGGCGCCTTCGGTTTAACGGCGAAGGCGGCGGGCGCCAGTGTCCTCTCCCCCTTCCCCCCCCCGCCTTCCATTAACACTTAAAGCTCGTAGCTGTAATTAAATTTTATTCTAAAAAATCATTTTTTATTAAACATAAAAATTACTAACAATAAGTAAGGAGATTTTTCGGGGTAATTTTTTTATTCTAGGGCGCTAAAAAATCGCTATATCTTAGAATATAAACCCGAGAGAATTGCTAAAATTTCTATGAACATAGTTTGACGTTATTTTAAAAAAAATCTAACATCAAATGTTGAAAATGAGCACGACCTTGCTGTTTACAGATACGTGCTCTCCTCAGCATATTGTCTGACACGATTTTTCAGCGTTCTCGAATAAAACAATCACCCTGTATAATACGAGCATATAGCCTTTCGAATATTTTATAAGAAAAGTACTAACCGGAGTTTTTAATGAATCCATGAACAGAGAAATGTGACTAGAGCGCAAACATGAAGTGATACTCCTTCGTTAAAAAGAAAGAAAAAAATGACGAATGTTCACAAAAGTGATGAGATACATTACAATAAATATTAAAGGTAAATGATACAATGAGCCACTTCCGAGAAGTTGGCGAATTGATGAAAAAAACTGCGAGAAAAATCATAAAATACATTAAATGACATAGTATGTAAATTCTAGAATACAAACACAGACTTTTTAGATTGGTACTTTCCAGTATTCTGTGACCGCTCAACACTATCACTCGCAAGAGCTGTAAGTTTTAAGGAGTACACCTGAACAAACCTCGGCGGGCGCCACAGCGAACCTTGGCGGGCGCCATGGTGCTCGCGGGCACCTGGTTGGGAAGCCCTGTCCTCGCGTGTCGGAATCAAAACGTCCTATATAAATTGATTTGAGATACGAGGGCGCACTTAAAGCTTCTAGAATTCCATATTCGAAACAATAGAATAACAATGCCGATATTATTTTGTTTATCTTCAATTGTTTTTAGTGTAAACACCATTGTTTGTGATAATTTAGCCTCTTTAGTTTATTTTTAATTCGACATTAAAATTTGTGAGTCACAAAGAAAAATGGATTTGAACAGGGACCATTTTCGCGCCATGATTTATTATGACTTTAAATCACTCCTCACTCCAAAGCAATGTGAAGAAAGACTCAGAAATGCTTTTGGTGAGATAGACCCATCATCTGCCACGATATACAACTGGTTCAACGAATTCAAAAGAGATCGTTGTTATCTGAGCGACGAATTTCGTGAAGGTCGTCCAATCTCCGCTGTCACCGATGAAAATATTGCTGCTGTTCGCGCCATGATAGAAGAAGACAATCGAACGACCTACCAATTTATTCAAGGAAGGTTAGGGATTGGTATGAGTCAGATACACTAATTTTGCGCGAAGATCTAAAGGTCAAAAAAATGTTTTGTCACTGGGTGCCGCACAATTTGAAAGATGAAGAAAAATTCCGTCGTGTTGAATGGTGCAAAGAAAAACTGAATGTGAGTGAGCAGTGTTTGGCGCCTCCGGCGCCCTGACTGGAACCATATCTCCCTCCCCGTCCCGGAGATCATCACCAATCTACAAAATACCCTGAAAATCACCATATTGGTGAGCGACAGGGGGTGCAGCGCACCAAAGCCTACATAACAACTTCTCTCGCGAGAATTACTCTCCTGTTATGATCTCACATGGTACTTGGGAAAAACGAACCCTGATATCGCTCTGCTCCACAGTCGATCTCTCTTATTTTAACCTCGTGATCGTGCCTGCCCATGTAATTAGGTGCTTCTAATATTCCTGAAACCTCTTCTAATAGAACTTCCGACCTAAATTTCTCCAGGAGCCTTAACCTAGCACCTAGCCTGCGGTCCTCTAGCGACATCCAGTTCAACTCCTTCAAGAGTGATGTGACGCTTAATTTTTGCTCATATTTTTGCTTAACGAATCTGGCTGCTATACGTTGGATTCTTTCTAACTCAAGTATCTGTCCCTTTTCGTACGGATCCCACATGATGGAAGCGTATTCGACCTGAGATCTGACCAATGATAAATAACACGTTTCACGTACCTGTTCTGTGCTACTTCTAATATTCTGCCTACGAAGATCAATTTCTTATTGACTGCGCCTGCGACCCTTCAAGTATGCATGTTCCACGATAGATCACGACAAATGGTTACTCCTAAATATTTAACGTATTCCGCAGATTGGATATTCTATCTATCAATTCTGTATTCCGAGTCTAATTCATTGTTCTTGCCCTTCCAGAAACTCAATAGGGAACATTTGCCGTGATTAATTTCGATTTTTCTATCTTTCTGGAGCGATTTTTGGTCACCCTGGCTCTTTATCTCCTTATATAAGACTGTGTCATCTACAAAAAGTCCGATTTTGCAGCGAAATATTATTATTATTATTATTAAGCACATTGTTACAAGTTGGCCATAGAGCCAGGTGGCAACAGTATAATTCAATATAAAATAACATAAATATTCCGCACACATAAGTGAATAATACACTTAATCTTTAGAGATTAAAGGAAATGCATAAATATATATACATACATAAAATACCTATATACATACATATATAAACATTCCAGTGGTGGGTTTTCGCGGGTTAAAGACAGGCCTTCACTTCTACCGTAGTGGTCACGGGGCAAAGTCCACACCGTACATACATCACCTTACCAAGCATTCACCTACTCCTCCACTCATGGTCGTAACTACGGATATTATATACAATAAATATGATTTATAATCTCATCTTCGTCTTGAAGAGACCCAATTTTGAGGGAAAAGGCTCAAAAACATCCGCCGGTAAACTGTTCCATCTCTCAATCCCCCTATTCAGGAAAGAAATCTTTCCCCAGTCCGTCTTCTGTCCTTAGGGTTCTATTTTGTATTTATAATCCCTACGACCATAATATTTCGGTTCGCCCATTCTGACGGTTAAATCCATCCACGATCGTTTCCCAACGTAAGCATTATAAATTCCGCTCAATCTAGCCAAATCTCTCCTTTGCTCCAGCGACTCCCACCCTAAGTTACTGATCATTTTCGAAACGCTCCCTCCTCTTTCGAAAATAACTTGAACGAATCGTGCGGCAGCCTCTGTATCATTTCTTACTTTTTCACTTGACCTACATGGTGAGGATCCCATGCAATGGCTCCATATAAGTATTGGCATAATAAATGATTTGTATGCCACTTCCTTCGCCCTAGGTGTGCTTTTTCCTAGCACTCTCATTATGAAATGTAAAGCTCTATAAGTTTTCGTAACAGCTCTGTCGATCAGAGCCCCCATTGCAAGTCCCTCGTGAAGGTTACCTCCAAATATTCACACGAACAATCTTCTGTTATTCTCCTACCATCTAATATATTAATGTAATCCACTCTACTTTTACTGCGACTGAAGTGTATAAATTTGGTTTTGTCTACGTTTATTAACATCTTATTCCTAGTAGACCAATCTGCAATCTCGTCTATATCAGCTTGCAGAGTGTTGTGGTCGTCTCCGTTTTCGATAAGTCTGTATAGTATGCAGTCTTCAGTGAATAATCTAACGTTAGATCTGAGGGTTTTCGACAAATCGTTCATGAAGATTAGGAAAAGCAGGGGCCCAAGCATGATTCCTTGCGGAACGCCAGAGTTAACAACTGATTCCTTGGATACTTTGTCTCCTATTCTCACCATTTTCGTGCGTCCTATAGGAAAAGACACAATTTTGAGGAAAAGGCTGAAAAACATCCTCAGGTAAACTGTTCCGTCTCTCAATCCCCCTAATCAGGAACGAAAACTTTCCCCAGTTTGTCTTCTTTCGTAATAACAAATTATGGTTTACCCTATGGAAGGCTTTAGAAAAATCAACTACTATAGCATATATCTGTTTTCCTCTATCCAGTGCCTCCGTAACATCTTGAGCCACTGCTGTTAACTGACTTTCGCACTAGTAACCACTATGAAAACCGTGTTGTTTCTCCCATAACCATATGTTTCTCTGCCAGAATTTTTAATGTGGTTCGCGATTATGTGCTCCATCTGCTTAAAATTTCACACGTTAAACTGATTGGGCGGTAATTATCTAAATTTGCACGAGGATCACCTTTGTGTATAGGAAAGACGATCGCGCTTTTCCAATCATTTGGTATTTCTCCGTTATTTAAAGTTACTCTAAATATTACACGAAGATACGTAGCAATCGCTTCTCATCCTAGCTTTATTACTTCTGCTCTTATGCCCCGAATGATTTATGCAACTTTAACTTGTTTATCCTATCCGGTATATCTTTATCCCCAATTCGAAAATCTTCAAACGGTTCCCTCAAATTAGCAAGTGGTAGTCTTTCGTTTTCTCCTCAGTGACAAGAGACCTAGTAAACCAGTTGTTAAATACTTCAGCCTTTGAAGTGGCGCTGTCGAAATCAATTCCATTAGGTTTTAATACTGTATTATTTACCTCGTCGCAACCCTTTCGCCTCCTCCGTATATATTTAAATAAATTACCCCAACCTTGACTATTTAGGGAGTTGCATAAAAATTTCTCTTTTGCCTTCCCCTTCTCTTTTGAAAGCTCCCTACAGATCTCTTTATATTTCTCTATGTGTTTCTCTTCTTTGCGTTTCCTAGCCTATATTAAATTACTATACAAATTGTAATTTAATAATATTTATTATTTACTTTATTGCACTTTATTATGTTAAAGATCTTCACCCACAAAGACATGCCACGTCGCTGCAAACAAACTCGCGTGTTTATTTTCTCGCAGCTAGACTTCCGCTATCGGCGAGAATTCAAGTAACTGAATGCAATCGTCCATCAACCAGCCACGAGGACGCTAAAGCTTAACGCCCTCTTCATTGACGTA
This sequence comes from Uropetala carovei, assembly GCA_036926305.1. Classification (NCBI taxonomy): domain Eukaryota; kingdom Metazoa; phylum Arthropoda; class Insecta; order Odonata; family Petaluridae; genus Uropetala; species Uropetala carovei. Next base: position 325,209 of record JAXCHB010000374.1, read on the forward strand.
GTTTTTTTCTCTTGATCAATGACGGATGGCTATTTACCACTTTTTAACTAACAAATGAGTTCTTTATTTTTCAGTTTGAAAACGGTAGGCTTATACGATATATGAATTTATGTGAAATTGGTAATTTTAAAGCGACACTCATGATGGTTATGACAAAAATACCTGAATCCTACAAAAGTCAAATGTAAAATCTGATTTTTGTTAATTTAATGCTATGATGAATATTTTACTTTAGAGAGGACATCGGTTAGAAATCGAACTTGATGAAGACACATTTTTTGATAATTGGAAATTAATAGAGATATTTGAAGAAGGATGATGGACTTTAAAACAACTTTACACCTTTTATTATTAAAACGTGGAATTGATTTATATCATTACTTGAGCTGTATGATTGTTCGGTTATGTCGCATTATCTTGACGACCTCATTCCATCTTAAGCGATTTGTTCAATATTTGATAAGTATATGCGTCGAGATTAATTGATTTATAGTTTGCGAGAGATTGCGAGTATAGTCGAACTTAACGCATTTTCCATTGTATATGAACTTTTTTGTAAAAAATATATCCTAAAATTACGCTGCGTCTCACACTACGAAGGCTTACATTCCGATAAGATATTTCACATAAAATTTGAATAAGATCACTTTACAAATTCTCACAATTCTCACGTGTGTGTATGTATGTGATTGTGGGCGCTCTAACTCAAAAAGTACTTGCCATATCGTTGCCAAACTTCATATATAACATTTTAGCATGATCACAAAGAGCTGATAAGTTTTTAAACAATAACGGTTAAATGAAAGTCGAGGTTTATCCGAAACCCGATTCGGTTTTTGCGATATTTCTCCGTTGAAACATCATTATTGTATATACAATTCTATACAAACGTAATAGAGAATGTAATTTCCTACAACTTTCATTTGAAACAATTTTTCATAGCAGTTACTATTTAGGAATTATTTATAAACAATCGGTTTTTTCAGTTTCCGTCAAATATCTCCTTAAAAACGTCGTAATTGGTAATCTTCGTAAGAACCAAAGTTTAAAGAATAATATTTCTTCCAGGTTTTGTTTGAAATAAATTTTCGTAGGACCATCCATCTCGGAGATATTCAATTTTTCGTAATTTCCAGTATACAGCGCCACCACCATGTAGCGGTGAAATCTGTAAACATATACAAATTACAATTTACGGCAATAAGGACGACTGTATTCTTTTACGATACGAAAAGATAATTTTTCCTTATAATCCTATTCATAATAAATAAAATGGCTATACCCCAAATATGGAGAAAGTCATGTGTTGGCCACATCAGATTTTTACTTTCTCCATACGAATTAATGGGAAAGTATTGTGATCGTGAAAAAAATCGACTTCGAGATTTCAGCGGAAATACACGTTTTGAGTTGCCTAGAACACGTTTAGACTATTTTCGGATTGATGTCTGTGTACGCGTGTGTATGTGTGCGTGCGTGTGTGTATGTGATTGTGGGCGCTCTAACTCAAGAAGTAATTCTCATATCGTTACCAAACTTCATGTATAAAACTATAGCATGAGCACAAAGAACTGATTAGTTTTTGGACAATAACGTTTCACCGGAAGTGGAGGTTTATTCGAAACCCGATTCGGTTTTTGCGGTATTTCTCCGTTAAAAAATCATTATTGTATATACAATTCTATAGAAACGTAATTTAGAATGTAATTTCCTGCAGTTTTCATTTGAAACAATTTTCTATGGGAGTTATTGTATAGGAGATATTTATAAATAACCGGTTATTCGGTTTCTGTCAAATATCTCCTTAAAAACTTCGTTATTGGTAATCTTCGTGAGAACAAAGTTGTAGAGAATATTTCTTCCAAGTTTTGTTTGAAACAAATTTTCGTAGAACCATCCATTTCGGAGATATTTTGCTTTATCTTAATACCAGTATACAGCGCCAGCACCATGTAGCGGTGAATTCTGTAAACATATTAAAATTTACGTAATTTACGGCAGTAAGGACGACTGTATTCTTTTACGATACGAAATAATAATTTTGCCTCAATATGCTGTTCATAATAATTTAAATATCTATACCCCAAATATGGAGGAAGTCAAGTGTTAGCCACATCAGATTTTCTTTTTATTTCCTTTTGTATAAGCTTCATACTCGTTACAGAGAAGAAATTTTTTTAAAAAAGCTATATTTATAAACGAGTGCGTACGGTGTATTTTAAGTAATATTACTTTCCAAATAATAATTGACTTCATTTTATTTTTTAACCACTAGTGAATTTTATATCCTTTTTCAAACATATGATTTTACGATTATAACTTTTTTAATACTTGCAAACGTCACTATTTTTAGGGGTGCGTCTTATACATCTGAAAATACTCTACTTTAAATGCATAAATAGCTCCGGATCAGGGCTCTAGCAAAAGGCGCATCGCACAGCTGCCTCCGTTGGCCGGGAGCTCATTCTGCGTAGAAAAGAATCTGTCACACCCGCTAAAGGAGGGCGAGTGGAGGGGGTGCGTGGGTAAGTGGGTGCGTGGGTAAGTGGGTGCGGGGAATGGGAGGGGATGCGGTGATGGGGGTGTGGGGTTGGGGGGGGGGGGGGGGGGAGGAGGTGGCGCTTACATCTCGCATTGAGAGACAGTCTGCGCGCAAAATGAACATTTTTAACGCTCCGCCTATGATGTCGTCTTCAATTGACTTGGATGAAAATGTTACCGATGAGAGTTTCGTTTTATCTCGATAGGTATTAGTTTTCTTCGAGATGTTAAGGATTGAATAGGATTTATTCGAATGATCGTCGAATAGAAATTTAGATGGTCGTACAATAAGTTTGCTGTAAACATGCAACTCTTCCTAAGCAACCGAGCATGTGCTTCTACACTAATCTGGTATGAATGGAATAAATGTCTGAGATAAAATTTCAGTTGAATCATTATTGAGATCCCACCAAAATCTTTCCCCAGACAACTGATGTTAAGCATTAAAAACTTACTCGCTCGCAAGAGTTATGAAAATTAAAGAGCGGTCGGTTAAATATGTGAATGCGTAGGATTCCTAAGAAGAAGATACGCCGGCCGGGTTAGACTGGTAGGTAGTGTGCCTGCCTTCTAATCCAAAGGTAGCGGGTTCGAATCCCGCTTCGGGCATGGATGTTGTGATTCTTCTTGGGGTTTTTCCCCTACCTGCAGACAAGCCTAAAAAAATTGGCTTTGCGGGGAAGGCATCATAAATAAATAAATAAATATATATATATAAATAAATATATATATATAAATAAATGCTTAAGGAAAAGGAAAGGTAATAATAAAGGTGACAACAAGGTGTTGGAGGAAGCCCAGTGGACACTTACCTAGATTAAATAGCCGCTGGGAGTGCTGAGGACACACGAATAACACAAAAAAACTAAAACGACACAACGCCCCTCTTCAGCGACGGAGACACACACACACACACACACACACACACACACACACACACACACACACACACACACACACACACATATATATATATATATATATATATATATATGGCATTTGCTTCTCATGATTTTATATCAACTACTCCGGAATCTTTCACAGTTTTCTTCAGCTAAAGGAATATCGATTTACGTGACGAATTTGTTTTATGTGCGTATCTCTCTGCAAGTTCGAGATTTGAATTAGCACTTGTTTTGATTGGCCACTGCAGAAGAGTATGATTGGCCGTCGATTACGCTTCGTGGAAGAACAGGAGAGAGAAAGAGAGAGAGAGAGGATTGAGAGGAAGAAAGTGAGGGAATTGAATGACTGCTTTTGACATCCCTGTTCGTCTTTTTGATTGGCTCGGACTGCCGAAGAATAGAACTATGGGTAAAAGAAAAAATTATTTTAGTGGAAAATGTTCGTAAAATGAACGAGTCGAAATTAAAGCGATTTCGTTGAATTGTTGTGTTATTTTAAGAGGGAATTTAAATGCAGTGCTTTCATAAAAGTTCACTGGTAATTGTCTCCACGTCTTCGTAAATCCACGAATAGCTCTTTTAATTCCCCTGATTGTTACTGAGAAGTTTTACAAAAAAGTGATAAAACAGAATTAGCCTGTATTGTTTTCAATTAAATTGACAATTAGAGCTATTGGAAATTTAAAATTATTAGATAATTAAAAAAAATGAATTAGAATCCTGTCTTTTGCAACATGAATGAAAATAAATTCGAATAGAAGCTAAAAACAAATGGCTGCTCTAAATTAGACAAGAAATATTATTCAGTGCGCCGTGTTACAACTATAATATATTTATATTATTATGTTACACATACTCAGGATTCACTTCAATTAAATCCAATTTAACTCATATTTTTGAAAAGTTAAATAAATTTGACTTTATTAATGTTAAAAAGAATGAAATATTTCGACTTTTAGGGATTTTATTAATGTAATAAAGATATTTGATGAAAAATATTTTGGTTAAATGCTTTCATATGACGAGTTAAAAGATTAAAGTAACTTTCGGAAAAGACACGTTTGTAATAACTTATTAATATCGTGTGAAACTCATTTCAGTTGACGTAGTTAACTCGATTTCTTACACGCATTTTTCAAAAGATTTTTTAATGTATCTAAAAGATTATTTTTATTTTCAAGTGAAATATATAAAAAATTTCAAGCAAAAATATTTTTTAAATTTTGCTTCTTAAATGTAAGTTGAAAGAAAAATGTTACCGCATTATTTTTGAAAGGCTGGCATTTTTTTTGTTCAACATATCCCTCGCGTTAATTTTAAGTGGTTTACGAAATGAACTGTCTTCGTTGAATATAACTTAAAAATCGACTTACCTTAAAATGTCCATAGGTATAGAAAATCAAACGAAGGTTACAAGTATCCGACGTTCCGGTTTCCCATTGGCTTGGCGATTTTTCGGATTATAAATTAATTATTCGGCTGATAGGGAATTGGTCTAAACTAACTTTTTTCTTTTTATCCCGAAGTTGTTCAAGTGTTGCCGTATATCTCATAAATAATTTAACACAGCCAACTGACAGCTAAAGGATTTGTATCCCTACTGGTCTCGCAGACATTTTAGATGAAAACAAAGCCTGCTTTCTCACGTTCTTTAATTCAGAAGGAATGTGCAACATAGGTATAGCTTAAAAAATAAAACGGAAATTTGAATAATTGTCTGCAGGAATTTTAATAATCGTTAAAATAGTTGATTTGAACGAAGTGATCTCTGACAAAATCATTTGATTAATTCATCGATGAGTACAACAAATAAAAAAGCCCAAATATCTCATGAATCAATTTCTGAATATTCCAAAGCATGACTGATCAAGTCACTCTTTTCAAACTCTGGAACACTAAATTTACCTTCATCATCATTTTAAGGAAATTTTCCCCATTAACAACCCCAAACCCGCACTCTGGCCAAATGAAATCGAATGACATGAGTATAATCGCCGTTATTTCGATTATTACTTCTCGATGACGGCATACGATATGTGAATTTGAAGGAATATCACTGGCTGCTATTCATCTAAAAAAGATAACTGAAACGGTTTCCTTATTTCCACCCGTAAGATTTCACATATCCGCTTTCACTCAGCTTGAGATATATTTAGTGGCGGTACCGAATATAAAGTTAATGTGATATGTTTATAGTCGATGAATATACCAGTAAACGTGTGCCAATGGAATTTTTCAAATGTAATTTCGAAAATACTAATCTGTAAGGTTTTGGTTTCTATATAATCGATAATTATTTGCATAAAATGGATTATGGATATACCATTGAGAGATTTTTTAAACGTCTATTTCAATTTTTAGTTACGAAGACTACGATTTTTTCATTCAATGATTATCAAACTTTATGCCGATATTAATGTATTTCAAAATAATATAATTGTAAAAGTCATTTTTACTTGATCATGGCACTCAAACAATATCCCATTAGGAAGAAGAATTTCAGGTCGAAATGCTAAAAAAAAGTGTGCTGCCTAATGGGAAATTGATTTGTCGCATGTTTTCGGCAGATGTTGATTAATCGAATCAGTGCGGACACCTGGCCCTCATCAAATTCTCCCCTCCCCTTATCTCTCTTCCCCCCCTCTTCCTCTCCACTCCTCCCCCTCTCTCCGTCCTCTGACTACCACCTCACCCTCACTTTGCCCCCACTTCAGCGTGCTCACTCAAAAACCCCCTTCTCCCTGCCACCCCAACCCAACCCAACCCCACACTACCCGCCTCAATCTCTGTGCAAGGAATTTGGTTTCGCATTAGCCCACAGTTTGATTGATCGCCAGTTCATTTAGCAGCGATCGCCGAACGAGTCACCGTTCGCATAAGCGGACTTTATCGGCGCGAGTTATCATACATTGCCAACCAAAAGAAAAAATATTCCAATTTCTCTAATTTTAATCGTGATTAGTATAATGTCTCAAAGCTACTTACTTTGTCCTAGATAAGTTTATCGAGAAATTCACATTAATTATAATAAATCAAAGGAAATATCAGTAAGATATCCCTTGCTGTTTTTTATTAGGGAAATAAAATATAAATGCATATTTGATTTATCGCAGTGAATAGTAGAGATCACTGTTCATTCTAATATCTGAGTTTTTTCTATATACTTGGGAAATGTTAAATAATTTTGACCTAAATTGCATTGGGCACTTGGCTGGTCTCTTTGAATTATGTAGAAATTTTAGGTTTAATAATTTATACAAATGAAGTAATTTGCATATTATGCAGCGAGTTTTCCTAACATATTTAATTAAAATCAACATTCTGTGAGCTTTGTACATTTCGTGTATTCAAAGAAATCTTTCAATTATGAAATTCGATACAAAGACACAAACATACACACGTCTGCAGATCATGTTATGGTATATGTAACTACCATTGATTTGCTATATTTATCATTAATTGTTCTTATCAAAGGGATAATAAGAATTCGGTTGCCCTGATTTCTTCAATTTAAAAAATCGATCAATTAATTATTAATTATTTACCGAAACTACGGGGTTAAATATTCCCGAATTTCTGCAGATAATCGTTTTGGCATGAATAACATCTTTTTGCCTGTACATCATCTTCGCTTCTCTCTCTTTTCTGTCCCCTATTCCGACGGCGCGTTTGACGCAGGGCATCGACCCGGAACCGAACCGAAAACCGAAACCGGAAAAAACCGTTATTTTTTCTGGAGTGAAACCGAACCCGAACCAAAAAAATATTTTCCTAAACACGAACCGAAACCGAAAACCGTTATTTATTTCGTTCCATATTTTTCGGTTCCCATAAAAAGTGGGAGCGAAAGAAGGGTTGTTCCTTTTGCTTTAGTTTGAGTCTTTCTGAAAACCTCACGTTTAGAAACCGAATAAGAAAGGTTGGGTTTTTCTTGAGAACATTCTCCTCAGCATTGGGAAGGATGTGTCTTTGTGATAATATCTGTTGGCTCAATAGTGGGATTTTCCTTGTGCATCTCAATACAGAGAGAGGGTCTACAATATATCCTGCTGAGATTACCTGTTAAACGAGGCTACTGGAAAGGAACTTGGGCGGTACTTTGAAGACAGCCTCTAATTGTCTTGCTACCCTCCCCCCGAGCATACCCCGTAGTGTGTGTTCCCTGCAAAAATATTTCCCGATTCTTAAGTTGGATTTTCCTTAAAGTTGGAGATTATTGTCCCCATATACTGTCACTCCCTCTCCATATCCAGTGAACCCTTGTATTCGGTAGTCATTCTCTAAAACTTATCCAAGAAGGATCGCTCCGCAGTCGTGGTTTTGAGATATTCTTACTTCGGTTATCCTTTGTTACAGATTAGTAAATTTCTATTTATTTTATAGAGTGCATCTTAAAATGAGCACACATATTCGTATTGGTTGCTTAAAACTGAAGAGAAATAAAATATGAATGCGAGTTTGTTATTTTTAGTGAAATATTTTGCCGACTGCAGAAACCCACATTAGAGACTCCGCCAAAAGAAAGTTCACGACAGGCCGAATAAGTGTCTTATTTTCTTTTTGTTTGTATGTTTGATTGCAGGGTAATATGTAGATGTAAGTAGATGTTTTTTATTTGCTGCCGGGTGAAAATCACATGCTTTCGCTTAGTAATAATTTTTCGAAACGGTACTTATCATTTCAATTTCATGAAATAATGAAGTTTAACATTCTCACACTACTTAAGTGATTAAAAACATTCAGTCATCGTAAATTTGTGTAATGTTAATAAACATTTCTCAGCCTTTCTGAATTCTCGGACCCTCAATTTCTGCGGGCTTCTTCCTCATAAATATTTTATAGATTTTTTCATCCATTTAAGTAATCTCTGAATGAAAAAATTAAGCCGTGCGTTTACAGTTTTTACTATAATACGAGCAGTAGACGTGATCTACAAATTGTTAATGAATATCTTACTCAACTTACTGGCACTATTGAGATAACGGGATCGCTTATTTTACCGCACGATTTGTAAATAAAAATATTAATAATTCATTATTAGGCATTCCAGATTTAGCGCATATTAGCTTCGGTCTGTCCGTCCTTCTATCAGGATGCAATATTTTCCATAGCTATTCAGGGATTGCAATCCCTGAGCACAATGTCTCCGCTGTACTTCTCTCCCTCTCCCTATATTCCCATCCCCTAATCTTCCCTTTTCTCTTTCCCCCTTTCCTCCCTCTCACACACCCCCAGCGAACCCGTTTTATATATGTACGTCGTTTGTGAAGATCCAAAAGCGAAATTTCAGACATTCCAATAGCGTTAATTTGATACCTTGGTTATTTCTCCTTGATTTGTTGTGTAAATCACGCAAAGCGCAGAATACGGTCAAGATTGTCAACGCAAAAAGCATTTTGTCTTTCGCACGCTTTTTTTGGCAGGGATTTGTTTAGATAACAATTATCCATAAAGAGTCAAACCTATTACAAAGTATGAAATAAGCATAGAACAAAAAGGAAAACAATAATAAATATGAAAAAATTAACACAGACAACAAGAAAGCGGATAAAAGTTTATTGCTGAATGGAATGAGTAGGAGAACACGTTAAATAAAGGGGTTAACAGTATTTAAAGAAAGGATGACCGTAAATCAGAGATTTGAGGTAGTAACGATGTTCATAAGAATGTTAGATTTCGCTATACATACATCGATTCACAATATTCACGGGCGTACCTTCGACTTATAGCGAGGAATTATCGTGCTCCTAATTTGGTTCGTGTTATTCGCTCCGCGCAAACCATAACCTCCCTCGCAAATGGCATAGACCACCGAGTATTTGCGCCGAATATCTTTGCCAAGACAGAAAGAGAGAGTGTACTGTTTTTGTACTAATCGCGCACTGGAGCGAGCTACACACAGCCATAGAAACATAACAAATGGCGCGTGATAGGAAAGAATAAAAAATGAGGAGTTGGGCGAGGGGGAGGCTGGCGCCGCACCTAAAGGTCGACATCAGAAGACGGACCCGATTGCTCCATCCTCCCGGCGTTGGGGTTGTACCACCCCCCCCCCCCTCTCCCCCCCACCTCACTCTCTTTTTTCTCTGCCTCGAGCTGACAAGTAATCGGATCTCGGAGACGCCCGACCAGACACCACCGTTACAGTCCTAGCGACGCCTCCAATCTCCACCACCCCTCCCCCATCTGCCCCCCATCCGCCCCTGCTTGCTCCCCAAAACCCAACCTCGGGCGTGTTTATCTCCCTGGCCGCGGGCCCTACGATCGAAGCCACCTCCTCCCCTCGCCTTCCTCCCCCCCCCTCCTTCCCCCCTCCTTCTCCTCCCTCTCTCCCTCCCTCCCCTTCTTCTCCCTTCGCCCCCATCCACGCCCTTCGATCTCCTCCCCTAGACCATCACACCCTCCCCAATAGCCCTACGGCGGCGGCAATCGAGTTACCCGTGCAAACGCTTGGTGCGGGGGCGAGGACTGATGGGGAGGAGGAGGGCGTGACGGAGGGCGGGTCGGTAGAGACCTCTCGGGGACGTAGCGATGTGGGAGCCAACGGGATTAAGCCTTGCCGCCCTCGATTAGATAATAACGCGGCGGAAGTGATCTCGCTTCTGCGGCGGCGAATTGAGGATCTTGCCCCCTTATTCCTCTCCCCCCCCCCCCTTCCCTCCCTCTCTTACTCCTTCCCCCCCCTTCCCTCCCCCCTGGGAATTAAGGAAGGGATCTCGCTTTATCGTATATTCCGGCTTAAGAATGTGTCCTTCATACGTGATATGATAATGCACGCATTCACACACTATGAGTGTTTATCTGAAGAGAAAGTAAGTCGCAGAGAGAGAGATGTAAAAGAGAGAAAGGATAGGCAGGAGAGAAGGGAATAGAGAGAGGAAGTAAAGGGAGGAAGGAGGGAGAATGAAGTCAGGTGATTGAGCACCCGGGGAAGTCCCTCGTTTCATTTTTGTTTTTTGTGTTTTTATTTTCGTGTTTTTCGAGCGCCTCCTCTCCCTTGTTCTTCGGTGATTTTTTTCTATTCCCGACCTAAAAGGGTTTGATGGTGATTTATAAGGTGGGGTAAATCCCGTCTTTCGAATTCGTCGTAAATAGTTTTGGTTGTCGCTGTAAATTCCGATTTTTGGGCTTCCGTGTAGTTTATTATGGCTTTGACGATGACCTAATCGATTCTTGTGCGCTGCTCGAGGAAAATGTATTTTTTATCCTCGACAGTGAATCAAGGTCGGCCATTCCGGGAAATAAATACATCGATCGCTGTTTTGAAAGTTAAAAATGTGCCGAGTGATGTCTTTTTTTTTGGGACGTATTCTCTCCTCTTTTGCGATCTCTCTCTCTCTCTGAAAGCGTTCGCTCCGGAAAAGGGATTCGGGTCCTCTGGATCGAGTTCGATGAATCAACTGCCACGGAATTCGACAAAAAAGCGACTTATTCGAATTGAAAATATTCCACTCCATTCGTCAGAATGCATCTGTTTTGATCATCGTTGTCAAAGGGTTATTTTTCCGACGCAAATTAAAGCAACTTCAACGTTCGAACTTCGTTTCAATAAGGGACAAAGCTGATTTGTTTATGACGTTGCACGTAAGCATGCGATATATGTCTTTAATCCGACAATTTTAAGAGATATTCGCCGTTTTAATAGAGAAGAGATATCCTTGAAAATAATGTCCCCGCTATCTGAAATGATTTCCAAACAAATTAAAAGATTTTTCCTAAAATTTAAAGTAATATTATACCCATCGCTAGTTACTAGTTTAAATGCCCATCATATTACGTGCTGAAATTATATGATGAATATTTTTTGGATCCTGAATTTAAATTCCAATATTGCTTTTAATTTTATCGTCATAATGAAAAATGTTTATCTGTTGATTATTCAAAGCAGTTTTCAATAATTCAGAGCAAATCTAAACTCGATGGATCAAAGCTGTTTGTGTTGAATTAAACGTGTTTATTTATTCGAACATTTTTTACCCAAAACAAAACATTCTCCTGAGATTTTCAAGAAAGCACGAAGGAGTTGAATGATTGTCTGCAGCACGATTTCTTATGGGCTATATTTGGCAGTTCAAATTTAATGGCTGTAATGACGAATATAGATAATCGGTCGTCTGTGATATCGTGAAGCCTATTACGAATCAATTAATGTACTCGAAAGTAGGCTGATTCATATATGGCTCCGAATTTGTTTTGTCAATGAAGACATAGGACTGCAACAAGAACACCTCCATATTAATTAAAAATAAACATTGTGTTATATTGGGAACGATAAAACAACTTTGCATATGAAAATGAAAAACTTTTATTCGGTGTAAAATGAGTTTATCGACAATACTAAAACAAATAATATAGTTTTTGCTTTCAGTTTTTTTGTTTAATTTCTCGAATGCCAGTTCATTTAATGTGAAAGTGATTTTACTGCCATTTAGATCGCTTGGTAGAGTCTCTACACTCTCATTGCACTTCTTCCTGTGAAAGTAATCACCTTTGCCAGGAATACCCAAACCTCCACTAAAATTTTCTACTATGCACTCAACGTAAATTTGTTATGATTTCATTTTCAGATCTCAGATTTGAACATTACTGATTTTCTTCCTATTTTAAATTACACATTTTAAAAACATACCGGATTAAAATTAATCTTCTCGACTCGTGACACTATTGGATCGATGATATTCTCTTTCCTGATTTCTGGAATTTGATTGCATCGTTCAATCTCTCCGGACGACACTGAGGAGTTGAATAATTTATACATAGATCTTTGAGCTTCCTTCTTTTGCTTCAAATTGAGTTCTTCTGCTTTCTGGAGGCATAACGATACACTTCAAATGAATCAGACGTTGTCTTGTTAGTGACTTAACATTCGAATAATATGGTTACATACTTACGCAGAAGTATCTTATTCTATTTCCGTCGGGGCAAAAACCAATTAGCTAATTTCCGGATATAATTACAAATCTTAAGCTACCCAGTTTCATTAAAATCTGAAAGATGATTATCAATTCTTAATTTTAATTTTTCACAGCTCTTTTATTTTTAAAAAATATCAACAAATGTACATCTACATCTACATGATACCCTGCAAATCACCAGACTGGTGGGTGGCAGAGGGTGCAGCACACCAAAACCTACCTAATAACGTCCCTCGTGGGAATCACTCTCCGGTTATGATCCCGTATGGTCCTTGGGAAAAACGAGCTCTGATATCGTTCGGTCCTACAGTCGATCTCTCGTATTTTATTCACGTGATCGTGCCTGCCCATGTACGTAGGTGCCTCTAATATTCCTGAGACCTCCTCTAAGAGAACTTCCGACCTAAATTTCTCCAGAAGTCTTAACCTAGCGCTAATTCTGCGATCCTCTAGCGATATCCAATTCAACTCCTTCAAGAGTGATGTGACGCTTAATTTTTGCTCATATTTTTGCTTTACGAATCTGGCTGCTCTGCGTTGGATTCTTTCTAACTCCAGTATCTGTCCTTTTTCGTACGGATTCCATATGCTGGAAGCGTATTCGACCTGAGATCTGACCAATGATAACTAACACGTTTCTCGTACCTGTTCTGTGCAACTTCTTACTATTGTGCCTACGAAACCCAATTTCTTATTAGCTGCGCCTACGATCCTTCGAATATGCATATTCCACGATAGATCACGACAAATGGTGACTCCTAAATATTTAACGTACTCTGCAGATTGGATATTCAATCTATCAATTCTGTACTCCGAGTCTAATTGATTGTTCTTACTCTTCCAGAAACTCAATAGGGAACATTTTCTGTGATTGATTTTCCAATCTTGACATCATGCTGAAAGGGCGTTTAAATCTTCCTGGAGCGATATTTGGTCATCCTGGCTCATTATCTCCTTATATAAAACGGTGTCATCTGAGAAAAGTCTTATTTTGCAGCGAACTACCGAGCAGATATCGTTTATATATATATATATCAGAAATAGTAGTGGGCCTATGACACTTCCCTGTGGAAGACCTGATGCGACTTTTACCGAGTATGAAGATTTCCCATCAATGACTACTATCTTTATTCTGTTTAGAGGAAGTCTTTTACCCACCTCACGATATTAGGGTTTATGCCGTACTTTCTTAGTTTTCCTATTAATTTATTATCGGGTACTTTGTCAAACGCTTTTTTAAAATCAATGAAAATGCCATCAACCTGAGTGTTTTTCTTTCCGCATTGCAACAAATCGTTTACGAACAGGGCGAGCTGCGTTTCGCATGACCTACCTTTCCGAAACCCGTGTTGGTTTTTGCTTAGCGAAGAACGACCATCTAAATAACGCAGAACAGAGCTAACGATTATATGTTCTAGAATCTTACACGATAATGACGTCAACGAAATCGGTCTATAATTTTCGGGGTTCTCTTTATCACCGCCTTTGTGGATGGGCGTTACGTATGCTAGCTTCCAGTCTTTTGGAACGGTACCATGTGCAACGGATTTTTCGAATATTATTTTCAAGAAAGGTGTGATTACCGAGGTCTTTTAACACACGCGCGTGTATGCCTTCTGGCCCGGGAGACTTATTTTACTTAATCGACTCTAGCTGGTGCGCGATACCTGTTTCAGAGAATATCAAATCTTCCATCGAATTTTACTCATCATTCAAAGATGGTTCCTCAAATTCGTTGCTCACCGAAGTAAACGCTTTCCGAAAGTGTTCATTTAACAAGTTCGCTTTTTCCGCGCTGTCGTGTACTACATCACCTGCCTCCGTTCTAAATGACGCTATGGTGGGGCCTCTACCATGAACCTCCCTAACGTACGGAGGTGTAGTCATTATTCGATACACGCATAATGTCACTATCGAAAATTTATCTTTGTGCAAATACTTTTCTAGTGGATATAAAATATATTTTCGTGAAAATGTGAAACAGATATCTTTTCTATATTGTGGCATAGTTTAAATCTTTTGATATTAAAATTATCTCCTTACGTTGGAAAATATTCCTCTAATTCCTTAAAATAACATCGAATTTCCAAGAGTCACACATCAATTACTATATCAACTAATTAATTTATTACTTAGGGGAAGTTGGTGTAATATGAACATAGTTAATGCATGTAATATATGTGAAACAAACCTTATGGCCTATATAAATTTATTGCTTCTACATAAAAATATTCACTGCTATGTTTTGTAATTTTTCTTACATTTGTACGCAATTTTACCAATGCATGTAAATGTGCCAATAAAAAATGTGCAGGAAATCACGTGTGCTCGTATTCCGTAGGTGTCGGGATAATATGGGCACACATGTTGGGAATATGAGCAGTTCATATATAATTAATTATTAAGTTTTAAAACCGCGCATTTTTATTAGCGTACATTTATTCAAATAATCACATTAAAAGGTACAATATGTAAACATTATAACGATACTTTGTAAGTTTTAACGTTGGCCTAACTGGTTTATATCTGAAATGATAAATTGAAAAAATAAAAATGAAAATGCTTTATATTAATGAGCTCTAAAAACATAAATGAGCTTTAAAAATTTTAAAGTTATAAAAATATGAAAAAATATGTAAATGTAATAATACTTTTTACGTAAAAGTTTCTTTCTAACAAAGACATAACATAGTTTTACATACAATGGTCACAAGTAAAAGCAGCTCCATCAATCTCCGCACATTCCTCATGGTACCACACACTACAAACTTCACATCTAATGCAATTTTCACCATCGTGATGTTCACTAAATTTCCCATCACACATAGGACACGCGCAGCCATTTTTTTAAATTTCCGTACGACGCTGGTCTTCCCATCCTTCTTTCTGACATTTTCCTTCTTCTTGGTCTACGCACTTCTGCTTCCCGAATGGACTCCTCCAATGTCAATTGTCTTGCCGTTCCTCTTTTCTTCCTCTGTTAGATCTCTTGCGTTGAATAATTGGAAGTGGAGATATCTTCTTCCATGGTCTGCTGCTGTAGATGTGGACGATTGTGGAAAAGATACTTGTGCTGGGTCTTTGGTTTTGGGTGTGGATGATGCTTGACTTCCCAATGCAATTTTTGTTGCAGGCTCTGGAACTATGTATCTCTCTTCATTAATGTAGGCATTGTCAGGGATGGAATCACGATTTACAGGCCAGAGACCAGTTCAGCGAAATGAGTTAGTTTCCAAGCCAACATTTACACATTTCTCCCAAGCTTCTTTAACGAGATCTCCAAATTCTATTCTAGCAAAACTTCTTCCATGCTGTCTCATAAAGCGGCTACATGTATCATAATAGGTTTTCTTCAGTGGCCCAATTAGTTCTCTGTCAGCAAGATGGAGCAGAGCAGTTATGTGTGGGTATAAACGCAACATGCAAAGGCCATTCAAAGAAGCAAAGTCAAGGGGTTCTGGGTTTATACAATGTGAGTCGTGACCAACAAGTACAAGCATTGCTGGTGAATTGTCACTTATATGAAAGTAGACACAAGTCTTTTAATCTCAATGTAAAATAATACACTATTTATGTACGCAGAGTTTTCATTCATGAGGACCTCACTCCCTGCTGGAAGTTGTTCCCTCAAGGCAACTATAGTCCTCTTACCCTGGGCAATGATAACTGGAGGTAAATAGTTTCCAGCAGCGATAAAACAAGCCACAATTGTGATTGTCTCCCCCTTTTCTTTTGGCGAGATTCCATGCACAACTCTTTGCCCTTTTGGCGCTACAACATCTTTGGACCTTGTGTTTAGCTGAAACCCACTTTCGTCCATGTTAAATATGCGATCAGGCCTATTTAACAAGTCGAGTCATCTTTGCTGAAAGTCAAAGAACTTACCTACCTCAACTCTATTCATTGAGAGGGCACGATTAATTGACAGATTTTCCTCTTTCCTTATTGATAAATCTCTATGCCGTCTGAGGAACCCCCACGGCCAACTGCTCATCTTGGTTAAATCTATGATTCAGCTTGAAGGATTCAGCAAGCTGATAAGCTAAAACTCATACTTGTAGTCTAGTTAAAGAAAATCCATGTTCTGATAAATTCTTAATGTGATTTATAAGTACATGTTCGGCTCGTTCTTCTAAGTCAGGTTTTCGGCCAAGTGTCTTGCCTCCCTCCTCTTCATCACACAAATATCCGCAAAGTCTAACGAGGAACGTTATACACTGTAGCTACTTTCTTCTGAGAATATTCCCCGTTTTTGATCGGTCTCATTGCTCTGTCCATGTCCTCAATCTTCCACTGCTGGCGTAGTCCTTTAGATTTTTTTGTAAACACGTGGCACCTGAACATAAAAGAAATACTGAAATGTTGTGGATAAATGTAGCGCCACATTAACGTAGTTAATTATTTCATGATTTATTAAATATACACTGAAACAAAACTTCGGCTTCGATTATGCACTTTTACAATATCAAATACGAGATTATCAGGTTAAATTTTGGCCAAGTTTGATAAAATTAGTTTTCATTCGATTTTCTTACTATTGCCACTTATTGTTTTGGACTTCCAATTAAGCAGGCATAAAGCTCAAGAATAATGTAACGGCTCAAAATGCGGTGTGAAATAATCTAATATTAAATTTAATTAAACTACCTTAACTACTTCTTGACCTGTAGAATGCTAAAAGTAACGGCTACCTAGAATGCTTTATTATATGAATTTTATTAGGGTAAATAACAACTGTTATGTTAGTAAAATTTAATCATCGTAAAAATAACAACATAAATGTTAAAATTTTCATATTTTTCACGTAAAATGCTTGTGATCATATTACCCCGAATACCACAAATATGCTTTGTATACACTTTTTTCAGAGTTTTTATATATTATGTTAATTATCGTGATAACGCTGCGGGTGCGAGGCATACCTATACAAGTTGTCCGAGGTGAAAGACATAAGAGATTTGAAGTGCAACGAGGCACGAGACCAAATCAAAGAAGAGAAATTTCATAAAATCCGTACACCATACATCAGTGTTTTTTTAATGTGATAAATTTGAATTATATATATTATTCGTGATGAAGTATACTCCAGTATACTTAAAATAGTTTGAAAAATTAGACCCGAAGTTCAACTGCAAAGGAGATTCTCAAGTGGTGACTCAGCGATAAGAGTTTTGGTTCTTTCCTGGAACGGGCGATTATAATTAAGAATAGCTGCTTTAATGCTTTTAAAGCGTTCATCTAGCTAGTTAAGTAGATAGATTTATAAAATGGGGAATCGGTAGCCAAAAAGAATTTCTGTTTTTTTCTGTGAATAATATAAATGATAAAAGCACGCGATACTCCGGAGTAATCAATTCTTCATTTTCGTAATTGCAATTTATAATTTTTTTAAATCTCATTCGTAGAACGTCTTCCTCGAATCTTCCATTTCCATCTCCCCTCTTCCCCTCCCTTCATTCACCCCTCTCCATCTCCCGCTACCCCTTCTATCTCCTCCCCTCCCCAGGATCTCTCTCCACCCACTTTTCCACCGCCCGACTCTTACGCCCATTTTACATGACACCGTATTCAATTTAGCTCATAACCTAATTTCTCCAAACGACCGATAACCGCCGACGAGCTAGGATTATGAGGTATGAAGGTGGCGCCGAAAGGAAAGCAGCGGGATTTTGGGGAAGTTCATCTCGAATAGGCCCGGAATTAGTGGAGCGAGAAAGATGTAAAGAGATAGAGGGAGGAAGGAACAGAAACGTAGAGAAGGCGTTCGAAGTCGCCGTTTGGGAAAAGGGACGTGCGCTGGCCGTTGAGAGGCATCGGCCGGACGACGCCGGGGGATGTTCCCTCCCTCGTTTCCAAAGGGGACGGCGTTAAAGGGGCTTAAGGGAGCGGGGGCGGAGCCGCACGTCGCCATTATACAGGGACCGCACTAATCGAGAACGTGGATTATGCATGTGTATGACCCCCACCCCCTCCATCACGACGTCATCGGTTTAGGGATCGCGGGGCCACCGTCGGCCTACCGTTTAAGCGGCCCCTTCTCTGCTCCCGTCCTTCTCGCCCCATCCGCTCGATTGCCTCGCCCCCTGTGAGGGCCGTTGCCTCAATTGCACGTATGCGGCAGTCTGGTGAAATCTCGGATCGAACCAGTTACCCTAGAGACGGAGAGAGTGACGCATAGTTGTATTATAATATCCGAATGCCCTACATTGTACCGAAATATAGGTACTAATTCTATTTTCACGCATTTATTAACTTCGAACGCTGTTCTGAGGCTATTATCAAATATCGATTCAGACATACCCTATGTATGCGTTTCATGTACTGCGACAACACATTCTGAGCTGTATCCAATGCACGTTCATCGTGCACCTAATTTTCAACCCTTTAAAGCTCTCGTTAAATAATAATCACCTCTACCGTTCTTTTAGTTCCGTTTGTCGCCGCTTCGGCTCTTCCAGAAATGAGAATTCGTGTCTCCGCATCAGAATAAGAACGAAGTGCGTCTTAAGCCTTAAATGCCTCGTGGGAAACTCCTCATCGATGCAGCCTTATCGAAATTATGGGAATACCGAAGACGCGAGTAAACTGCAGTTTGTCTCCCTGTGCAGCCTTCTCACTTTAAACTCAACCAATGTACGTGACGCAACTACAAAATGTTCATCACAGTTAACAGATCCTGCTTTATTTAAGTTTTTCATGCGAAAGACGATGGTGCGTGATAACGACGTTGGTTAAAATCTTTCCATTAATCGAGCTTTTCCTTGATTATACAGAGTTAGATTTTCTTTTACGAAGTAACTCTGATATAGGTTTTAGAAAACTTTTTCCTAAACTTTCTTCGAAAATATTTTTTCTGATGTTATGTCATAACAAGTAATTAGGAAAAACTAAGTCAATGAGACAAATAAGAAGTGTTTCGAAGCAATAGATTTCTGTAAAACGAAAGTTAAAAAAAACACTTGGTGAATAAATTAATGCGTCCTGAGCTTATTTGCAGTGCATTATTATTGGTTTCATTAAAAGAGCCTGGCATATTAAATCGCATTATCCATAGCAAGACAGCATTTATTTAGCTTTGTTCTGTGGGTTGACTCTTGAAGAAGTATGTTTTGTGCGACCAAATATAGCGTAAAAGTTCAAAGGATGATAATACGTCAATGAAACTTATAGGCAATCCACCTATGCCGTCGTTATATTAGGCACCCTCTAGCGGTCGACACATCGTCATTTCGGAACCGATTGTTCGTAATCGGCTCCGTTGCTAAGGATCCATTCGATTTAATAAAATTAATTTCTATGAATATATTTTAACTTTAACATTTGTTTCATTGCTGCTTCAGACAAATGAAAGCACGTGAAAGGATGACGATGAAAAGGTTTAAAAAGCAGACGCCTACCTACTCGGCGATCTTTTGAAAACCCCATTCTCAATTTTAATTTTCAATTAAATCATTCAGTGATGTCGAGATTATATTATAAAAATTCCACTCGGCCGATTTTAAAGCATCACACGAAATATAACACTCCGTTGGCTCCGAACTTTACAGACAAACGAATTAAATTCAACTTAAAGTCCTTGCACACGACGGATAGAATGGAGCCATA
This sequence comes from Uropetala carovei, assembly GCA_036926305.1. Lineage (NCBI taxonomy): Eukaryota > Metazoa > Arthropoda > Insecta > Odonata > Petaluridae > Uropetala > Uropetala carovei. The sequence continues at coordinate 345,175 of JAXCHB010000374.1, forward strand.
TAGTTTAGCTCACATGGATCCAGACTCGAACGAGAGTGGATTGATTTAAGTCCACTAAGTAGGAGTCCACTAGCAGCGATTTTCCCCGCAACTCCGTACTTCTTTTCTAATCGCCGAAGGGAATGTCAAAAGGCTCGGTCCTCTGCGACTCCCTTGGTTACCGAGCGGAATTGCCACTCGTTACAATATATATCGTTCCGGGCGAGATTCCTCTGCCCTTGCCGACATTAATGACTTTGCAAACTTTATGTCTGGATGTGACTTATTTGGTGTCGATACTGTATAACCTAGAAGGCGTAAATAGCGAAACACGTTTGAGGAAAGAACTCGCGAGCAAGTTACTGTAATGGGGACGAATGATAGAAACCAAGGAAAAATGTAAACAAAAACAAAAAAGGAAAGGCAAGGGAAGGGGAAGCAGGCGACTTGCCAAGCATATCCCTCCGCTCAGCTGATTTCGCTCGAGCAGGAGGAGGGGGGAAAAGGCTCGGCTCCATAACTACTCGCCTTATATAGCGCGAATATCGCCCCTATTTCCCATTCCTCCCCTTTCCCTATGGTTATGTAATCTACACAAGGAATTAACCAATACGAAATCAAGGAGACGCCCGTTCAAACTTACCGCCGGACCTCCCCTCACCTACCGACGTTACGTGACCGTCTCCGGGGAACACCGGCGTATTCCCAGAGAGAGCTGACGGGTCGGTGTAAGAGAGCTTGCTGGTCGGGGTTAGCTAGACACCGGAGGCAGAGAGAAGACGATCCTGGACACGACACCACGAGAGAGAGAGAGAGAGTTTCCGCGTGAACTGTTCCGCCGAACTGTTCCTGTGAACACCAGTTGTAATTATAAACAATACTACTGAAGTGATTTAAGTTACGAGACATGTTTGCGTCTCAAGTCTGTTTGCCTTTCGTTCTGTCATTTGTACTTAATTATATATATATATATATATATATATGTATGTATATATGTATGTATGTATGTATATATATATATGTGTATATATATATATATATATATATATATGTGTGTGTGTGTGTGTGTATATATATGTATATATGTGTGTGTATATGTATATGTATATATATATACACACACATTATACTATTGGTGTGATTCAAGTTACGAGACAAGTTTGCGTCTCAAGTCTAATTGCTTTTCTGTTTTTATAATTTGGTATTAAATATAGAAATTAGTTAGAAATTGGTGTGGCGTTCTAATTGTGTCGCCAAACACTTTTGAGTGCGCAATAAGGCAGTAAACACGTTTGTAACAGGGTTGTTAAACGACACCGAACCCAAAGAATAGTTTCGGTTCGGAACGAAACTATATCTTTTGTCTTGCCATTTAGTTCCGGTTCGTAACGAAACTGTATGTTCCGTGATGGGTTTAGTTTCGTTCCGGAACGAAATTGTTTAGTCGGAACGAAATATTTCGTTCCGGAACGGTTCCTTTTCTTGAATGGGTTCGGGTTCAAGTTGAGAGTTATTGGGAGATACGTTCAGTAGTTTCGTTCCAAGCAAACTGCACCATTATTCTGGTCGTGGGGCGGAGAAGAGAGTGAGGTACTCGCATAGAGTGGAAGCCTTAGAGGCTTAATTAGGTTTAATTTTATTCTTCTAATGTAAGTCGGCTTAACACATTCAATATCTTCTTGGTTTTTTAGATCCAACCCCAATGGCCAACCGAAATTTCACTATTTTTTTAAATATCCTTTTTCCGGAAAAATTCGCACTAAATACAAACTAACCGATGATCAAACTGACAAAAACTAAACTGAGGAGCCCGCTTCCTACGAGGAGCCAATGTGCGGAGCCGTCGCTTAACGGTACGGTTATTACGGAGTGGGAGATGAGTCGACTACGCGTCGACGCCGGTCGTCTGCGCGAGGTAGAAACCGTCGACGGCGGCATTGAATGTGTTAATGATATGGCGATTTTTCCGCGAACACCCATTTTCCGTCAGCGAGAAAAACAACTCCGTACGAGGTCGGCGTTCACTACTCACTGTGCACTCTACATCTTCCCGGTGGTGATATTAGGAACTAAGATCACCCTCCTATCCCCGACCTCCCCTCTCGCATTCCCCCCTCGCCCTCTCCTCTCGCCGTTAGACGCGAGTAAAAACCATTGAAAACTGGCTGGAACCAAAGCTGGAACCAAAGTAGAAGGAGCCGGAACGAAACTATTTCATGTGCGAACCCGATCCGGAACGGTTCAGTTTCGTTCCATCGACATTTCGTTCCGAAGATTTCGTTCCACTTTCGTTCCGGTTCCACTTTCGTTCCAGGACTTTGGTTCCTTTTTCGGTTTGGTTCCTCTGAACCGTTCCTTGAACCGAAACCTATCTGGAACCGTTCCTTTTCAGTGGGTTCGGTTTCGTTTAACAACCCTGGTATGTAATCGTCACTGGTTTTAGATAAGGGGTTTGTGGATTAACAAAGAAGTGAAAGGAGATAGGACTCTGTTAGTAATAAATTAATTAAAAAAAGGTCTTTTTAATAACTTTTATATTATACACTAAAAGGGAAAAAATACATTTCATTTATTTATTGATCTTGAGTTCGGCTGGTAAAAAGGAACAAAATTTAAAACAATTTCAGTGGAATATATTTCTTCCTGCTCAACATTTTTGATTTACTAAACTTTATTTAGTACTTTTGTAAAAGTTATATGGCGCCTTACAGGTTTTATTATATATTACTGATTCTGAGTTATTAAAATAATAAATAATTAATCCCTATCTCATTAGTTGCGTCGGAAGCGTCGCCGGATGTATTTACACCGTTCCCGTGGGCTGCTACCAATCTTGCTAGGGTGATACAAGCCTTCATGAAGGTGGTACAAACCGCTATATATACCTATATATATATATATATATATATATATATATATATATATATATATATATATATATATACATACACACCTGAGGAGAGAGTGCATGATTAAAGAAGTGCTAGAAGGAAAACTGGATGAAAAAAGAAAGAGGTAGGAAAAGATTTCAACTAGTAGACGACTTGAAAGGGAAAGAGAGCTATCAAGACATGAAGAAAACTGCGGAAAATAGGAGTATATGGAGAACCAAGTTTAACCTAGAATAATCACGGACCTGTCAACGGACAGACTACATATGATGATATATATATACATATATCGAGTGAGGTTAATATGAAGTTATTTAAAAGAGGCCGTTGACTGTAATGAGTTGTTTACTCTAAGCCAGTGGTGCCCAACCTACGGCCCGAGAAGGGTTTTTATGCGGCCCGCGAATCCATGATGGAAAAGCAATCCGAAAATTTTAACACATGAATTCGAACATTTTTATGAAATTTTTTATAATAAAACTTGTAACATTGGAATTTTAACCATAAGAATCCCATTTACACTTGATTTTAACTAAAATGGTACCTCATAATATATTGGAAACACTCATTTGAACTCTAATCCGGCCCGCCGAATAATTGGCAACTTCCAATGTGGTCCGCCGAAGGATTGGCAACCAGCAATGTGGCCCGCCACGTAGAAAAGGTTGGGCACCACCAGGGCCGGATTAAGCGGTTCATGGGCCCCACGCAAAGCACACGTTCTGGACCCCGGCCTAAAATTGGGCCGGATTAATTTAGAGACCCATTCATTCACAGCACGTGTGTTTTTTATCCGTCCTTTTTTATTTTTCTCTCCCCCGCCCTATCTTTCTCTCCCGCAGTTCCTTCCTCCACCTTAATCTTTCCACGAAATCGTAAACAGTAAAAAATGAACTAAATTTCCGTATTATAAAATCCAATGCAATGTCTGCAATTTCGTTTAACAGCAACATAATGGTTGCCATTGACGACGGAAGGATTCCAGCTTAACAAACGTTAAATTTTCGCGCCAAAAACCAAATTGTAGACGGATTCGATCCATATTCGAAAATCGACGATAAAAATTTTATTCATTTTCCAGTGAAATAGTCCATATTCGAAGATTCTAGGTGAATTTTTTCCAATTTAAATTTGCAAAAGAACAAAAAATTGCACGTCGAAAAACCTATTTTTACGTCTTATGTTATGGGAAATATAAATCATCCTCTGGAATCAAACCCTGGACGTTACTTCACAGGTTAACTCTCCAAAATTGCCCAAATGTGTCACGATTACGAAACACTGAAAGTTTTTACGAGTCATTATTGTATCCCGATTAGAATAAAATGATTTGTCTAGTCTATAATAAGTTATATTATGTTAATCTTTGCCTGAATACAATATTATGAGTCATTTTATAAAAATATATTATCTGGCCGTTGGGACAGGAACATAACCCAAACTTTTAACATTTCTATTATGAAAAAATGTGCTTCAGGAACCAATTATGTCGTAAGTGCGAGGACCGCCTGTACTTGGAATTACTAATAAAGTAAGAAAGCGTTTTGCTAAGAAAAGCGTAGCATTTGATACAAAAGAATAAAGGGAAACAAGTAATAGATTTCTGTCCACTGTGGGCCTTTTTGTCCTCTGGGCCCCCAGCACTTGCGTGTTTTGCGTACCGCTTAATCCGACCCTGGTGGCACCACTGCTCTAAGTGATCAAATATTTCTCTCCAACATCCTCCATCTAAATATACTTATGTCAATATTTTTCAAAAATTTTTCCCAGCAACTCAGTGAAGAAAAGTACCATAAAAAATAATATTAGTACCACAGAAACCCCAAGATAATGATAAAACCTAATTGAAAATATAATAAAATCGTTAATGAAGTAAAATTATTGCGTTTTCCGTCACTTTTCATAAATTTCAGCTGGTCTTTCGTTACAGGTTTTTGTATTCCTAATAAGCCTTGAGATCCAAAACTGGGTCGCGATCCGTGCTTAGAAAAACCTTCCTTCCTTAATCTTCAAAAGATTTACCACTGTCGTACTCGTGGACATAACTCTGCTGTATTTTTTTTCAGTCTATGTGCTTGAGGCAACTTGAACGGAAGAACGCGAGACAGACGTATACGTTTTCAATGTGTTTTTTTATCTATGCGACCAATTTTCTTATAGTCGAGCAGTTAATGGAAATGGGAAGGAAATTAGATGGTCTGATGTCATCGGTGACGATGTACATTTGTGTGCCTTGACGCGTTATCAGTTCTAATTAGGATATACTATAGCTTCTTATTATAGAATTAAAAAAGTACAAAAAGATATGTGGGTGCAAGAGACGAATTTTAAAATGTAATCACACGTGATGAGATCCAATAGAACCAAAACTGAAGATAACCGACGTACGACAGCCAAATACTCAAAATCACAAAGTTTTGTACTGAGAAATTACCACGCAACTACACCGCTGACCATACCAGCGCGAACATGTTTGTGCAAAAAGAAGCGGTTTTCTCGCAAATATGCTAGAACTCGAAAAATGCGGATGGGCTCCTTGAGTGTCGTCGGACGAAATAGATGCTTATTCATTTCTTTTATCTTCAGTCCTCCGAGAAAAATGGCATGCCAGGCAATTCCGACTTCATCCTATGCCTCTTGCTACGCCAACGAAAAATATAATAATTAGGGGAAACGGTTGTATTATACTTGATAGATTTGGTTGCTGAGAGTGAAAGAGGGAGAAGTCTACGTCGATCACTGTTCGAATAGGTCTTATTAGTTCAGTGGAGCGCAGAAAAGCGATTAATCGAATATTTATTTTTTCGTTTTTATATTATCATTAATCATTGTTTCTCGAGCTGTTTATCAAAATCTCGAATTTGGGGTTAAATCGAGCAGCATGATTCATTGCCTCGTCTGCGGAGGTGAAAAACAGTGACTGCTAAAATAAGCATATGCGAGCGAAGACTACAGAAATTAATAGCTTTTAAAGAAAGCGGACCCAGATGAAGATTTCGATAATAGGAAAACCATCAATCTTCGAGCTGCGCTACCAAAGGAGCTGAAGAAAGTGAAAGATTCAGTGAAGCTATTCAGCCGGACTACTTGCCCACGCACACAGCACTTCTACTCCGTTACCACATAGAATCAAACATGCGATAGGAATCCATTATGTTAGGAAGCATTTATTGCAGTGGTTCTCAACGGGGGTGATATGACACCCCAGGGTGACGCGACGGTTATTGAGGCGTGACGCGAATATTTGATGAATTCACAGTGCATCATATTCTGGATTATAAACATAAATAAAACCAGGTGATTAAACACCCTTGCATATTTAAATGCCAGAGCTTCATCTTTATGTTTTAGGGAAAAAACAGTTTATCTATAAAGGTGACTTGAACAGAATGGAACTGTAAACGGGGTGACGCATAACTGAATGAACTGAGCATAGGGTGACGCAGACAAAGAAAGGTTGAGTACCACTGTGCTTGTTAAGATAAGAAAAATATCTCATTTTGGATCATATGGAATGTATCGCCCTAAGTCCTCGCCGATCTTCTTCATTTCAAGGTATCCTTTAGAGAAAGGGAGACATTCTCAGGCGGCTGTATCTTTATCAATTCATAACATCTTCATTGCTTATTTCTACGAAGTGTATGATATCACGCTCATTGTCATAGTTTTTCCATCTCTGAAAAAATTTGTACAGTAGTTTTTTAATATATTAGTTAAATTGTGACATTAAGATCAATTTATATTATTTTCTTAGTGCTGTTTTCTATGTCACAGATTCAGTTTTGTATCTTCTGTAATTAGGCTATTTGTGTATTTTTGTGTGAAGAGGAAAAGATAAAACTATTTCTTGAAAACTTGCACCAGAAAGTGATGAATTTTGATTTCATTGAAGGTAAATTTTATTGAGTTCCTTATGCTAAATTATTTTGGCGTTTTCGTGGAGAATATTTATTTAAAATTTGGTAGATTTTTATTTAAATGAAAATGAAAGTGGATATCCAATATTACATAATGCCAAGGAACACCGACAACTGTCATTTTTGACTTTAAATATATAAGACAAATTCATCTAAACACAAAAATCAATTGCATTTTATCACATATTTACTATTATTACAGAATTACATTGTAAATCCATGATCTAGTTCATTTTCTCCTTTTCACCAACTTTTGACAAATTTGATACTTTGTATAAGAAATTAAACGTGAATCTTTGTTTTACTGATAGTGTAATACGTTAGAGGAAACCAAATAAAGGTACTTGGATGCCATCGAACTTTTTCAGTAATTTCATAGCTTAAGAGCACTTTAATATTTTATTGAGTACGCTTTTTAAAATAAAACTTTTATCGACTGTAGATATTTAAAAGTTGTGTCAGTCGTAGAACAAATTTTTTTTGTGTTTATTAACATAAGTGCAATTCTGAATTAATTACTATTAATTAAAAAGGGTAGGAGACTACGGCGAGGTGCTTGTTTCAAAATTAAGAAAATCTTCTTAACCGTAAAAAGCGGAATATTACTATTATATGCCAGTGACATGCCCAAGTTTTATTTTGAGTATCGGAAAAGGAACGGAATACTTTCAATTATAGGATACTAGCAGAAATACCGGCGTTGCCCGGGGAAATTTGGTTAAAATCCGATCGGAATTCTTGATGATACATGGTATTTAAGAATTCACTCGGCCGCCGTTTTGAATAAAACGGGCAGAGAGAAACAAAAACCTTGTATGAATTATTTCTGGGAGCCCTCCACAATCGTACCAAATTTGATTCAAATCAATAGTAGGACTTGGAAAAATACGCGTAGTTTAATCAGTCCCCGCCGTCCAATTACGGATAAGGAAGTAGTCGTTTCCCACCTTTCTCACCGTGTATAAGATGTAGAGTTACCTGCTCTTTGAGAACAGAAACTTTATGAGAACAGTTATTTTATTGGACGGTACATTTCGGAGAGAACTGTCCCGTTCTTTCTGACTCATCTCTAGAGGGCAATGCATTAGCATACAATGTTATTTTGCTTTTTGTACAATTAATATAAAACATTTGGGATTAAAAAGTAGCCTATGACCATCCTATTTGTGAAGAAAGTATTTGTTGAAAGTTTGATTATTCTAGCTTTAACGGTGTGGAAATGTATAGATGCACAAACAAACAGATTTCATAAATATATAGGAGATTGATCTTATACTTGTATTGCGAGTGAAAAATATCCGATTTGAACTTCCTAAGTTAATTTACTCGAGAGTTATCGTCGAAAAACCAAATCGATGCCCCCCAAACCCCCACTTAAATTTTTTTTGAGATACACCACATAGCCTATATTTTAAGCTGGACCAGTCTAAAGATACGCTGCAGGTTTCATTAAAATTCGACCAGCCGTTTTTGCGTGATGCGGTAAAAAACAAACAAACAGACAGACTTTTTCCTAAAATATTTACCAAAATTGTTTTCCTAAAATATTTCTTATTTATACTTCTTCGTTGTAATCAACCGTTAGCTTGAAATCAGTTATTTCTCTTACGCGTGCCCCCCCCCCCCCCCCCCCCCCACAACCCCCCCTTCCCTTGGTCTGATTTAGCTCATCTACAAACTTGATCTTATACTTGTATTGAAAGTGACAAATATCAAATTTGAACTTCCTAAGTTAATTTACTCGAGAGTTATCGTCGAAAAACCAAATCGATGCCCCCAAACCCCCACTTAAAATTTTTTTTGAGATACACCACATAGCCTATATTTTAAGCTGGACTAGTCTAAAGATACACTGCAAGTTTTATAAAAATTCAACTAGCCGTGATGCGGTAATAAGCCAACAGACAGACAACAATTCTGTAAACCGGTTCAAACGTCTTCTTGTAATTGAAAACACAAAAAAAGTAAAACCCCGACAAAAAAACAATTGTACAGACAGAGGTTACAATTTTATTTATATAGATGTGTCACATATCCAGGCATAGAGAAATGGCTCGATTTTCCTATTTCCTTTATAAGTATCCTTTATGCGTCCCAGGCCGTCGTCCTAGCCGCCATTCCTGTTCGAGCGGAACCTCTTCGAGCAAAAACACAAGTTGTTCGGTGACATTTTTCCTGAAAACTCCCTTGGCGCTAGAATCCGTAGGCAAAGTTTTCTCTTCTTCCTCAGGCCATGATTTCCGCATCCTTACCTTCGTTTATTCTCCGCTGGTAAGGCATTTAAAAAAATTTCTCTTTGCAAAGTGCCTCCATAAAAGCTTTGGGGCGAAAATCCTCCATAAACTAACTCGCCACTCGAGCATGAGGGAGAAACGCATGATCGATACACGAAGGTAATTCTCAAATCCCATCAAAATGGATGAGTATTTTTCAATATTTCCTGCAAATATTTTAGCGTCATTCTCGCCAAACTCCGTGAATGGTTGCACCGCTTAGAACAAAACTTAAAATAAATAATTGAGGGCGCAATAATATGTGGAATTTAATAAGGCAATGTTTACTCAGAAAATACATCGGATCTAAATATCTTTGAGTGAACGAGTGTAAGATCGAATGAAAATTACAAAAGGTTTTGATTTTGACCGGCAGCGAAAATTTTACTTGTCCCATGTTATCGTAAATTTAAGCAGAATAAAATTCGTGTCTTAGCACTAAAATGAAGTTATCTGCCACGACATAATGATATTTAGAGACGTCCATGTTTCTAGATGGAAATGGTGCAAGAGGAGAAACAAGGACAAATTTTGATTTCAATTTTTTCAGGCGTCACTTTGTGGAACTTCTTCATATCGTAGAAATAAAAAGACATCATCATTAGATCCTGATGATGTTGAACAGCAACGAAACCTAGGTCGCATAAAAAGAAAGGTTTATATGGAATTACCAAGTAATTCCTTTTATTTATACGATTCTATGGACAAGAAATAGCACTTTTATAATTGAAATTACCATTTTTTCCAACTCGGAAAGAATTAAATCAGTTTTTTAATAATTTTAAAAGCCACTTGAAGTAAAAACCGGCGACAAAAGAAGAAGCTGAAGAACTGTAACATGTAACAGAGAAAATAAATGTGTTTTAAGCTACAAAATTCATACATATACGGTATTATATATATTGTATATGTATATAGATTTCATATTCACTGTCAAATCATTAAGAGGTTAGGCTAGAGTTTCCTCTCTATATAATTCTAAGATAACATTTCATTCTTAGCGCACATTTCTCAACCTTCTACCACGAGAATTCCTCCATGCCTCTTGATTTAAGCTATTATAATTTCATATAACTAAGCTGCAATCGAAAGGTGAAATGCCATGATTAACATTAAACCCAAACTTTTAGTGCCATTATTCTTCAAAAGTAACTTAAGAAAGTGAAGCAGTTTCTCAAAACCATTCATAAAACTTTTCAAGAAAAATCGGCTTTATGACCTATAAAACATGTTTTTCACACAGTCCTGAAACTAATGACCCATATCTCTCTGACACATTATTTAATGACTTCCGTTACTTCTCAGAGAGTAATTTTTCCAATTACCACCGCGGAAATTGTTTCCTCCAGAGGACCAGCACCCAGTGAGCCGAACTGCTATTTCCTCTCAAGTTTTCTTTTTTTTTCGACCGCGCAGTTTTAGATTGAACCCGCTCTTTGTACCTGCGTAGTTTTTAAATCCAGGTTGAAATTTGAGAAGAATGATTCATTTCAGACGGAGCGGTAACCAAGATGACCTTTTATCAAGCAAGTTATAAAAATTACATTTCATGTCCTAAAATTGCAACGGCAAAATTCGGAACACAATTGAATGTTACCAAAACAAAATTCGAATTGTTAATTAATCTTTGTCGTTTTATGTTACTCTAGATTCCGTCAAAACTAAGTAAACCGACAATGGACAGTGAAACCAGATTTTCTATTTTATGACGCTAAAACGCTTGCTATAGTTAAGCAGCATCAATTAAAGAGTGGCTCTTACTGAACTGCAATTGGATCGAAATTGAAAATATGGGAACCCGTGGTCATATCGTGTGAGTTATTGCAGTCTGTGCAGCGAACAATGATTGCTCTTTGTTATGCCTGGACAAAGTATAAACCGGAAGTTACTAACATTGAAAATACGTTTCCCTTGATCTTGAGTGAGAAATTAACATATCGTGCAAGAAATATAATAGAGAGTGGTCCTTTATTGATGTATTTGGAACCACAAAAGCAAATTTTCCTTTAAAAAACAATAAAGTATTAGTGTTATAAAGGCAGCACCCGCGTATATGTCAGGTTACATTACTGAAGACTGCGAACCACTACTCTCCATAGACACAACATTAAATACAGGGATAAAATTCACTGTCCCTGGGGTAACTATGTGAAATATTTCCAATGTAAAAAAATGTATATGAATTTACTTATGTTAGTATCGCTCCCAAGCAACGCAAGTGCAGTGTGGGTGGGGAAGATTGGAAAGAGTTGTGGGGTGTTGGATTTGGAAAAAATAAGATTGGTATGGGAAATGATGATTATAAGTGACAAGTAAAAAGGTTAACCCATCAACGCCGAGTGACGTACAGTGTACATCCAACAAGAACTTCGTATGCCGCCGAGCGACGTACACTGTACGTCCGAGGAAATGCTTTCTTTCTTTGCTGTTTAAATCAATATTTCTCACATCTATAAAACCATTTTGCATTTTGAAAGAGGAAACTTTGGACTTTCCTGCAATGCATCTCCAGTAATTTTACTATTTTATAATCTACGTTAACTTTAGCGATGAAATTTACATTTTTGCGCAGAAAATACGGTGCGCCATCACATTTTATTGTCTATTGACGCAAGGGATATTCGTAAATCTTAATAACCTTTATATATTATGAAAGAGGCATCTTTGACCTTTCTATTAATGCACATCAGGTAATATTAATATAGTTTTATAATCGACGTGAAAGTTTGCAATGAAATTTTCGTTTTTGCCCCGAAAATTTGGTGCGCCACCACATTCTTTTGTCTAACTACGCAAGGGAAATTCATCAATCAGAATAAGCTATATGTATTTTGATAGAGGATGCTTTGGCCTTTTCAGTAATGCATGAATTGTAATTTTACTATTGTTTCTGTATTATATATACAATTCTATACAAAAGTTATAGAGAATATAATTTCCTACAAATTTCATTTGAAACAATTTTCCATAGCAGTTATTGTTTAGGATTTATTCATAAAAATCGGTACAACGTACATTGTACAAACTTTCTCATACATAGGTACTAATGCGTCGTTTAGTTATCTTTAGAAAATGAAAATCGTATGAGCCTGTTTTTAGAAAATCCAATTTTTGCTAGAGTTGCCCAAGTATAAACTAGCCTTATATTAATTTTTTGAGAAATATGAGCTATAGAGTATTATTACTTTCTCCATACGTAGTAATGGGGAAGTATTGTGATCACGAAAAAAATCGACTTCGAGATTGCAACGGAAATACACGTTTTGAGGTCCCTAAAACACGTTTAGACTATTTTCGGAATGATGTCTGTGTGTGCGCGTGTGTGTACGTGTGTGCGGGAAAAATTTCCTTTTTGCTTTCTCCATACGTAGTATGGGAAAGCATTATGATCACGAAAAAAATCGACTTCGAGATTTCAACGGAAATACACGTTTTGAGGTCCCTAGAACACGTTTAGACTATTTTCGGAATGATGTCTCTGTGTGTATGTTATTGTGGGCACTCTAACTCAAAAGGTACTTGCCATATCGTTACCAAATTTCATATATACCACTTTGGTATGGGCACCAAGAACTGATTAGTTTTTGGGCAGTGTCGGTTAAACGGAAGTCGAGGTTTATTCTAAACTCGATTCGGTTTTTGCTATATTTCTCCGTTAAAACATCATTGTTGTATACACAATTCTACACAAATGTTATAGAGAATATTATTTCCTACAACGTTTATTTCAAACAATTTTCCATAGCAGTTATTGTTTATGAATTATTTATAAAAAATATCGGTTTTTTTCGGTTTCCGTCAAATATCTCCTTGAAAACGTCGTTATTGGTAATCTTCGTGAGGACCAAAGTTGTAGAGAATAATATTTCTTCCAGGTTTTGTTTGAAACAAATTTTTGTAGAACCATCCATTTCGGAGATATTTAGCTTTTTCTTAATTTCCAGTATACAGCGCCACCACCATGCAGCGGTGAATTCCGTAAACATATTCAAAATATACCTAATTTACGGCAATAAGGACGACTGCATTCTTTTACGATACGAAGTGATAATTTTGCCGTATAATGCCATTCATAATAATTTAAATATCTATACCCCAAATATTTAGAAAGTCATGTTGGCCACATCAGATTTTTACTTTCTCCGTACGTAGTAATGGGAAAGTAGTGTTCATGAAAAAAATCGACTTTGAGATTTCAACGGAAATACACGTTTTGAGGTTCCTTGAACACGTTTAGACTATTTTCGGAATGATGTCTGTGTCTGTCTGTGTGGATGTATGTGATTGTGGGCGCTATAACTCAAAAATTTCTTGCCATATCGTTACCAAACTTCATATAGAACACTTTAGCATGAGCACAAAGAACTGATTAGTTTTTCTACAATAACGGTTAACCGGAAGTAGAGGTTTATTCGGAACCCGATTCGGTTTTTGCGATATTTCTCCGTTAAAACATCATTATTGTATACACAATTCTTTAGAAATGTTATGGAGAATGTCATTTCCTTCAACTTTTATTTGAAACAATTTTCCATAGCAGTTATTGTTTATGAATTATTTATAAAAAATATCGGTTTTTTTCGGTTTCCGTCAAATATCTCCTTGAAAACGTCGTTATTGGTAATCTTCGTGAGGACCAAAGTTGTAGAGAATAATATTTCTTCCAGGTTTTGTTTGAAACAAATTTTTGTAGAACCATCCATTTCGGAGATATTTAGCTTTTTCTTAATTTCCAGTATACAGCGCCACCACCATGCAGCGGTGAATTCCGTAAACATATTCAAAATATACCTAATTTACGGCAATAAGGACGACTGCATTCTTTTACGATACGAAGTGATAATTTTGCCGTATAATGCCATTCATAATAATTTAAATATCTATACCCCAAATATTTAGAAAGTCATGTTGGCCACATCAGATTTTTACTTTCTCCGTACGTAGTAATGGGAAAGTAGTGTTCATGAAAAAAATCGACTTTGAGATTTCAACGGAAATACACGTTTTGAGGTTCCTTGAACACGTTTAGACTATTTTCGGAATGATGTCTGTGTCTGTCTGTGTGGATGTATGTGATTGTGGGCGCTATAACTCAAAAATTTCTTGCCATATCGTTACCAAACTTCATATAGAACACTTTAGCATGAGCACAAAGAACTGATTAGTTTTTCTACAATAACGGTTAACCGGAAGTAGAGGTTTATTCGGAACCCGATTCGGTTTTTGCGATATTTCTCCGTTAAAACATCATTATTGTATACACAATTCTTTAGAAATGTTATGGAGAATGTCATTTCCTTCAACTTTTATTTGAAACAATTTTCCATAGCAGTTATTGTTTATGAATTATTTATAAAAAATATCGGTTTTTTCGGTTTTCGTCAAATGTCTTCTTAAAAACGTCGTAATTGGTCATCTTAGTTAGGACCAACGTTGTAGCGAATAATAGTTCTTCCAAGTTTTGTTTGAAACAAATTTCGTAGAACCATCCATTTCGGAGATATTTTGCTTTTTCTATTATACAGCGCGACCACCATTTAGCTTGGGATATTTCCGATGCAATTCATGACGTATAGAACTGGGACCCTTTTGACCTTCTGGGTTCCTTTCGAGGGCGGCCTAACTAGGGAGCTCGAAATGCTTCGGCGAAGAGCGGTTAGATTTGTAAAAGGAGAATAACGGTATGATGCCAGTGTATCAGATATATAGAGGGTTCTGAAATGGCAGACGTTGAAGAGTAGAAGAATTGAATATAAAAGGAAACTATTTGAAAAATTCGGAAGCTCCGAATTTGTTGAAGACGTACGCGGCATATTCGTCCCCATCGGTGTTAGTGAACGTAATGTTAGATCAGAGTGTACTCGGAAATATGTCGAAACAATCGCTAGAACAGCGAAATACTACAGATCCTTTCTAAAAAAAAATAGGGAAAGTACTTGTGAGCTAATAACTATCTTTTGAAAAATTGACGTACATGACCTCTAAAATCATTTATGATCATATCTTCGCTTCTAATGAGGTACATGTAACCATTTTTTCTATGTGACTTCTGTAATGATTGAAAATGGTGACTGGGTAACTAAAACGTTTATATTATTAATGAAACGCCTTTGAAAATCATAAATACAACATTTAGTTAAAATTTCCCAGTCAAGACATGGAAAAGTTGACATGCGACAAACGTTTCACCTAATTGGTTTAGATAGGTACATACATACATTCAGCGAATGAAATGTTTTGTAATATTTAAATGTTTCTTTGAATAAGATTTCATGTCAATATCTTTCATAGTTCACGCTATGCTGAAAGTTATACGAACCGCGAACGAGCACCGTAAAATTGAGCGATTACTGTTCATTCGCTTCTGTGTAGCAATGTTTTTGTCTACCGCATGATATTTTAAATGATACTGTTTAAAGATACCATGTTTTATGTAACTACATAAAGCATTTCATCAAAATAAATGAAAAACATCAAAAGTTCGGATTTTTTCAATTTTTTTCAAATTTCGCACGTTTTCGCAATTTTTTCGTGTTTTTTAAAAAACTCCTTCGTCCGTTCACGAGGGAATTATTAAATCCTCCTGCGTCGTAGAGGGGTTAAAGGTTAAATTTTGCGAGGGAAAGAAAGGGGAGTGGGAAAGGAATACATATACACTCTTAAAGTTTCACATAATTGCCTCCACTAGGAGCATCGCCCAGTTTGATCTACGCACGTTGCACCACAGCTATCACACTGCACTATGTATGCATGGCCCGTTTCTTTAATGAGAGGTTTCGTTTCTGACCAAGAACACTAGAGTCAAATATTCTCAGCGGCGAGATTCAAAACGCGAACTGACTGGCCCAGACGAATCAAGTAGTTCTCAAACAGTTGAGTAGGTAATTATGACAATATGCATATACATAATACGAAACGGGGTCGAAAGAATGAAACAACGTTGTTTGTCACTTAGGCACTTGCATATGAGTGAAACAACCGACACCCCCTCCCCTCCAAACATTTTTTACCGCCATATAGCAGGGTAAATAGGTTTGCCATAAAAAAAGCACTTCAGAATAGCATTTAGAATCTGAATCGATTCCAGAGCTTTAGCAATACAGTACTAGAAATAAGATAGCTCCTTAGACCGTAGGAGCAAATTCCGATGGGATTTGAAAAAGTGGTACCCAAATCTTGAAGCCAAACTACTTCGAATGCATGCCCACGGCATTAACGAGTCAGAATATATTCTGCAATGCTTTCTGAATAATCTATTTTCAGCTCAAATTTAAATTAATTCGATTAATGGGATGTTAACGCGGCTTATAAATTGACGTATCATTTTAGGTAATTTCGGAATAGCGTTTTATAATTTATAAAACGAAAATTTTCGTTTTTAAACCTATGCATGTCGAATAAAGCGCTAACAGGCAGGAAGCTTTAATAACTAATCTAATCTACGTTTATATATGCTTCAAAATAATTCAAAAGATATAATTAAAAATTCTTTTTCGAGTATGTCAATTTATCTTTTTCGCATACTGCCGCATTAAATGAAACGAATGGAAAGATTAAAAGGTGAATTCGCTTACAACGCCACAACTAATTAGGTTCAAAATGAAAAAAAGAGGAGATTTTCGACCGATTGGTCAGGCAAAAAACTCTGGACGGCGCGGCACGCGTTACGGGATACACGGCGTCAAGGGACTAAGAAGTGGCTGGAAAGGGGGCCGCGAGAGTGACCGGGGCGGGACGGGCGTTTTATGGCGGGGCAGGCAAGTAGAGGGCGGTCACGAGGCAATAAAGGGAAAACAACTCGACTAATTTTTGAAACGGACCAATTTGAAATTTTTAAATGGAAACCATTCGTCTTCAAAGTGGCTCAGAAATTCACTCCTCTAAGCTTATATTTTCGAACCACTTCTCATTCAACCGCCCTCCGAAAACCGACACGACAAAGCACGCCCTCGCTTCCTCATACTCCCTCATACTTTCAGCCTTCACTCAAAACTTTCTTGGTTCATTTTCCACAACAGCCCACGTGGCACATTACCGAAAACTTAAGAAAACTGTACCTCACCGACAAAAATAATGGAATAATTAAGTTTTGCGATCTCTAACTTCCAATGACAGTGATTCTGCGCGGTTTTCTCCGAATATGAATCTCAAAATCTGTCATGGAAAGTCAAGTAGTATTGTTTCTGGCTGACTGGGGTCTCGAAACCAGTCTCCCGAAGATTCTAACCCCGTGCTCGCCACGTCCACACTCCTTTTCCCCTCGAAATCTCTTGGAATTTCCCGGGACGGGTTTTCGTGCGTTTGCATGCGGTACAGAGACAGCGAGGATGGAAAGAAGGATTGTCGCAGAGCAATGGCGGATACAAACGGCGGAAAAGGGAGAAAGAAACAATGGGGCTTATAATAAAAACAGCATCGACGTAACTCCCTCCGCCGCTCTTCAACTCCAATCCGTTCGTAATCACTTACTTCAACTCAGAACCTTCCTCTCCCAGCCTGTCTCTCGATCTCTTATTCCATCTTTCTCCCTTCTTTCCCCTCCTCCCCTCTCCCTCCATCTACCCTCTCCCTCCATCCTTCTCTCCCTTCTTTCCCCCTCCTTCCCTCTCTGCCGTCTCCCTCACTTGGTTCTTCTCTCGCCCATTCTTCATCTCCTCCCTCTCCCTATCCTTCCCTCTCCCCCTCCTTCTCTATTCCGCTCCTTCCCTCCCCCCCTCCTTCCCTCCCCCCTCCTTCCCTCTCCCCCCCTCCTTCCCTCTCCCCCCTCCTTCCCTCCCCCCCTCCTCCCCCTTCCCACTGTGACGCTGCTCATCCGCACTTTCCTCTTGTATAATGCTTCACGTTTTATTTTTCTTCCCTCCGCTTATTATCCTTTTACCCTATTCTGCCGCTCTCCGAATTGCTCACTTTTTACTCCTCCGCATATCTCTCTCCGTTATTCCTTCCGTCGTCCTCTTGAACCATTTTGTACTGGACCTTTACCAATTCGCCCCTAGATTTGGAGAGAGCCAGAGAGAGAGAGAGAGCCAGAGAGAGAGAAAGAACTCGTGTAGGGAGTGAGTGAGTGAGGGATGAGAGGTCGGCGGGTCGAGAGAGGGACAGGAGGCGGGGTGGAGAGGGAAGGGATTGAATGAGCGAGGGATTTTTTCTTCTGGTTGGGGAGAGAAGTGGGGAAGAGGGAGTGGAGGAAGGGAGGGCGGTAAGTAGGCGGTCTCGGTGAGGAGGGAGGGTAAGAGAATCGACTAAGCCACGTGATGTGATTGAGACCAGGTTTTTTTATGCGGAAGTTGCGGGGAAGGGGGCGGAGGGGAGAGAGGGGAGGGGGGGAGGAAGGAACGGAGAGGTTGGAAAGCCGGCGAAAAAAGAGGATTTGAAATGCCATGCGTCACGCGGGGGATTATTGTTTTTCGCATTTTTTCCCATTTCAAACCTCCCTTTTTACGATCCTTCTCAATCTCCGATTTATTTTTTTAACAAATCATTTTTCGGTCTCCTTTAATAAATGATCCTTCTGGAGTAGAGTGGTCTTTAGGGACGGAAAGTGAGAGAGAGAGAGAAAGAAAGTGCTAAATATTCCGCGGTTTGAGCAGATCGAAAGGCCGACCTCTCCTGGGTATGATCGCTCGTTTGCCTCCGAATCCTATTTAACTATTTAGGACCTTGATTTTTTTCTCGTTGCGAGAGAGGTATTAATTCCTTCTCTCAATATTTTAGAGAGCTATCGACGGATTTACTCGTGAATTACAAAAAATCGAACAGCGGAACAATCGAGTAAGGATTTAGAATTATTATTTCGCTGTTGAATTCAGATAATTTCTCCTAAGATCATTTGACTCAGAACAACTGTTGTGTATTATATACCGTATTTGATATAAATTATATAATCTAAGCAAAACTTTGGAGATGAACGTCTAAATGATGTTATGTATTTATTAAAAACAAGCATATATATATATATATATATATATATATATATATATATATATATATATATATATATATATATATATATATATATATATATACACACACACACTACGGAAGAGGAAAGGTAAATGAGGATATTTAGGGCAACTAGGTGTTGAAGGAAACCAAGTGAGCACTTACCGGAAGGAGAGCCGCTGGGGTGTCGGAGAGACACATTTGTAGAAGTTTTTGGAGCTTTCGGGATGATCCCTTCGTCAGCACAAGAGAGACGCAGTTGTGCGTATATGCTTCATAGACTACGAGAAAGCATTCGACTCTCTCCGAACTTCGTCGGTGTTACGTGCACTAAAGAAACAAGGAGTAAAAGAATATCAAGAATATCAACGAAAATGCGACAACATCTGTCCAGCTGCATGAAGAAACGAGTGCCATTAAGAACGAAAATGGAGTGAGACAAGGAGATACTATGCCCCATAAGTTATTTACAGCAGCTCTAGATGAAGTATTCAAAACGCTAGACTGGGAAGAAATAGGTATAAAGATGAATGGAGAGTATCTGAGTCACCTGCGCTTTGCACATAACATCAAACTTTTCGCTGGAAGCCCAGAAGAACTCCGTAGCAGAACTGAAGAGCCTAAGCAAGCAAGCCGAGAAGCTGGACTTAAGATGAATCTTAATAAAACAAAGGTTATGTACAACTCATTCACAAATTCTGAGAAGATATATATCAACGGAGCATAACTCGGAGAAGTAACCAGCCATGTTTACTTAGGTCAAATCATCACTACTGATGGTTCGCTTCTTGGAGAAATCAACCGGAGAGTGAAGATGGCATGGA